>CM043120.1:43180535-43685535 GCA_023701765.1 Hylyphantes graminicola
ATTACAGAATTCAAAGAACCTTTATTCGTGCATAAACTATTTCTTCAATCGAGAAAAATCATTACAGAATAATAGTCATGGGGTTTACTTTGGTCAAGAAATGTATTTTTTTTTTTTTTAAATATCATTTGAAAATAATTTTTGCTGTTTCATATTATAAAAATCAAAATACCCGAACTAATGTTCCCAAAGCAATCTAAAGCAAAACAATGGGTAATCACTTTTTCTGGCTTTAATTTAAAATAAAAATTTCAACTGTTTATCTCCTGCATAATATTATTTTGAATTTGTAACTTCTATTTATATAATTTAATAATAAGAAAATTAAAAGGTGACACAAAAACGGCCGAATTTGTGCAACTAAAAAGTTCCTAATGTATATATAAATACGATATAAGGTATCAGCCTGTATATAAATATGTACTAAGTTTTGCCCAAAAAGCTGCTAAGAAAAGCTGTTCTTCTAAACTTCTATTTATAATTTAATCTTAAGAAAATTAAAAGGTGACACAAAAACGGCTAAATTTGTGCAACTAAAAAGTTCCTAATATATATAAAATAAGATATAAGATATCAAATTATAGGTAAATATGTACAAAGTTTTGCCCAAAAAGCTGTTAAACTTCAACTTATTGGCTTTAAAACTTGGCTTCAAAAATGCAGTTCAATAAAATAGATAGGTTTAAGCTTTTTTTATGTATGCATAAAAAGATATTTAAAAAAATTAGTTTAAAAAGCAATTTTTGAAAAATGTAATTTCTGCCTAAATTCCCTTTTTCAAAACATGCTTTCTCAAAAAATTGAATTTATAAAACCCTTTTTGCAGAATATTCAATAAATTGTTTTATACACTAAGCTCTAAGGGATCAAGCTGCATTGGTAAGTTTATTATTTATAGATGCTTTTCCTGGGTAACAATTTTAAAAATAATGCCATTTTACGAAAATTCTGAGTATTGTCTGTCGATTATAAATGTTCTTTTCGCAATATATTTCTTAGATATTAGTTCATAGCGTTAACAGGGTTAGACACTGTATCAAGTTAAAAGAATATATAATTATTTTACATGGGCTTTTTAAGGAAGTAAGTTTTGAAAAATGACATTTTCCTTTTAATATAGTATCTATAAATGGTTAAAAAATTTATGTATAAAAATGACTTTATATACAAGATTTTTTTACTTTTTTGTACAGTTTAGGTATGTGTCAAAAGAAATCTATATCAATGTGTTGTAGGGGAGGACAGGGGAATCCCGCCACCTCGGGCAATGCCGCCACCTCTTGTATCTCGCCAGCGGTGTGTGTGGGAGGGGGGCTGTGAGCGCTGATCTAACAGGAAACAAAGTCATTTGTAGTATAGACGCTAATGGCCGTGCGGTGAGTTGGTGTAAAGTTATTTAAAAAATATGGTTTTTTAGTGACTTTTTATCTAAATTTTGGCCTTCCGAAATTAAGAGATAAGTGACTGTTATCTCTAAGTTAGATAAATCAGTTACATATCAGTGAAAAGAGTAATTATTTGGCTATTAAATCACGTTGTTAGTTTAGACACTAGGCTATCTACCTTTTTTAAACAAGCCGTCTATGCCATTTTGTCTTATTGGGGTAATGCCGCCACATCACTCTGGGGTTATGCCGCCACCAGCAAAAGGATGGCGGCATAATCCGTAAAATAGAAATTTCATATATTGGCCCTACAACCTATTAGTTTTTGTTAGAGATGCCACGTATCCGAAAAAGAATAACTGAACTGGTCAAATAGACCAACGAAACTTTAAAAAAAACCTGCATAGTTAGTTGCACATAGGAAGTTAATAAAAGAGCTGTACCCTGTACAACTTACCATTCCAAAGTTAATTAAACCTATTTTAGTTCTATATGTATTGCTTTATTATGTAATTTTCCATTATTTATAGATTATTTGCTTTGTTTATTGATGTGGCGGCATAACCCCAGTGGTGTGGCGGCATTACCCCAGGTAACGGGGTAATCCCGCCACTGTGCAAGCTTTTAGAAAAAACAATTTTATTCAGTTTCTATTAAAGATTTAAATTTTTAAAAATCACCACGAGATAGGTTATGAACTGTAGTATGCTATGCTCATTACAATTTACATTAATTGTAACACAATTCTGCATGAAAATTCAATTGCCTTTAAGGTGGCGCCATTCCCCTTCTCTCCCTTAATTAACGCTTTTGTAAAAATATGGCGTTGAACGTAGGCGGATACCTTAAGAAATAAAAAGTACAGGAGAAAAACAACTTCATTGCATAATAATTATCTATCTGCATCCGGATTATTTGACAACAAGAGAAAATTGTTTCCTAAACTAATGTAAGGAAGCCTGTTACCCTCTTTGTTTTTCACTAGTGGCAATCCTGATTCACACCAGAGATCAGTGGGCTTGAGTCGCACGTTTGTACCGCGAAAGAAGAACTGTGAGAAAAACTGATTTCCTTTCGCCAATGTCCGCCAAGAACACCAGAATACGGGAAGATTCCTTTGTAATGAAGTTGTTTTTCCCCTGTACTCTTCAAATAAGAAAGAAAAACTTCCTGACCTATAAAATTTTTATGAAAGTATATTAGGAGAGAGGTCGTAACATGAAACACAATGAATAACTGTTTGACTAATGACTAATGTAAGTACAAGGTAATAAATTTGTTCCGAAGTTAATGCCATAGTATCCCATACGAACATGCATTAGGAATACACGTGGGAAATTATCACAGAGAAAAATATGAAAATCCCTATCAGAAAACTAATAAAAACAACTATGCATTTGCTTTATAACAAAAACGAGTCATTATGAAAGTCGGCAGATGGCACTCCTAACAGTGGCGGGGAAATTCAATCTGGGAGAATTTCTTTCGGACTAAAGGATTTTAGCATAGATTTAGAAAGTAGCAGATCTGCCTCTAGGGGAAAAGGTGAAGCCATTTGTTAACCAGTTGTTATCTGGCGAGGGCCTTTGGCGTAGTGATTTCAAATATAATGAACAATGCTTTTTGTGCAATTTTTTTTATTGAAATATAATTGATATATTTTAAACGGTGTTTTTCAACTAAAAAAAGGGGTTTACGCTAACACTTCTAGCATAAAAAGTTTTACATTAATTTACCTGAATTTTTTACAGATGCTATTACAATACAAATCTGTGCTATAAGCCTCTAACATCTGGTGTAAATATAGTAGTTTTTTTTTAAAGAATGTCCAAGTGTAAGTTAATCGAAAAAAAAAAAACTTTTTTTTATTAATTCATAACATTTTTCTTAATAACTTCTTTTCTTGTAATTTGTATGTAACTCTAGAAGGTCATTGCATGTATCAGTTCAAAACGAAGAATTTAACACATAATTAATGTTTATAGGAGGAAAATTCAATGTGGTAGACTTGTTAGCGTAAACCTCTTTTTTTAGTTGAAAAACACCGTTTAAAATAAATAATTTTTTAATAAAAAAAATGCCTAAATAGTATTATTCATTATATTTGAAATCACTATGCCAAATTTGGAAAAGATTAAAGTAATAGTAAAAAATTTTGAATTTGGAGGAATTTAGGGTATTCGCCTACCTTAAGATTAAGAATTTGTTTTGGTTTGTTTTTAAAGAATCCTTCGTTATTTTGATTTAGCAATTAAAATTCATTTGCGTGTTTTATTTTTTTTAGTGGGATTAAGATGGGCATTAACCTCAAAACGTGTAATGCTTTAATTGCAGCGAAACTCAGCACTTTAAAGACGGGCGTCGACTGATCCATAGACTAAGAACACTCCAAGTTAGAAACTCTCATTGGATTTTCATTGGAGAATTTCTAAATTGAAATTCACTTAGAATCTAGCACCCCCGTTGTGTCTAAGGGAACTAATGCAACGATTTCTGGCTGACTATTTCTAGTCACCTTTAGGAACTTGAACAGAGCTAATTACTCCTTGTAATTTAGAACCATTATCAAATGACGAAAGGTATATCTATTTTTGACTTAATTTTTGAATATGTACATCTGCTCATTGACTTTTTTATCCCTCGTCGGGCCCCATCGCCATCCTCAAGATATTTGACATTTGGCTTCTTTTTCCTCCATTAATAAACCTACAGACAGGTGCCGGCTCGTCACTTCACTGTAGCTCTAATATATGACGCCCGTCACCAATAGCCCTTGTGTAGCTCTAGTGCGACGATAATTCTAAACCTTTACCTTTGCCCGAGTGTTAGTTGGTGTGGATAAAAAAAATTAGTTCATCGAATATCTAATGGCTAGGGTAATTTTAAAATATGTTGAAAATTTGTGTGTATATATTTCGATTGAATCTGGTTTTCCATATCTAAAATGTAATTAAAAAAAGTATCTGAGATGGTTCAGTAAAATATTTAATAATAAATTAAGTTGGTTTTTCCCTAAAAAAGAAATAATTGTGATGTTGGGCCACAGAGTTAGAATAGAAGAAGAGTACCATAGAATCAATTGATCCAAAGCAAAATATTCATTTGAATGACAAAAGGAGTTCTCAGTAATTTTAGTTTTGTTTGAAAGTATTCAAAACTTTATTGTGAAATAACTTTTTTCTTCTCAGATAATATAATTCCAATTTAAAATATATAGAACTAGCAGTACGGTCCCGCCTTGCTGGGAAACCGTTAACTTCGCATTACTTCCTATGGCATGCTTACTTGTGAAAATACACTCAATATCTAAACTAAATTCAAGTTGTGTTGGCGCATGCGCCAGGAAAAAGCACATAATAACAGAGAATGGCATCAAGCCCCTGTTACGGCCCAGTCGTTGTGTTTTGAAGCCCTGATATGGTCTTCCTACTTTTTAAAATACACTCAAAGTCAAAACAAAATTAAATTAGTGTTGGCGCATGCGCAACTAAAAGGCAAACACTGATAGAGGATTGAGTCAAGCCCCCGTTTCGGCACGGTCCTTGTATTTTCAAACCCTGCTATGGTCCCGCACTCCCACGTGGATGACGCTTTTTGAAACTAATTATATTAATTAAAAATCACAATCAAATATGAAAAAACTAAGCCTCAGGTGCACACGTAGGTATTAAAAGTAATCGGTATTGAAAATTTCAAATTTTTTAGAGCAGTCTAAGTGGGTCTTTTGCGATCCACAGACATACACTCAGACTCTTTCTTTTATTATTATAGATGGTGTCAGGACTTAGCACCGCAACAGATTTAACGTGATACAGGGTCTTATCTAGAAAAACGCAGCCTATAGACACAAATTATGTGATAGTTGGCTAATGTATTAAGTTTAGTCGAAGTAGACAGTCTAAGTAGGTCTTTTGCGATCCACAGACATACACACAGACAGAATCTTTCTTTTATTATTATACAATTGTTTTATATTACAAAACTGTGGTAGTGGGGGTTGTATGAAAATAATAAAATGTTTTTACCATACTTATTTTTTTTATTTTAATTTAAATTATCGTCGCGCTACAGATACACGAAGGCTATTGGCGACGGGTGTCGTAATATAAAACCACCGTTAATGACGAGCCGTCTTTTGAATAGGCACCCAACGCAACCGTTAAGGCAACATCATAACGCAGCATCGGGACTTTGGAGCATGCTTAAGGAGCACTCCCTCTACACGGAGTATTATTCGTCGGACAATTTTGGCTGCACGGGCCATTGCAACTCTAAAAGTGCTTAATTTTACAAACAATTAAGATTTTATCTAAAAAAAAACCTCAGTTACATAATAATTTATTGTTTTGCTTTTTTTGCCCTATGTATGGCCAAATTTCCGTCAATGAAATCGTACTTTCTTCGAAAGTTGAAGTTGAAATAACTGAACCCGTCAATACCGCGATAATACTGCGTTTAAGTTTTACACTATTTTAAAGGAATCCTGATAAACTTGTGATGCCCCGCAAGACGTAGAAGTTCTCTTGTTTACGTTTTGGCGGTCCCAAAAGTTTTTCGACGAGAGAACGTTCGTACCGTCTGATAAGAGCTTTAAAGCATATATAAAATAGTTAGCGGCACTTTTTCACTTTTCTAAATCCTAAAAATAAAATAAAAAATCGAAATATGCAGCGCTAACTAGCCACTCCCGACATCCAAAGTTCGCTCAAACTGAGGCATCAATGCTGGATATGAAAAAGAAACCCATTTTTTTTAGATATCAGTGACTGGGGAAAAAAATAAACCATAGTATTTCTCAACTGAAATGAACTAATTATTTCCTGATTTTTGTTTATTTTTCTTAAATTTTGCTATAATTTTGTCGCAGAGATGATTTCGTAATATAACAGTAATTTTTAGGCAATATTTTTATTATAATTTTCCCCAATTCTTCGTAGTCGTAATTCCTCCTCGCGAAATGCGTCGATGTTCGAATTTAATTAGCTGGTGGCCATCTAAATCTATAAGACACCGAAATATGAATGAGTGTGCCATGCATGATGCTACCAGGGATGGCGATTTGGAAAAGGTGAGGCAACTCGTCGAAGCGGGAGTGCCCGTGGACTGCCTCGACGAAAAGGGACAAACCCCTCTTCACTTGGCAGCTAGTTGTGGTCAGTACCAGGTTGCAGCCCTGCTCATCGACAGCAAGTGTAACATCAATCTCAAGAATCGTTGTGGTCATACACCTTTGATGTTGGCTGCTGCTTGGGGCGAGAAGGATGTTGTGGATCTCCTCCTTCATCGTGGAGCCCAATTCAACTGCGTTGTCAACCATGGGTGTACTCTCCTTCACCATGCCTCTTCTTATGGTTGGACGGACATCGTGCGTCTTATCCTAAACAATGGAGAAGCCGACCTCAATGCTGTAACCCAAGGTGGGGAAACTCCTCTCTTGTGGGCTCTAATGAGAGGACATAACGAGATCGCAGCCCTCCTCATCCGAGCCGGAGCAGATGTAAACAGAAGTGATGTAATGAAGTGGACTGCCCTGCATTGGGCTGTTCAGAGGGGTCACAACAGAATGATCCAGATTCTTCTGGAGAAGGAGGGACTGGATCTCAACCCCCAAGATGACAGTGGTGGCACGCCTTTGCACAACGCTTGCATGGTGTGCAATCGAGAGGCCATAAAGCAACTCTTGGATGCAGGAGCGGACCCCAACGTAAGGAACAATGGAGGTAGAACTGCTCTGAGTGAAGGTATTAGGAGAGGGAATTTTTTAACCCACGAGGAAATCAGGTTAATGGTCCAAAAAGGGGCCTTTTTGGAGAACTGTGATTACGAGTGCATATCCCAGAACAATGTTCTCGAAGAGAGTGTTCTGACGGATGTAGAATTATGCACCCAATCCATTGTGAACAAGTTCAACCGTCAGTCCTTGCCTGCTTTGAACAGCATTGCTTACTTAGGTGGAAGGCTCCCAAATGTCGATAACTTTAAGTTAGGAGCTCGACATATCGATGAAGTGAGAAACTTGGTCAAGTGTGAGATAGAGAGGAACACCTTCTGTAATGTGGTCAAGGTACGCCCGAGAGCTTTAAGTGCCCTCTGTGTTCTATCTCTAATAACTTGCCAGTCAGGCAAGAAACGAGCTGCTTCTTCAGATTTCGGTCAATCACCACTTAAAAAAATTCATAACTAAACTGTATATGTTTTTTTTAAATCTAGAATTAAGTTAAATTTATATTGAACTTATATTTCATATTATAAAATGTTATATGTTGTTTAGTACCCAATGCATATTTTTTTAGTTATTTATCAACACTTTATTCTTAAAGCAATTTTTCTATTGTTATTATTACACAATATAGGATTTAACTTTGCCCTAAATATGTCATCATAGTTCTGCGAGGTTCAAATTAATCCCTCTTTTTTATTGGATCTTGATGTCTGTAATCTGAATTTGTTAGACATGATGTATATACTTCAGTTAGAATACCCTCTCCTTACTGAAACGCCCCAAAACAACTAAGGATTCGATAATGTTATTCCTATCAAATATTACGAGGAAGCAAAAATCCTTCCTATCGAAAGTGTTAAATTAAATATATATAATTATAAACAAGTGTATTCAACATGTGTTTTATTTGTAAATCTTAGTTTTTTTCTGCAATTAATATTGAAGTCTTTGGCAACTTAATTTTTAATAGCTCATTTCTTTTTTTTTTCTGTATTATTTTTTATCCATAATTATTACCATTGTATAAGCAAAAACCAAAAAATGCATTTATCAATTGAATTGTGTATTTTTTTATATGTAACGCAGTTGTTGTCCTTCTCTCTGCAGTGCGTTTTCATTGGTTGCTTCTGTTTCACTCTCAAAATGTCCGATATATATAAGAAAAACACAAGCTTCCTTTAACAAATATTTTGAACAACCAACAGCATAGCTGGAAGTTTGCATTAAAAAAAATTAATTAGTAAAATATTCTTAAAAAAACTCATTATCAAATACCCAAACAAAAATAATTCCAGACAACAAATGAAAATAAACCATTGGAGCAGTTGCTATCCATGATGTGAATAAACCCCTTTATAAGTATATATTTGATATAGTCAATTTAGAATTTAATATTAGGTCCAAAATAATGATTACAATTCATGCTCGGGGTGTTATAAAAGTATGAATTGTTACTTGCTCAGTATGGCAAGTTGTTGAAAATACCTATACGGCCAATTATTTTCGATCTTGCTCAAAAAGTCAAAAATATTTTATACATATTACTTATAGATATTTACTATATATTAATCATGGCCTAGCTTTACTTATTGTATTTCTTTTAAAATAGTACTATTATCAACATCGACCAAAATAATATACTTAATAGAAAAATAGTTAGCCTCAATTCTTAAAAGAATCATAAACTAGACCATTTTACTTTGCTATATAGATAGGTTATGAACTGTAGTATGCTATGCTCATTACAATTTACATTAATTGTAACACAATTCTGCATGAAAATTCAATTGCCTTTAAGGTGGCGCCATTCCCCTTCTCTCCCTTAATTAACGCTTTTGTAAAAATATGGCGTTGAACGTAGGCGGATACCTTAAGAAATAAAAAGTACAGGAGAAAAACAACTTCATTGCATAATAATTATCTATCTGCATCCGGATTATTTGACAACAAGAGAAAATTGTTTCCTAAACTAGTGTAAGGAAGCCTGTTACCCTCTTTGTTTTTCACTAGTGGCAATCCTGATTCACACCAGAGATCAGTGGGCTTGAGTCGCACGTTTGTACCGCGAAAGAAGAACTGTGAGAAAAACTGATTTCCTTTCGCCAATGTCCGCCAAGAACACCAGAATACGGGAAGATTCCTTTGTAATGAAGTTGTTTTTCCCCTGTACTCTTCAAATAAGAAAG
Organism: Hylyphantes graminicola; assembly: GCA_023701765.1. Taxonomy (NCBI): domain Eukaryota; kingdom Metazoa; phylum Arthropoda; class Arachnida; order Araneae; family Linyphiidae; genus Hylyphantes; species Hylyphantes graminicola. The sequence continues at coordinate 43,189,829 of CM043120.1, forward strand.
AAAAACTTCCTGACCTATAAAATTTTTATGAAAGTATATTAGGAGAGAGGTCGTAACATGAAACACAATGAATAACTGTTTGACTAATGTAAGTACAAGGTAATAAATTTGTACCGAAGTTAATGCCATAGTATCCCATACGAACATGCATTAGGAATACACGTGGGAAATTATCACAGAGAAAAATATGAAAATCCCTATCAGAAAACTAATAAAAACAACTATGCATTTGCTTTATAACAAAAACGAGTCATTATGAAAGTCGGCAGATGGCACTCCTAACAGTGGCGGGGAAATTCAATCTGGGAGAATTTCTTTCGGACTAAAGGATTTTAGCATAGATTTAGAAAGTAGCAGATCTGCCTCTAGGGGAAAAGGTGAAGCCATTTGTTAACCAGTTGTTATCTGGCGAGGGCCTTTGGCGTAGTGATTTCAAATATAATGAACAATGCTTTTTGTGCAATTTTTTTTTATTGAAATATAATTGACTTATTTTAAACGGTGTTTTTCAACTAAAAAAAGGGGTTTACGCTAACACTTCTAGCATAAAAAGTTTTACATTAATTAACCTGAATTTTTTACAGATGCTATTACAATACAAATCTGTGCTATAAGCCTCTAACATCTGGTGTAAATATAGTAGTTTTTTTTTTTTTTTTTTTTTAAATGTCCAAGTGTAAGTTGATCGGAAAAAAAATTTTTTTTTTATTAATTCATAACATTTTTCTTAATAACTTCTTTTCTTGTAATTTGTATGTAACTCTAGAAGGTCATTGCATGTATCAGTTCAAAACGAAGAATTTAACACATAATTAATGTTTATAGGAGGAAAATTCAAAGTGGTAGACTTGTTAGCGTAAACCTCTTTTTTTAGTTGAAAAACACCGTTTAAAATAAATAAATAATTTTTTAATAAAAAATGCCTAAATAGTATTATTCATTATATTTGAAATCACTATGCCAAATTTGGAAAAGATTAAAGTATTAGTAAAAAAATTTTGAATTTGGAGGAATTTAGGGTATTCGCCTACCTTAAGATTAAGAATTTGTTAAGGTTTGTTTTTAAAGAATCCTTCGTTATTTTGATTTAGTAATTAAAATTCATTTGTGTGTTTTATTTTTTTTAGTGTGATTAAGATGGGCATTAACCTCAAAACGTGTAATGCTTTAATTGCAGCGAAACTCAGCACTTTAAAGACGGGCGTCGACTGATCCATAGACTAAGAACACTCCAAGTTAGAAACTCTCATTGGATTTTCATTGGAGAATTTCTAAATTGAAATTCACTTAGAATCTAGCACCCCCGTTGTGTCGAAGGGAACTAATGCAACGATTTCTGGCTGACTATTTCTAGTCACCTTTAGGAACTTGAACAGAGCTAATTACTCCTTGTAATTTAGAACCCTTATCAAATGACGAAAGTGATCTATTTTCGACGACAACTTATTTTCGACTTAATTTTTGAATATGTACATCTGCTCATTGACTTTTTTATCCCTCGTCGGGCCCCATCCTCAAGATATTTGACATTGGGCTTCTTTTTCCTCCATTAATAAACCTACAGACAGGTGCCGGCTCGTCACTTGACTGTGGCTCTAAAATACGACGCCCGTCGCCAATTGCCCTCGTGTAGCTCTAGTGCGACGATAATTCAAAACCTTTACCTTAGCTCGAGCGTTAGTTGGTGTGGATAAAAAAATGGTTCATCGAATATGAAGAGTACACGGGAAAAACCGATTGATTTTTCAGAGAAGTTTCCTTAGCAGGCCACTGTGGCGATGATAGCGAGTGATCGCCTAAACTTGTGTAAGGAAACCAGTTCCTACCATAGATATCATAGTTAAAGTAATATAGTGGCAAATCACGTGACCTCCAATGCTAACGACGGGACGCGCAAGTAGCTCCCAAAATAGCCCCAATGAAGTCAGTGTTTTAGGTCATGTGATAAGCATCTGTAGTACTTTAACTACTATCTCTGTGGTTCCTAGCTACCAAGTTCAGGCGATTGGCGATCCCGACGCTTGGACCAAGCGAAGAAGAAAGAGAGAAACCGGTTTTATGTCGCCAAGCAGACAATTGCGGGTATCCGCCTAATAAATCATGCGCAAGAAAAAAGCACATAATAACAGAGAATGACATCAAGCCCCTGTTACGGCCCAGTCGTTGTGTTTTGAAGCACTGATATGGTCTTCCTACTTTTTAAAATACACTCAAAGTCAAAACAAAATTAAATTATTGTTGGCGCATGCGCACCTAAAAAGCAAACACTAATAGAGGATTGAATCAAGCCCCCGTTTCGGCCCGGTCCTTGTATTTTCAAGCCCTGCTATGGTCCCGCACTCCCACGTGGATGACGTTTTTTGAAACTAATTATATTAAATAAAAATAACAATCAAATATGAAAAAACTGAGCCTCAGGTGCACACGTAGGTATTAAAAGTAATCGGTATTGAAAATTTCGAATTTTTTAGAGCAGTCTAAGTAGGTCTTTTGCGATCCACAGACATACACACAGAAAGACTCTTTCTTTTATTATTATAGATGGTTTTATATTACAAAACTGGTAGTGGGGTTTGCATGACCATAATAAAATGTTTTTATCATACTTATTTTTTAGTTTAATTTAAACCAGCGGGTGACCGAGCTCTGCTCGGAGAAAACAGGTATCGAAGCTAACTCGAAGATTTAAATTTTCAATTGTGATTTATCAAAACAATACATACCATAAGAAAATTTGTGAAACCATTGGTGAAAAGATAACCAGTTAGTTAAGACCAGACTTTCAAAATCAAAAAGTGGGACACTCCATTCCCCCCCCCCCCCCCTGTGTATTTTTTAAGTATTTTTACATACTTGGTATAAGAAAAATAAGGAAGGCGCGTTCAACAGCAGCAGTGGTTCCAGGCAAACAGAAACCATACTCCACCAATTTGTTGATGACTTTAACTTAAATTTAACAATTTCTAAAGACGTCATAGCGTTTTACAACAATTATTCATAAAAAAAAGTATATTTTATTTACAATTTCCTCGTTTTTCGGGACATTGCGGAACTTTTACAAAAAGCGGGACGTTTTGGCGGGACATTCGGCCCGCGGGACAGTAACACAGAAAGCGGGACTGTCCCGTCAAAAGCGTCTGGCCGTCTCGCCGTCTGGTCACATTAGTTAAAGTGCACCATTGTAAACGAAATTAGAGTTTGGAAAGGGAACTATTCTATACAAAGGTAAATTTTTAAAAGTCATAGGAAATGAAATGTAATTGATAATTGGCGTTTCGTTGAAAAGCAACGAAAATGTCGAAATGTGGTAAACATTCCATTTCATACTTCATTCAACTCGATAGGTATAGCCAGGGATCGGAAAGTTACTTTTTAAAAGTAACTCTGTTACAGTTACAGTTACTTTGCTAAAAAAGTAACTATGTTACAGTTACAGTTACTTTTTTTGAAAAGTAACTAGTTACAGTTACTTTTCAAAAAAAGTAACGGTACAGTTACTTTACAAAATTTTGGAGTTGCCGGCTCGGTTTAAAGGAAACTTCATTATAATAATTATCAATGTAGTTTTTAACTGAAAATGCTAATTAATGAATATTAATAATTATTACTCATTATAATTATCTATTTAAAACAAAATTAGTTATAACTAATAACATTCATTAATTTGCATAACTAGTACTAATAAATTAAAATTATTAATTATAACTTATTAATTCAAAATTAAATTATTTATTAAAAAATTAATTTTATCTTAAGAAGTCAAATTTCTTCATAAATGATGAACTTAAACATATGGTGACTATTAATAAATACGCTTAAAAACTTATTTCAGATTAAAGTTACTGATGAATTATTAAGTTAATGAGGATTAAAGTTACTGATTTATATAAGTTAACAAAAAATTTAACGTTTTGGGAAAAAAAAAATCTAAGGCTGCCTATTAAAACAAGAAGTTCTTAAAGAACTAAAATAGCCTACTTTCCTATTACTTAAATACTTACTAAAATTCTTATCTTGGAAAAACTAGGTTCGTTACAGTAAGTGACACCAACAACAATTTCTACATTAAATTTATATACATTAGAATAAATTTCACTAAACACAGTATCCAACTATAATTTCAACTTCTAAAACAAATATTTTCATTAATTTTCTATCGCCAATAAAATAAATATTACTTATCGTCCGCATGATTATTTGCAGTTATAAATAAATATTCAATTATTCGCAGAACAAAAACCATAAAACTACTTCAAAATTCACTTAAAATAGGAAATGTAAATTAACAATAGGTTTGTAACAGAATCTGTCACTTAACCCGCTTCCACAAGTAAAAAGGCGCCAAACACAGCATTAATTCTATATTAAACATTTACTCGCTATAAATTCGGCTAGTTTCATTTATTTTATTTCGAAAATTAAATAATTATTACTTAAATCGTTTGCAAAAATTTATATTTCAAAGAATAAATATGTAATAGTTCACGCTTTTAAATAAAATGAAAACGTTGCATACCACTATACAAACTCGAAGTTAAATATATTTGACGTCATTTCAAATTGATAGATGCTGCAAAAATAAATTTATTTTATTGTCTAAAAGAATTAAAGTTTCTCGCGCGATTGTTGCGATGGCAATGGTGATTTAATTCTAATAAAAAAATGGCTTCCTATGCTTTTTAAATGGGCATTAAACTTTGCAGTTTTTTAATTAATTGAAGTACTTAGAATTCGAATTCTTTTCTGAATTTTTCAATGTATTCTCATTTCGATGCGCTGAATTTTTTGACGTATCTCACTTGTCCGTAGCATTTGTAGTTAAATTCAGCGATTTAAATGACTCGAAATTGAATTTCAATGCTAGTTCAATGGGAAATTCGTCGACAAATAATAGATTTATGTCCATCCGATCGTACAGACAGACGGACAAAAAGTATGAAAGTTGGGTCTCTGAGGTCATAGCTTTCTAACAAAAAAAGAATTTTTAAGATCGGATGGATAGAACCGATTTTGGAAGGGGGGTACGGACAGACGGACAGACGGACGGACGGACGGACGGACATCGACCCCATGTCAATACCTACTTTTTCATTTTTTTTTAATTCTTCGAATTAAAAAAAAAGAAAAGTAGGCTAAAAAATTGTAACTAACAAACAAGCTTCGCATAATACAGCTACTACATATTGCAAAAATGATAACAATTAAAAAATACAGATAATGCATAATTACATAAACTATAACAAATCGTCACTTACCTTCTATATCATGATTAGTGATGACTTATTAAAATACGCGATTTATTTTTCAAGAATTGAGTAATATTTTGGACATTTTGGTTACATTAATTAATTTTTGAACCAAAATATTATTTATTTTATTAAAAAAATAAAGGTGAAATACACTTCACTACCGCGCTTTCTGTTAGTAACAGAGGACCAACTAGATGAAGAGGAAGGTCCATTTTCTAAAGAGAAGGGGTGGTGGTGCACATCCCACAAAAAAGATTCCAAGAAAAACAAGACGTGAAATTGATACTAGAACCTTCGTTTTGTGCCAAAAGAGGAGGGTGCGTCACCGAAGACCCCCCAGCACTTTTACCCCCTATGTTCTGAGAAAAAGTGTGAGTCTGTTTGAAAGTCTCCTTTCTTTTCCCTGGTCTGTCACGGACACGAAGAACATATATGGGGTGTTTTACCCCCTTTCCCCCCCCTTAGTGGTGTTAGGGTTTGTGTTCACGTGTTGACTGCTGTGTTTGTGTTTGTTTTTTTAACTGGAGCGATGAACAACAGCTGCAACATTTGAGCTCCGTGAAGAGCAATGTGGAAAGTAACGGAAAAGTAACGACAATTTCCGTTACTTCGTTACCGCTAAAAGTAACTAAGTTACAGTTACAGTTACTTTCTGGAAAATGTAACGGCGTTACTGGGCGTTACCTAAAAAAGTAACTGTTACTAGTAACGGCGTTACAAGTAACGCGTTACTCCAATCCCTGGGTATAGCAACCATACGTTAAATTTTCAAGATCGCCAAAAATCGCCAATGAACAGAATAGAACTGAAATCGTCTGCTGATTGGAACTAAAAAAATATTCATGTTACCATTTCTGTAAAACTCAATAAAGTTTAAAGCAAGGTTGAATTTATTTAAATTTGAAAAATTAAAATCTTAACTAAACATTTATAGCTTAAGCAGAGGCTTATAGCTTTAGCAGATGGCATAAGAAAAGTAGCCATTATGGCGAACTAATGAAGTTTGAAAATATCCTATCTGTAACTCCGAACTGCTTGACCGTGGCGCTTCAAAACCTGTGCCAATCAATTCGTCGTGGCCAAAAACCCCAGACCCCCAAGTTTACCGGAGTTTATTAATTCTGGGTCGATTTTCGACTTGGCACCAATTCCTCGGTTTATAGTATAAGATTAGAGTTTGGAAAGGGAACTATTCTATACAAAGGTAAAGTTTTAAAAGTCATAGGAAATGAAATCATGAAATGTAATTGATACTTGGCGTTTCGCTGAAAAGCAACGAAAATGTCGAAATGTGGTAAACATTCCATTTCATACTTCATTCAACTCGATAGGTATAGCAACCATATGTTAAATTTTCAAGATCGCCAAAAATCGCCAATGAACAGAATAGAACTGAAATCGTCTGCTGATTGGAACTAAAAAAATATTCATGTTACCATTTCTGTAAAACTCAATAAAGTTTAAAGCAAGGTCGAATTTATTTAAATTTGAAAAATTAAACTCTTAACTAAACATTTATAGCTTAAGCAGAGGCTTATAGCTTTAGCAGATGGCATCACGAAAGTAGCCATTATGGCGAACTAATGAAGTTTGAAAATATCCTATCTGTAACTCCGAACTGCTTGATAGTAGCGCTTCAAAACCTATGCCAATCGATTCGTCGTGGCCAAAAACCCCAGACCCCTAAGTTTACCGGAGTTTATTAATTCTGGGGCGATTTTTGATTTGGGTCCAATTCCTCGTATTATAGTATAAGATTATCGTCGCGCTACAGATACACGAAGGCTATTGGCGACGGGTGTCGTAATATAAAACCACCGTTAATGACGAACCGTTTGTCGGACAATTTTGGCTGCACGGCCCATTGCAACTCTAAAAGTGCTTAATTTTACAAACAATTAAGATTTTATCTAAAAGAAGAACCTCAGTTGCATAATAATTTATTGTTTTGCTTTTTTGCCCTATGTATGGCCAAATTTCCGTCAATGAAATCGTACTTTCTTCGAAAGTTGAAGTTGAAATAACTGAACTCGCCAATACTGCGATAATACTGCTTTTAAGTTTTACACTATTTTAAAGGAACCCTGTTAAACTTGTGATGCCACGCAAGACGTACCCGTTCTCTTGTTTACGTTTTGGCTGTCCCAAAAGTTTTTCGACGAACGAACGTTCGTACCGGCTGATAAGAGCTTTAAAGCATATATACAAAAGTAAGCGAAGCGGCGCTTTTCCAAATCTTAAAAATAAAATAAAAAATCGAAATATGAAGCGATACACAGCGCCAACTAGCCACTCAAAACATCCAAAGTTCTCTCAAACTGAGGCATCAGTGCGGGATATGGGGAAAAGAAACCCATTTTTTTTAAAGATATCAGTGACTGGGGAAATAAATAAACCAGATTATTTCCCAACTGAAATGAACTAATTATTTCTTGATTTTTGTTTATTTTTCGTAGGCTATGTCCAGACGGCGACAATTAAAACAAAAACTTGGCGACCGCCAAACGAGGCAATAGCGAACGGTTTTTTCGCCAAATCGTAGTTTTTTTTTCAAACGCATGCGTCTGGAGGATCTGTTTGGTCTGCCCATTGCCGGTGTTGTGCTAGAAAAGTGGAATGGGATGAAAATCGCTTGTTTTAAACTTTAAAGCGTGATCTTGATTTCAATATTGATACGAAAACATTAAATTTGGTTAGTAATATTAAAACTCAGTGTAACAAATTTAATTGTTGGTTTATAACATAGATTTTTAACTTTTATAACATAATTAAATTGGATATTATCTGAGATTTTTTAATTAATTTATCTGGACCCGTATACGATCTCGGGTCTACGGAATAAGATCAAGAAGAGCTGACCACTAAGCCAGAGAGATTGGGCATAATACATTTATATTAAAAGTTAAATAAAAAAATCATTTTAGTTAAAATTTAGATACATTATAATATAAATGTTAGATTCGTAAATAGCTTCATGGGGCCAGTGTTCAGTTAGATTTTAAATTAACTCATAAGCTAAAAGTATTGAAGAGAAGGATATTTAACGAAGAATCATTGAAGGATATTTAACGAAGAATCATTGAAGGATATTTAACGAAGAATCATTGAAGGATATTTAACGTGCACTCCCGCCACACGGGGTATTATTCGTCGGACATTTTTGGCTGCACGTGTCGCTTATAGACCGGCAGTTATTTTGGCGATGCCCGGACCCGAACCTGGGACCTTCCGCATGCTAGGCGAATGCCTAATCGACTGGGCTCCCCAGCCCCTAGACACTTTCAAGTCTGAAAATATTAACATTTACCCACCATTATTTTATTTCGCTTATATAACATTTTGACAAACCAGTATCAAAATCATCAATCATATCAAACCAGTTTCATATCATATTGGACAAACGTTTTTATCATAATGCATAAAAAACACAAGAAAAAAAATTAAACACATCAATTTAAATGGAGACATTTAAGGTTCTCAAAATGTAATTTAAATAGGGTACTTGACTAAAAAATTTTTATTTGCTTAAAATATTCTTATTCAAAAAATATTAGACCCGTATTTTTTCTTTTTTGAAAATACCCCATAAAAAGGGATAAAAATTAATTTTAAAATTCGGACAAAAAAAAGCGCGCGAAAACGCTTTCTGACTGTCACGTGGTACCTGTGATGTCACTATGAACTATAAACAAACTTCGTCTGCTCAGCTGCATAAGTTTCTTATCACGCTTATATAGAATTATATATTTTATACAATTTCTAGTGAGTAAATTCGACGAAATGGATAGGTATCGGTGTTGTGCCGTTCCCCAATGCACAAATACAACCGCAAAAACACCTGGGAAGTTATTTATTCATGTACCTTTAGATCAGAAGATTCGTATGAAATGGCTAAATCTCGCTAGGAGGGATCCCAAGGCTTCAAGTGAAGCCAAATTGTTCTTTTGTGAAGATCATTTTGACGTAAGTCATATTTTAATGTTAATTCTTAAAAATTCTTACATTGATATATTAAAATCTTTATTGAAAAATATTTTATCCTTTAAAGAAATGGGGTGATATCATGAAAAGTGTACATACCAAGTCAATGTATAAAAATTTGTTCCAGAGGAAATGATGAAGTTAATATTCAACCATTGATAATAGAATATAAGTAATAAATATTAGAAAATATAGTATAATTAAATTCTTAATAAATATTGTTAATAGATAAAATATTGTAAAAACCAGACGCCCACTAAATAAGTCAGCTGACGGCTGATAAAATCCTAGTAGCTAACTCGGGACAAAATATAAACTTTGGCGAATTTTAAAAAAGTAATAACTTTTCTGGCAACCATGTACATATTCAAAAGAAGTGAACGTTGAGCTAAAGTTGCACACAAGCAGAAGCAGACCGAGTTCAGTCTTATAGGTTACTCAAAAAATTTTGTGAGCTTTGACAATTACATTTTTGAGATGTCACCAAGTTCAAAAAGTAATCAGGCCAGTGACTATGATTTGGCCACTGGGACAACCTTATTGGGCTTCAAGCATGTATAATTAGTCGTAATTATTTGTATTTGTTATGTTATTTAAATTAGAATTTACTATTTCAGTTGCCGAGGGATATGTCCAATTATATGCAGTATTCTTTGATGGGATCTGTCAAAAACAGTGGCGTAGCGAGGGGGGGGTTACAGGGGGTCAGAACCCCCCCCATGGGGACTTACAAAGGTCTTTTTGCAGAGCTCCAATACCAATTACCTCAAAAAAATCCCCCCCCCCCCAGGGAGGGGGGGGAGGGAAGGGGAATCAAACCTTTTCTTCTTTAAAAAGTTAACTTTTTGGAATTGCTGGAAAAAAGTTTACATAGAACCTCTTTAATGCCATCTGGACAATCGCACCCCTTGTCTTTTTACTCTGTGTATAATTAATGTTGTTTCAATTTCTACTCTACACTCAGGAAAAATTGCATTAGGGGATGTAATTGTCAAAGACTAGTGCCCCTAGTCGGAAAGACCTAAAATTGCGTTCCATTACAACAAGAAATTTGCTTAAAAGTTTGATTAATTTTGTAAAATTTGTTAGTATATATTATTGCAATCAGGTGGACAAATCAAATGGTAGGACACTTGCAGTATGTCGTAAAATGTTGTGTTAAATGAGTGTTATAAAATCACACTGCATCCCAATTTTGTCTTTTTCTTTTGTATTTCGGATGTAATAAGAATAAAAAGAAAATACTGTAAAGCTATTTTTCCGTAATATATTGTATTTTTGATTTGTCACAGTTTTTTTCATTAATTGTTATGTTATATCTTTGATAATTCATTAGAAAAAATATCCAGCTAATCACTTTTCCGTGGACTAAAGTAAAATTCCGTTCTCTGGGCAGACGGGGACAAACAGTTTTTTTTAGAGCATGAACGACCATCTAAGAATGGAGATTTTCTCTCCACATTTCCGGTGGGGGTGGGGTCATTCCCCCAAGGGTCCCCCATTGGGTGAGGGGATCCTTTTTGTCTCTTATCTATTTCTGGATTTCCCGCGCTATTGACAACTTTCCATTCACACTTGTAGCAGAAGGGGCACTATCCGCTTTCCGCGTGGAAAACACGCCTTGTTTTTCTTGGAATTTTTTTGTAGGATGCTCACCCTTACTTTTCACCCCTTCTCTTAGCTTAGCCAATAAACTAAGACTTAGAAAGCGGGGGGATGGCGTGTCTTCTTTTGGAAAATAAACACTTATATTACATAGATACACAAGGCAGCTCGTTCTGTGCTTGGCATTCATTGTCGAACTTAAAATCCCTAGAAAACTCCAATATTTTTAACTATATTTCACCTCTATTTTTATGCAATAAATGATATTTTGGTTCAAAAATTAATGCAATCAAAATATTACTCAATTCTTGTAAAATAAATCGCGTATTTTGATAATTCTTCACTAATCACGATATTGAGGTAAGTGACAATTTGTTAGATTATATTTTATATAATTATTCATTATTTGTATTTATTAATTGTTATCATTTTTTTTTTTCATGTCATTTGTAGTAACTATATGATGATAATCATGTTTGTTAGTTTTAAAAAAATTAAATAGGCAGCTTTAGATTTATTTACCCAAAACGTCAATTTTTTGTTAACTTATATAAATCAGTAACTTTAATCCTCATTAACTTTATAATTAATCAGTAACTTTAATCCGGAATAAGTTTTAAGCGTGTTTATTAATAGTTATCATGCGTTTAAGTTCATCGTTAATGAAGAAATTTGACTCCTTATGATAAAATTTATGTTATTAGTAATAAATAATTTAATTTTTAATTAATATGCTAAAATTAATAATTTAAATGCATTGTACTTAGTTATAAAAATTAATGAATGTTATTAATTATAGCTAACTTTGTTTTAAACAGATAATTATAATTAGTTATAATTATTAATATTCATTAATTAAAATTTTCAATTAAAAACTACATTCATGATTATTATAATGAAGTTTCCTTTAAACTAAATCGGCAACTTCAAAATTTTGTAACCCCCCCCTTGGAACAATCCTGGCTACGCCACTGGTCAAAAAGATACAAATGAGAGAAGGGTGTTTGCCATCAAAATTTGAATGTCAACCTGATAGAAAAAAGAGAACTCTCTCTTCGGTCAACCCACGCTCTGCTGTGGTTAAGAGGAAAAAGTTATCCTCAAGTCTCGAATGTCAAAACATTGTAGAAAAATACAGAAAGAATCAAGTAGTGGAAGCACACGATGCTGTACCAGTAGAAGGTATCTTTTTTTAATCTATTTAAAATGTGCCACAATTACATTTCTTGTAATATAATAAGAGAAGCGGTTTATGTTGTATTTAGCTGGTACCTATGTGGCTGTGTTAATTATTACAACTGAAGTTATTTTTCAAGTAAATGTATGCAATGTCTGCCAAGCCCATCCCCTGAAATGAAATGCTAGTCTGTTTAGTGGTAATCTTTTTCAAGTATATGATGCCTGGTCTATTTAATAATAAAATCAACAAGTAATTTATGCTAGCAAAAAATCAACAAGAAGGTTATTTAAACCAATATGGGTAGCCATTTATATAAAATTTAAAATGTATCTTATATTCCCGGTCTTATGCATATTTAGTTAAAGTCCCATACAGCCACCATTGTCTACTGGATATCTATTAGTAATCTACAACATCCATTGGACGTTCGAGATTTCGATTGGACATCTATTACATATCTGTCTACAAAATCTATTTTTGGGATATCTATTAGCTATCTACGTGTAAACTAATTTAGACTTAGATATTTGGGACATCTAATATTCGTGCATCATCTCCTATTAATTGGACATCGATATTCTGGATATCTAATGGATATGCACGTCGTTATATTTTTCAACTAACTAAAATGTGATTATTATTATATATCTAAGTCAAGGAGTTCAGAGATATTCAGTCGTTGTGTTAGATTTTTCATATCCCACATAGCCATTCATTATCCAGTAGACATCTATAAGACGTTATTCGGAAAATCCACGATATCCATTAGAATTTGAGTTTACCATCCATAGACGTCTTATAGATATCCGTAGTTTCCGCCGAGTGATATCCATTAGGAATCTATTTGACAGCGATATTCTAGACATCACGGACGTGTTTTAGAATTTCTGGATGAATTCGTGATATGGTGAACGTCCATTAGAGGTCCACAAACTCCATGAGTAGTCCGAGAAACATCTAATGAAAGTCCATTTGACATCGAAATTTTAGACATTAATTAGTAATAGACGCCATACTATAATTACGTATGCATATCTATAAGACGTCTACTACAACCAATTTTTAAAGATTGTAAATTCTATTTTTGATATCCGCAATAAAAAAATAATTAAAATAACTGTGTAAAATTGAGTAATGATCTTTAAAAGAAGTAAAATTGATTTTTAAAAAATCTACATCTGCCAAGTATCTGTATTTTCAATTTTACGCTTAAAAACGTATTTTATACGAGAACCAATAAATATAAATATATTAATTACTAATAGTTGAAAAATACTTTACTGTTTTTCATATAGATGGCAGCACTAAAGCTCCTTATAATATAAAAACTATTTCATTTCTCAATCGCGCCAATACCTGAAAAAAAGAAACCAGCTGTTTTGGCAACCCTGTACTGATGCACAATGCCTGACTGATAAAGATAAGGTTGTTGTCTGTGTGCTGACGCAGGCATCGGGGGAGGAAGGGTCGAAACTTTCCCCCTTTTACCAGTGCGAAGTTTGAACAGGAAAATCGAAGGGAGGGTCAGGGGTGAGGAAGGAACGTGAGAAAGATGTAAATGTTTTTTTATTGTGTTTTTTTGCACACTAATTTCTCTTAACTGTATTCTGCATAAGTTTTTTAAATTAGGAAGTAACAGATAAAAATAAAACAAAGTACTATTTACAGTATTATTTTACAAGATATAGTGTTCTTTTTTTTGCAACTTCTAATAAAACTAGATAAATTTAAATTGTGTACTACTGTGGTTTTTTTTCAACCTTTCAATACATTTCTTAAGACATGCAATGCTTTAATAAATGAAAATTTAAAAAATGTACAATCAATGGGTCAGTAATGGTTATGAATTTAAGAGCAATAGGATACACTAAATTTTAGTAAAGTACATATATTGTATAAAGTATAATTTTTCTATTGATATAATTCTCTTCAGACCAACTAATTTAGTAAAAAAAATAGTAGATTGATACCTAAAGCATATTTAATACCTCTTTACTGTATGTTATTACTTACTGGTAGTACTTAATACAGTAGAACATCGATTATCCGTCTCTATTTTATTCAAACTCTCCCTAATCCGAACGTATCTGAGTCAATATCAATACATTTCTCCAACAAGGTAATTTTCACCAGTCTCAGAAATATACGGCAATTCTAAAGAGAATAATCTCAGTCCAGATTGAAATTAGCAAACCACCGTTATTAAATAATCATCAATCTCCAGAAATTCTGAAATAGTATAATCAAGGCGTTTTATGAAATTTGGATACTGCTAGAATTTTAAAATAGAAAACTTGGGCTACTCAAAAAAGTAAAAGCGAACTTCTGCCCATCCCAAATTTTCGGAAAAGTCCTGAAATCTTCTAAAATCGTGAGACTCTATAGATGATATCTACTATAAAAAAATAAGCATTTTCTCCAGAACTCCGTTCAGATTTAATTTAAAAAATATAATTAAAATTAAGGTATCCAATCACCTTTTTTCAGCAAAAATCGACTATAGATAAAACATTTGTTTTTTGCCTTTTAATATAAAATAAACGTTCAGCTTTCTAAATCTATTTCATTTTAATATCTAGTTTTTAATAAAACCAATGTTATAGCACTTGCGTTTTTTTAAAACGCATTACGCAAAACATAAAAACTGAAGTTCTTTATTATCAATTGCTTCCAAATTTTTACAGTAGTTTTGTAACAGTATGAAGGAGGTTTTGAACTAGAATCGTGTAAAACTATTAAGAATGGGATATTTTAAAACTATTATATGATTTTTACTCTCTTGTTTCTATGTGTCTTTGATGTAATGCTACAAACTTTTGCCTATAAAAAAAATTGGGAACTGATATCTTAATGATTTTAGTTCATGACCTATATTAATGTTGGTTAAGCATATTTTAATTTAAACGATGGAAAAAAAAACAAAGAATTTGTAAAGATATCATGTTTTGCGTAAGCATGATTTTGAAGCATATTTTACTATAAATTTCCACAAATACTGAAAAAAAATTAAGATTTTTTCTTAACTTTTTTTATATTCATAACTAATAATAAAATCCCTCAATTTCATGGTTGGAATAGATTTGTCATAAAATTACTGTCAAAGGTGATCGGCCACCTTAAACAAGAAACTTTAAAAGAACTAAAATATAACGTGAATATAATAACGCTTTCTTAGAAAACAAATAATGAATAATCAAATTATCACATTTGAGACGCTATTCCAAACTGATATATGACCATAATAAATTTATCTTTAAAAATAATCTTATTTTTCACTAAATAAAGTTTCTCGTACCATTTTTGTTTTGGCAACAGCAATTTAAATGACTTGAAATTAAATTCAATGGATAATTTGGCGACAAACAGTAAGCAGATGTCCGTCTAAACGTACAGACAGACGGACAAAAAGTATGAAGGGCGAGCCTCTGAGGTCATATCTTTCTAACAAAAAAAAAAAAGAATTGTTATTTTTAAGATCTTACTAACAGGGAACAGATTTTGGAAGAGGAGAAGGACGGACATCGTCAACATGTCAATATCAAATTCTTGATTCTAATATCTATTATAAAATCCGAAATAAGCAGTTTTCCCAAAACTCCGTTCTTATTTTAAGCTTAAAAATTTTTTTAAGAAGTTCTTAGAAAAGAAGAATCTAAGAAATTTTAAAAAAAAACTTTCAAGAAAGTTTAGTTCCTTAAACTTAAAGAACTTTTTAATTCTTCCGAGTAAAAAAAAGAAAAGTAGACTATGTTTTAGCACTTTCTTTTCGCTAGGAATTCTCAAATACCTTAATACTAAAACTCAATGTTTACAGTTTTACTACTTAATGAAAATTCTTTATCCGTATTTTTCAATTATCCGAATCGCCTCGGGTTCTCATTAGATCGGATAATCGAGGTTCTACCTGTAAAACCATGAACAAATTGAACTATCGAAGTGAAATGCCGGGCAAGTGAAATTTCGAAACTTGGAAATAGTAAATACTGTTGCCAACAAAATATAATAAAAGTCTTGTTATAAAAAGGTCTATAGAAATGTTGCTTTATTGCTGCAGCATAAAGAGCTACAACTGACCGTTTGTCCAATGAAACAATTCGTTTCAAAGTTTTTTTACTTAAAAATATGAGGCATGGGACGGCCAAACAATAACAATGAAAGTTGGATTTGAGAGATATTAGAAATGGGGGAGAGCCATTTTCTTGAAATATGGGTGGCGCGTCACCCCGCGTCTACTCACACTACTACCACTGCTTTTAATTATCTTTATGGTATTTCTAAAAATTCAACCCAAAGATGGCAAAGAAATAACGACAATGGGGGACAGCTGACCCAATGACCCTTGCGCCTGCAAACAGGTATAATATCGCTACTTATCTTAATTTGATTATTAGTGTTTTTACGTAAGGTTGCCAAGTAGTGAAATCTTCCAAATTAGATCAATATTTGCCTTCAACTCGGACCCAATTTCCGGCATGGTATTATAAGTAGTAATACTAGTATTGTTTTCCTTATTACATTTCCATAATTTATTAAATGCATAAATATTATACAACTAGTTCAAAATGTAAAGTTGAATAAATTAATAACTGTTGAGTTGAATAAACTTTTTGTGAGTGTGATAGCGCTGAGTTCACTAGTTTTAGAAATCATATAAGAAAGAATGAAAAGAATGTCTTAAAGAGTGTCAAGCCTCAAACATCCTATAAACAAATTAAAACTTATACTGTATCCCTATCCTTTTCATAAAACATAACCAAGTAACTTGATTTTACGACACGGTGATTTTTTAAGACATATGAACATTTTAAAAGTTGGGAGAATAGTAATTGCAGTTTTATAAATATTGTTACATGAATAAGAGCAATAATGATACCGACTGGCAAAAAAATTGTCTTTTAAATTAACATGGGGATCATTAAATTTTTAAAACCAAAAAATTAGTCGTCTATATAACTTTAGAAATAAAATTATGTTCAAATACTCTGTCGCGTAAAGACCCAACGTAGCAAATCTGGACGACCAGATAATGTTCTAATCATTATCTCGACCTCCCGTGATGCGTCTGGACAGCGGGACCATCTGGACCCTCAAGCAATTCCTAGAAATGCTGCTAGTAAGACAAGGGGAAGGGGGTCTGTGTAATGTGTATGATGTGAGTGTTTTTATTTTCGGTAACAAGTTAATACTATTATTAATGCACTTTTCAGCCAAACAAAAAATGTTCTTCTACCCTATAGTAAACCAAAATATGAAAGATTTTATTGCATAAACTTCCCATATAATTTCATTAAGGAAATTATATTCTTATAAATCTACCAATGGTTGCCTTTTTTTTGTTAAAAGTCCTATATCAGCTTATTTTGTAGTCCTTTAGTATTGAAAATTCTATATGGACAACATACCTTTTAAGATTTTGCGCTCTTCAAATAAAAAACGTTAAAAACCAGCACTTTTATTTTTAAAAAACCATTTCCCTTGTATTTATTTTGATGGATAATTATATGTAATAACACAAACTTAACTGTAGTTAAATCATCCAAATAAACAGTTATCGCAATGAAAGATTAATAAAATAGTTTGAAAGGAGTTATGAATCATGATTTGCGAAATTTTTTGAGCTAATTTCAATAAGGAGAGAAGTGTTTATTCTTCAAACAATGTTTTACATATTTTGTTAATGCTTTTCAACATCTTACGAGTAACCAACTAATGTATAGTTATCAATTGAAGATATTATTCTCGAAATATTTGTAGTGCAATCGATGTTTCCTTTTTTTCTTCTTTTTTTTTATAAAAGGTACACTTCGCTATTTTTTTCTATTGAAAACCTTAAACTGAAACTTATGTTTGTTTCTTTCCAATTTGTATCTTTAGAACAACTTTTTTACTGTTTTTCTTCAATCATGGAAAAAGAATAACGTTTAACAACAGATAAAATCGTTAAAACTGATGCGGCCCGGAACGTCAAGAAAATTTCTTATATTTGTTAATTTAATCATTTTCGTCTGTCCATTTGTAGCCTCCTTTAGAAGCTTTTATACAGCTAATTACAGCTCTTTATTAAGATCCCTGGTCAAGTAACGATTCTGAAATGCATGTAGGAACACTTATTGACCATTTTAATAAAAAAAAAGTTGCCGACCACTGCTATAAACGTAGAAATAAAAAAAAATAATAAAAACTTAGCTAGTTTCATGTGACTTAGATCATTAAGGCTTTCATTATTTGATTTCATTAGTATTTTTGGTGATTGGTGGTGTGACATGGTTAATGAAGTAAACTACGTTGATAGATTTTTGTAATATTATTTTGATTAATGTAGAACTGTTTCCAGTCAAAATAGATCAGCGTATGCAAAGAAATATGGTGTAGAAGACTATAGAGAGCAGAGCATCCGATATTGTCAATAATTTTGATTAATATCGGACATTTAAAAAACAAATAAGTAGGTTTGGAAAACAGTTGTTGTCACCAAGAACCACTTCTACACACACGATATTAAAACCTTGGAAACAAAATCGCAAAACACATTCAGTTTAAATTTAAACATTTAATTATTTTCAGTTAGTTATACCAGTCAGTTGTACTAATTCAGCAAACCCCTGCTAATATCAGCATTTTTTTTTTAGCCTACTTTTCTTTTTTTTTAATTAGAAGAATTTTTTAAAAAAAGTAGGTATTGACAAGCTGTCGATGTCCGTCCGTACTCCCTCTAAAATCGGTTCCATCAATCCGATCTTAAAAATTATTTTTTTATTAGAAAGGTATAACCTCAGACAACCAACTTTCATACTTTTTGCCCGCCTGTCTGTGCGATGGGATGGACATAAATCTTCTATTTGCCGACGAATTTCCCATTAAATTAGCATTGCAATTCGATTTCGAGTCATTTAAATCACTGTTGCAAACAACAAATGCTATGGACAAGTGAGACGTCAAAATATTCAGCTCATCAAAATGAGAATACATTGAAAAATTCAGAAAAGAATTCGAATTCTAAGTACTTCAATCATTTAAAAATCTTCAAAATGTAATGCTCGTTTAAAAAGCATGGGAAGCTATTTTTATTAGAATTAAACCACCATTGCCATCGCAACAATCGCTCGGGAAACTTTAATTCTTTTAGACAATAAATTAACATAAAATTATTTTTTTTTGGCATCGATCAGTTTGAAATGACGTCAAATATATTTCACTTCGAGATTCTTTGTATGTTGGTATGAAATGCTTTCGTTCTATTTAAAAGCGAGACATATTACATATTTATTCTTTGAGATATAAATTTTTGCAACCGATTAAGTAATAATTATTTAATTTTCGAAACAAAATAAATTAAACTAGCCGAAATTAGAGGGTAAATGTTTAATATAGAATTAATGCTGTGTTTGGCACCTTTTTACCTGTTAAACACAACTGTTGTGTGGGAGCGGGTTAAGTGACAGATTCTGTTACAAACCTACTTGTCAATTTACATTTCCTATTTAAAGTGCATTTTGGAGTAGTTTTATGGTTTTTGTTCTACTAATAATTAAATATTTATGTATAACTGCAAATAAGTCTAGGGACGATAAGTAATATTTATTTTATTGGCGAAAGAAAATTAATGAAAATTATTGATTTGGCTTTAAGAAGTTGATATTATAGCTGGGATGCTGTGTTTAGTGAAATTGATTCCAATGTATATAAATTTAATGTAGAAACGGTTGTTGATGTCACTTACTGTTGCGAACCTAGTTTTTTCAAGATAAGGAATTTTAGTAAGTATTTAAGTAACTGGAAAGTTGGCTAAATTTGACAGCATTAAAAACGTAATAAATATTTCATATATTAAAAAAATCTAATGATACAGTTCATATTGAAATCTCATGTATGAAACTTACGTGCTTATTTGTACTTCTACTTAATCTTCGCTCGCGTGAAGTTCCTTCGTAATCAAAAACTAGTTGGTTTGTTACAGAATCTGTCACTTACATCGCTTCCACACATCATTTACGCTCATCAGGTAACACACTAACAACACCTCAGAGAGAAATTCGCCGAACAGGACCTTTAGCTAGTTCTAATTCAAGCGTTTATAAGCCACAATTAATAATTTTTTTTAATCTTCTTTTGCAGATTTGATAATTAATCTTTATCGTTTGCTAATTTTTTTGAAGATCAAAGAATAATGATGTAATATTTAATAAATTTCTTTCAGTCGCCACAATTTGAGATTTACATTAATTTTCTTTAGAAAAGGTTGCTTTAAAAATAAAAGCGAATCTTCATTTTTTTTAATGCAAATTAAAAAAAATTTATGCATCCTTCTTCATGCATATATAATGAACCATCAAAATACATTTATTGTGCTATTACAACAATCCAAATTGAATTATATTAAAAAAATAAATAGATTTTTTTAAGAGTTTTACTTTTATTTTAAACAAAGTTTCTTGTACGTTTGATGTAATTGACAATAGGGGTAGGGTATTTTACATATATATTCCGACTTGTGTGCTTGCTCAGTGAGCCGCTTATAAGTCTTCGTCAAGTAAGACAGACACAGAAAGATTTTTTACTGTCACAAAGATAGGAAATACACCCAGGGCGAAGGCGGGAATCGAACCCGCGCCCGTTACAGCACGCAGACTGCTGGCCTGCGATGCTTACCACTCGGCCATCCGGGCCCCAATTGACAACAGTGAAAATATGGAATAAATATGGAATTTGCATGTTATTTCAAAGTAGATTAAATTCTTAGTTATTTAAATTTTAAATAAACTTCTAATTCAAATTTTCCTAATGAAATTTGAAATGTAGCCTAAAGTGATTTTTTGCTTCAAAATGGCGTACCCCACTTGTTTGTGAGACTTGCGGTTCGTTCTGTAAAGTGGGTGACGGGCAGACTGTCGGAAGGACTGAACGATTATAACAACCTTTCGCTTTTTAACGTTATAAACGTAACGATTATAACAACCTTTCGCTTTTTAACGTTATAAACGTAATGTGGAAGATAAAATTGCTGTTAATCTTAAGCGTACGACAATATACAATGCTATTCCTAAGAAAAAATCGTCTCACGTATTGCGTTTCAAGGCCCGTTCCGGATCGAATTTCGAAAAATGTGTGCCTTCAGTACCAAAGGAATAAGATTCAAAAATTTAGTATGTGTACCTCCAAAAGTTTTGACTGGACTGGCTGTTTAATGCGGGAACCTTTTAGTTAGGACTCATTTTTCGCTATCGATATAGATTAGCTTGTTTTATGTGACAAATTTCATTCCTGCCTTCCTACTATCGATGCTCTGTTCGCATGTGACATTCATTCACCAATCGAAGAAAGAAAAAAAAGATGTTTTCATTCAGCACTTCTGTTGCCACTCAAGACTTTAAAAATGCCAATTAAAACATACCTCCTTCTCAAAAAAAAAGAAATGAAACTTATCACAATATCGCTCTATGGCTTTTTTTCAAACTGGATTCATAGCACAAGAATAAATATAGATTTTTATATATTATTTACATTTTAAAATTAAGTTTCTCGTTCGTTTGACAAAGTGGCAACACTGGACACAGAAAAAATGATTTTTTTTCTTGTAATCTCTTAAATTTAGATTCAATTATTCTTTTTAAATTTTTACCTTTACTTCAATTTTTTCTACTTTCATATGAAATTTGGGTTATAGACTTGTCTGATATTTTCGCCTAAATATGATGTAACCCAATTGTATGTGAACTTGCGATTCTTTCTATGAAATTATGGGTGACGGGCAGACAGACGTACTGAACAATTAAAATACGTTATACTTTATACAACCCTGCCACCCCTTCCCAAAGTCCATTAGTTTATATTTGTACTGCAAAATGTCGTGTACTTTTTGTGATGGTTAATGCAGGCCTTTTTGCATAACAAATATAAAAAAAACCGGACAGTTTCGCAATATTTAAAATATCTTCATTAGTAACACTATAAAAATGAAACTTTTTCTGTCGATAACGCAACCAGAATAAAGCGAGAGAACTGTGATGTTAAATATATATACTTCAAATTCTTTCAAATCTCTCTCAATCAGTAGAATTTTATTTGTTAGGTATCACATCCTTTTATGAAAGCAGACTACTGAATAAATTGTGATTACTATATTTTTAAGGACAAAGAAAAACATTTCTTTTACGAAAACGACCCTCGCCTAATCCTTCGCGCGCGAACCCATGAACAAGCAAGTTTGATTATCTTTTTCAGTTGCTTTGGGGCTTTGGGGAGGGGATACTCATATGGGCATTCTTCGTGTCTTGAAGGTAAATAGGAAGACATTGCTTCTTGGAACCAAGGCAATTAGGGAGAGGGGAGGGGGGGGGGGTGAAAGAGACTTGCGGGGTTGTTACCAGATTTACAAATATATCTCTTTTTAACGATCGCCAAATTGCCCAAAACTTCAGCTCACTCTGTCGGGAGAAAATGACACTAAAAAGAAACACTTGAAAATCATTCATGTAATTGCTTGTAAATAATTTTTCTAACTTAGTTTCTGATAGTCCATTTTTATTCGCAGTAAATTTTTAGGCATCCAAATATAATCAAGAATTTTTTGTGAACTATTGTATTTTTTTTTATTATGGAACTGCAAAATATGACTTCAAGCCTATATAAACTAAGATTTGAAAATTTTAAACTAGGTTAAGTCTTAAATTTAATAACTTACTAAAAAATTTAAAAACCTTAAAAAAATTTTAAAAAAATAATTTTAAATATTAGTAGTTCAGCGTATTTTTCACAAAGAAGATACAAAAATTTCTTTAATTTCTTACATTCCAACCGAATTTTCCCGAGATTTTTTCTTGAGATTTTTTCTTGAGATTTTTTTTTATTTCAAAAAAATAATGTGTCCAGATTTAAATTTTAAAAAAAAGCGATGAAATAAGAAAAAGTTAAAATTAACCAACTCAAATTAAATGAAATTTTTATTTATTGAAAAATAAGAACTGTAAGAAGAATATATATATTCATAAGGTCTCATTTTATTAAACTTTTAGGTTATTAAAATTAAATATTTTTCTTCATTTTATTAAAATTTAATTTTAATAAAATGAAGAAAAATAATTTAAGTTTTTTCTTCATTTTAATAAAATTTAAGTTTTTTCTTCATTTTAATAAAATTGAAGCTTTTAAACATTTTATTAAAATTATTTTTTTACATTCCTATTTCGATTTTCCAAGGATTTGTTCTTGGGATTAAATTTAAAAAAAAACGTAAATTAAACCGCAAACCCGATTTAAAAATAACATCCACTCTTTAATTTTGAAAGCTCTTTTACTACTGTCATCTATGAGGGTAATTAGTAACTAAAACTTCATAATGGAATGCAATAGACAAGAGTATGCATTAGAGAGTTAAACTGAAAACTTTATGAAATGAAACATAAAAAAAATTAAAAAAAATAAATAATTAAAACCGATTATGGTAAATGGAAATGAATGGTAATTGAATTTTATAAACTGAAAATTTTAAAAAATACTAAAATCAAAAGGGCAAAAGGAAAACAAACGATAATCTTTTATGAAAAAAAAAAAAGAACAAATCAATAGTGTTTTTTTACATTTTCACTTCAATTTTTTCTTAATTATCTAATTTTTATAAAAAGGGAGATTCTTAAAGTATGTATATTAAATAATCCAAAAACAAATTAGAAAATTCAAGAAAAAAAAAGCAATATAAGAGGAACCAACTACGTAAAAAAGTAAATTTTAAAATAACTCTTCATCGCTATTTGTGATTTTAAGAAGCTTTGAATTTTATAGGGAAGAATATATAATTTTTAAATACGAATTATGAGTTTAAATAATGAAATATGTGAAAAATTTAATTTAAAAAAAAACAATACGATAAAATAATGAAAATGCAAAGAAACACACTTGAACTTATAACAAATGTCAAAAATCTAGCAATTTAAAATAAATTGGTTCAAAGAAATATCTAAGTATTTTATGGGACTTTATAGTATTAAAAAAAAACCTCCCTAGTTGCTAAGTATATGACTTCTCCTTAACAACCTAAATGTGCGCTTACCAACCAATTCCCTGTAGCTTAACGGATAGCGCACTGATCTACGGACATGAAGATCCGTGGTTCAAATCCCGATTGAAGCGTCTCCCGGCATTGAAAGTGAAAAAAATTCGTAAAATAAGTCAAACGCTCAGTAGGACAAATCTAACATATAAAACTAGTTCAAAAATAATTTTTAAACAATAAAATAAATTTTAAACCCATTTTAAAAATTCATTGGTGGCGCCCCCTATCTTTGCATTTTTCAACTATTTGTTCTAGGTGCATTCTATCACATCCATAAATTCAAAATGTATCCAACATGTCTAGAATTGGTATATTTATTAGATATTGTAGATCTCGTCGAGAAATGTTTTGTTGTTAGGGTTGGTCTAATAGATATCCACAAAGTACATAAGACTGCTCATGGAGTTTGATGACCTCTAATGGACGTTCACCATAGCACGAATTTATCCAAAAAGTCTAAAACACGTCCATAATGTCTAGAATATCGCTGTCAAATAGATTCCTAATAGATATCACTCGGCGGAAACTACGGATGTCTATAAGACGTCTATGGATGGTAAACTCAAATTCTAATGGATATCATGGATTTTCCGAATAACGTCTTATAGATGTCTACTGGATAATGAATGGCTATGTGGGGTGTTACAAAAACGAAAGTAAAAATATTGTTTTGTTTTCAGATTCATCACACACTGAAATTGAAAGCCTGGTATCAGATCAATCTATTCAAGTTAACATTAAGCCCAACGTTAGGAGTAAAGCTGTACAATGTGGTGTTATAACCAAAAGCAGTGCGTCATCTCCTTTAAAGCCATCATTGAAGTCAGTTTCTACTTCCCCAATCAACACATGTAAAAGTCAGCAATTTACTGTAAGAAGAGTTGATGATGAGGAAGTTCCGTCATCAAATGAAGCAGAGGTATCCGAATCTTCAACATACTCTCTGAACTCTTCAGACTCGGATAGCACATTTACTGATGAAACTTATGATAACAAATTGTTTCAGCAACAATCTTTACTTGTTACCACAAATACAATCAAAAGAAATCCTCAATTTTATATCGGAATACCTCAGGAATGTTATTTTCTAATTGATATCATTTATAAATATACAAATATTTGTGAAGATCATATATTATTGTGTTTGAAAAAAATTAGACTAGACACAACCTTCTCCGAACTTGGGGATAATTTTGGCATATCTTTATCTTATGCTAGCAAAATATTTCTCAAAAACATACCAAAGCTAGCAAATGCGTTACAACCTTTCATTCGGAAGGTGGATAATGCATCAATAATCCGAAATCTGCCGATTGCTTTTAGATATCATTATCATAAAGTGTGCCATATGATCGACTGTTTTGAGATAGATATTCAAAAGCCTTTGAAACCAGTTCACCAAGCTCTGACTTGGTCATCGTATAAAAATGGGAACACTATGAAATATTTTATAGCGAGTACGCCTGATGGCATTATAACCTTCATTTCGCCTGGCTATAGCGGCAGAATTACCGATAAGCAGATTGTCGAAGAAAGTAAATTTTTAGATTGGCTGGAACCTGGTGATGTTGTTTTAGCCGACAGGGGTTTTAAAAATATAGAACAGCAATTGTTCCATGTAGGAGTAAAATTGCAAAGACCACCTAGTGTTCCGAGCAATTCCAAATTAACAAAATCGGATGTTTTGAAAACAAGAGAGGTAGCTTGTTTACGAATCCATATTGAAAGAGTTGTACGCCGAGTGCGAGAATTTTCTATGCTGCGACAGCATTCTGTTGTTAACACAAATCTATTAAGAATACTGGATGAATGTGTTGTTATAGCTTGTGCTCTGATTAATTTGCAAAACCCTTTAATAAAATGAAATGCATAAAATGTTTGATCAAAGTTTAGGTATTTTTTTAATTTTGATAAATGTATTATTTGTACTTGCAAAAACCAGATCATACTTAAACCAAATTTTAATTAAAAATATTTTTTAATTATTTTTATAAATTATAGTAAATTTGCTTTTTTGTCGTATCATATATATTTTTTTAAAATATAACTGAAAATATTTACATTTACTACATATAATTTGGCAGAGGCTAAACTGCCGACCAGTATTTTTACATTTTACAAAGTGGCTGCTCCTGTAGCTTATCACATGCCAAAATAGGAGCTGATATTGCAATAATTCATAAGTTTAATAATGAAATAACTATAAAGGAGTATATAGTACAGTAGACGCGCTTAATGTGATCACATCAGGGTGAACATGATTTGATAACAATAACTGATTAAACTTAAAAATGTTTTCGTTTACGTACGTATATTAAAATAAAAATTAATTTTAAATTAGGAATATAACTACGGAATTTTTACAATGCTTGACCGAAAATGACAAAATAACCCCCCCCCCCCACACTTTTGGTAAGTTCCAGGAAACACTTTAAACAAAAAAATCCTTGGTTTTTTTTTATTCCAGGAAAATAAAATTTACACATAAACTTATAAACATTAAACGAACATTTAATTACAATAAACGATGATTTTTTAATGTATTTTGATATAAGCGGACAGGACTAAGTGATTTTGATAACATTAAACGATTGATAACATAAACCGTGATCACACTAAGCGGCGTTTTCTGTATTCATATTTAAAATATATATTTTACATCTAATTTTTCAGAATCTGAAAAAGTATTTATATAATAAAATTCTTATAATTTTGAATATCATCTTTATTAGCTACAACTTTTTTTTTTTTAATTTACAAGACAGATTTACAAATAATTTAAAATTCAAACAAAAATCTTTCAAATTCAAAATAATAAATATCAAAATAATAATATTATCTAATTTTAATATTAATAGGAACCAAAAAAAAAATTATAATGCTGGCTTTAAATGGACAATTGTTGGTAAAGTAGTAACTGTGTGAGCATCTTTTGTGCTTCGATAAAGTAAAGGATAAATATTTCGCTTCCAAAACTCAACAGAACTATTTACAATATCATTTAAAAAATCCTCATCATACTCTATAGGTGTAATGTCAACTAGGTTGTTGACTTCAAAATTGCAATCTGCTACGCAAAAATATCCTTTTTTGTAATTGCTGGCAAACATCTGTACTTGCATTTGTGCAGCATATTTTTGGGCGATTTTTCCATCTTTCACATAGTTGGTGGATGTTTTCTGGCTGATTGGGCATTTGATTTCTATTATTGCATCTTCGCATATGCCATCCGGAGAAGCTGCGATGATTGGGCACTTACTTGAAATAAAAATCCCAC
Source organism: Hylyphantes graminicola (assembly GCA_023701765.1). Taxonomy (NCBI): domain Eukaryota; kingdom Metazoa; phylum Arthropoda; class Arachnida; order Araneae; family Linyphiidae; genus Hylyphantes; species Hylyphantes graminicola. The sequence continues at coordinate 43,217,170 of CM043120.1, forward strand.
ATTGTCGAATGGTCTTCCCTAGAATATCTTCCACCATACACTTTACCTCATTCTCCAGCAGCCTCCCCCTTTTCATCGCAGGCATATCAGGTAACTTGGCACCCATGATTGCTGCAACCAACGATCCCGCTTCAGTCTTGCATCTGCTAACTTCAAATGCCTTCGAGGCTGTTACGCGACCATACCGAAGTTCATGCCAAAGACTGCTCTTGTACTGATCCCTTGTCTGTCGCTCAATTTTTTTTACTAAATCGGTTGTACATATTTCAGAAATACTTGTCAAAAATGAATCGCTGTCTGGATACACATTGTTAAATATCAGCATTAGTGTATGTAAGGACAGCATTTTTGTATCATCAACATTGCAGTCAGGCTCATGTTTCAGAATCTCGCAATTAAGCTTTCTTTTTTTTGCCCTCCATCAAAAATTCAGCAAGTATCGGTCTTTTTTCCACAGTAGTTGCCACCAAACGATTATTTTCTTTTGCAAGATCTTTGGCCGATATAAATTTGAGTGCACTGCCTACCTTTGAAAGCTTAGATTTTCGCCAATAACACTCAACTGATGTACAAGAAGGCTCTTCATTTCGTCGGTGTATCCACATAAGAAATGCGATTGCATGTTTGCAAGTTCCATGTGATGCAGCACAATCGTGGCACTGAACACTTTCAACAATATCTTCCTTTTCGTTTACAATCATTGTCACCGAATAGCCTTTGGCTCGTACCTTATGCTCTGGACAAATCTTACACTTCACCGTGCATAAACCATCAGCGTGTCTTTTCAACTGGACTTGTCCAATGGCATCATCTCCATATGACTGTCTTGATGATCTGGTAATATAATAAGAAATATATTTTTTTAATATAAAAATCAAAACAAAGAAAACAGTTATTTTATTACTAAATTGAATTGTTATGATCATTTAGAATCATGTTTTGTTTACGTCAAATATAATGCCAAACTATAGGATTGTGCACTGTTTGCCAGTCAGGCTACATTCTTTATATGATCAGTTTCAACTTGTTTATCAAGCTAAATAAGAAAAATTATGCATTTTATTTTCTAATGCAATACTTAATCAGATGAAAACCGTTAAAGAAATATCTGATACATAAAAATCTGAATGTAAAATTAATCAAATCAAAAATAATCTTTTAACAACGATGTTCTTACAACGATTAGTATAGTAAACAACTATTATTTTTATTGTATTAGTTAATTAATAGTAGCGCATTGTATACACATATATTTCATAAAGAAAAAACATTCCGTGATAAAACAATAATTTCCCTTTCAGAAACTCAATTCTTTCATCATTGCTTAGATAGTAATATATACTTACAGAGATGTTTTTACATTTCGGAACTCCGCTGAACATAAATCTCGACACGATTGAAAAAATAACCCGACCATAATGGAATCTACTTTCGGCAAATTTGAACTATCTGCTTCTTTAAAACCGACTTCCATTTTCTTAACGCTTCTTAATTTAATAATAATTTAGATTAAATCAAGTTAAAATACAAGAGAAGCCAACAACAGTAATAAATGAACATGCCGGTTTGTTTATAGTTCATAGTGACGTCAGTCCAATCAGCAGCGTGTTTGTGATCACGTGACATACCGATGAAAAAACACCCTTTTTAAATGCTTTTTATAAAATAATTAAAGATTTTTTCAGCACAAAAAATGTATAAGTTTCTTATTTTTCAGTTTCAACTATAATTTAAAAAACATTTTAAGGTAGTTTGGCGATACTGTCAAGTACCCTATTCAATTGATTAAAAATAGTGTTATGCACTTCTACTTCAATTACCCTTTTTTATTTTTTCCCTTTTATTTTTTTATTGACAATAGCAACCCTACAACAAATTAACATGGCTTTAAATAGGAAAAGTTGTCGGGATTTTCGATTGTCTCTGACAACTTTTTTCCGGGTTACTTGGCGAGAGTGGAATTTTTAATTGCTTTTTTGGCTTTCGATTTGATTATTTGAAAATTTCCAATGATAAATTCGGTTTTTCTCTCAGAAGTTACCATAGCGCAAGACGCACCGAATCAGAGTATTCTCGTAGACATTTAAGGCATGCGTTAATAGCTAAAACACCGTGCGTTACAAGTGAGGTGCAGTCACCGTGCGTCAATGTTTCCGTTGACGCACGGTGTATGAATTGCGGTTGTTTCATCCTCCATGCGCGCGCATCGCAATACAAATTGTATGGGGATCACGTGGGCATCATGTGACACATCACGTAACATTTTTGTTTTTATTGTCGCCGTCTGGACATAGCCTTACGGCTATGTCCAGACGGCAACAATTAAAACAAAAACTTGGCGACCGCCAAACGAGGCAATAGCGAACGGTTTTTTCGCCAAATCTCAGGTTTTTTTCAAACGCATGCGTCTGGAGGATCGGTTTAGTCTGCCCAATGCCGGTGTTGTGCTAGAAAAGTGGAATGGGATGAAAATCGCTTGTTTTAAACTTTAAAGAGTGACCTTGATTTCAATATTGATACGAAAACATTAAATTTGGTTAGTAATATTAAAACTCAGGGTGTAACAAATTTAATTGTTGGTTTATAACATAGATAGACTTTTATAACATAATTAAATTGGATATTATCTTAGATTTTTTAATTAATTTATCTGGACTCGTATACGATCTCGGGTCTTCGGAATAAGATCAAGAATAGCTGACCACTACGCCAGAGAGATTGGGCATAATACATCTATATTAAGAGTTAAATAAAAAAAATCATTTTAGTTAAAATTTAGATACATTATAATATAAATGTTAGATTCGTAAATAGCTTCATGGGGCCAGTAGGTTCAGTTAGATTTTAAATTAACTCATAAGCTAAAAGTATTGGAGAGAAGGATATTTAACGAAGAATTATTGAAGGATATTTAACGTGCACTCCCGCCACACGGGGTATTATTCATCGGACATTTTTGGCTGCACGTGTCGCTTATAGACCGGCAGCTATTTTGGCTATGTACGGACCCGAACCTGGGACCTTCCGCATGCCAGGCGAATGCCTAATCGACTGGGCTCCCCAGCCCCTAGACACTTTCAAGTCTTAAAATATTTACATTTATCCACCATCATTTTATTTCGCTTTATATAACATTTTGACAAACCAGTATCAAAATCATCAATCATATCAAACCAGTTTCAGATCATATTGGACAAACATTTTTATCATAATGCATAAAAAACACAAGAAAAAAAATTAAACACATCAATTTAAATGGAGACATTTAGGTTCTCAAAATGTAATTTAAATTCAATACGAAGCGATAATTCTCAAGCATCCAAATTTCACACTCGACAGTAGCGCCACTGATCTATGCTTAATTCTGATAACAGTGCCATCTGTTGAAATTAATGGAAACCAATTAAAGAAATATCGGTTTGGTTTCGAGTTCGTTTTTTTTAACTAATTAAACTGGCCGAACTTTTAGTGCTCAGTATTATTGGAGATTTTTTTTTAAATCAATTTCATACTCTTGGAGTCTCATATTTGCTTTAATTTGGGTAAACTCAAAAAGAATGTCTCTTACATGAAGTACTCTAAGCCCTATGCTAGTTATACACTCCAAAATGTTAACTTATTAAGTTGGATGGGACACTTAACTTTTTTCTTTAATATTGCAAATATCTTTTAAAAAAATTTTACATAAGTGTACACTAAATATACTAACATTTTTAGATAGTCAAAGGTTTTAAAAAACTATTTATTTTGTTTAAAAAAATAAATGTGTCCAAATGTGGTGTTTCATATTTTTGTTATAAGTCAAAAAATCATTTAACAAATAAAATGTGTTTTAATTTGTTTCGACTCAGTGGCGGATTTAGCCAGGGGGCGCGGGGGGCGCGCGCCCCCTCCTCAAGACCTGTTGACCATTTTTTTTATTATTGAAAACAAAATTAAAAGAAAAACTTAGACAAAATTAAATCACCACACCCATTCGACACAGATTATTAATCATCGAACATTTTTTGGCTGCAAGGTCCGTTAATAGTTTGATAGTTTTTTTGGGATATTAAAAGGAACTTAAACACCTTCCAAGGTAGCACAGCAGTATTGGCCAATCTCGGCTCATACCCATCACCCAATGCATTATAAACTACGTTTTACCGATGCTGTGCAATATCGGGGTGCAATATAATTGGTATGAAAATTATTTGAAAAAAATTCAAAATGTTTGATTGAAAAATATTTGCGAAACATAATATTCACCTTTTACACTTGCAAAATACTACAAGATTGCCATTGCAGCAAAATTAAGTATTGCACTTTTCGTAATTTACCGTATGAAACCTCAAAGAACCGGGAAAGCTGGTTAAAATCGGAAGAAATTCATCGATTTCCTCCAATATTCGCCAAGTTTTGCCGATATTCTGGCGATCCTTGTTAAAAACATTTGTTAAAGAAAGCTTGCAATCATCTACTTCATCTATTTCGTTCATTTTTAGAGTGAAACCAAATCAGCCAATGCAATCGAAGTACACAGAAAAGTGAAAACAAGAGTGTTCCATCATCTAAACATTCCCATTCATTGATTTTTCCCTATTTATTGCACTTATTTTTTAAAGTATCCATCAATAATATATTTAACAATATAAACGTTAGTTAGGTAAAGTAAAAACTAATGTTAGAGTAATTATTTAAAAAAAATACTTGTAAAAATATGTATTTACCATGGAGAATTTAATTAAAAAATAATGTAAATCAAAAATAATTAATGTAAATAAAAAAATAAAATAATGTTAATTAAAAATAATTGATAAAAAAATTATTAAAAAACAAAATGATAAAATTTAACCCCCTCCCTTCCCCCAGTTGCGTCCCAGCTTTTGTGATAGTGTATAGTTGGGTTTTCAGACAAGTTTTTGGGTGCGCCCCTCCCTCAGAAAAATCCTAGATCCCCGCCACTGTCTTCGACTACAAAAAATTTACATGGCTTTATAAAATGCTGATAATATGTGCAACTGATAATGTTACTGAATACAATATTGTTTTATACAAACCTTAATAATAAAATTATTCTTCTCTTGTACTTGTGAGAGTTGCTTTTGCATATAGCATTTTTTTTTAAATTCTAGTAAATGAAATGAGATTTACCAGCATGTTTCTTCTTAGAGACATATAAAGAACTAATTCTTATATTAAATAAAAATTTCATTGATATGCCTTTAACCTTTTATTGATACAAATTATTAAGGGGGTATAGGACACAAAATCTTTATAAAAAAAATCTAAAAAATTATTATTATCTTGAAAAATAACACAAATATTCTCTAATATAATTTAAGACAACAATTTTATTTATATCTGCAATAGAACGCGAGATGTGTAGTTTCTTGTGTCATGACATCTGTGTTGGCCAACCACGTTTAAAGTTGTTTTTCCCCTTGATTGTGTTTTCGATGATTTTTTGACTTTAAATTGATATAACTCAAAATCTACTGCCCATATACTGTGTTAAAATTTTCCACACATATTTTTCAAACATATATTTCTTTAATTTGTCTTTAGGGATTAGTTGTAAATAAATTGTTTTTATTTATTATTTAAAAAAGTGATCCTGTGAAATAATTAAAATAAATTTCATTAATTTTTTAAAGAAAAACTTTGACAAATAACAAAAATCGGTAAAGACAGTTTGTTAAGTAAATTCTCCTGTTTATGAAAATACGAAATTTTTGATTTTCAACAAATAATTTTGTAACTTATAACAAAAATATGAAACGTCACTTTTGGACACATTTTATTTTTTTTAAACAAAACAAATTTAAAACCTGACTGTCTAAAAGTGCTAGTATATTTAAGTAACAAGTTATAGTATATACACTTATGTAAAGAAAAATTATAAAGGTATCTGCAATAATACATTCTTTCTGAGTTTACCCTAATTAAAAAATATGGGACTCCAAGAGTATGAAATTGATTTTTCAAAAAAAATCTCCAATAATACTATAAGCACTAAAAGTTCGGCCAGATTAATTAGTTCAAAACAACGAATTCGAAACCAAACCGTTATTCTATTAATTGGTTTCCATTCATTTCAACAGATGGCGCTATTGTCAGAATTTAGCATAGATCAGTGGCGCTACTGTCGAGTGTGAAATTTGGATGCTTGAGAATTATCGCTTCGTAAATTCAATTGATTAAAAATAGTTTTATGCACTTCTACTTCAATTACCCTTTTTTTTATTTTTCCCTTTTATTTTTTTTTATTGACAATAGCAACCCTACAACAAATTAACATGGCTTTAAATAGGAAAAGTTGTCGGGATTTTCGATTGTCTCTGACAACTTTTTTCAGGGTTACTTGGCGAGAGTGGAATTTTTAATTGGTTTTTTGGCTTTCGATTTGATTATTTGAAAATTTCCAATGATAAATTCGGTTTTTCTCTCAGAAGTTACCATAGCGCAAGACGCACCGAATCAGAGTATTCTCGTAAACATTTAAGGCCTGCGTTAATAGCTAAAACACGGTGCGTCACAATTGAGGTGCAGTCACCGTGCGTCAATGTTTTCGTTGACGCATGTATGAATTGCGGTTGTTTCATCCTCCATGCTCGCGCATCGCAATACAAATTGTATGGGGATTACGTGGGCATCATGTGACACATCACGTGACATTTTTGTTTTTATTGTCGCCGTCTGGACATAGCCTTTGGCTGGTTTGTCAAAATGTTATATGAAGCGAAATAAAATAATGGTGGATAAATGTTAATATTTTAAGACTTGAAAGTGTCTAGGTGCTGGGGAGCCCAGTCGATTAAGCATTCGCCTAGCATGCGGAAGGTCCCAGGTTCGGGTCCGGGCATCGCCAAAATAACTGCCGGTCTATAAGCGACACGTGCAGCCAAAAATGTCCGACGAATAATACCCCGTGTGGCGGGAGTGCACGTTAAATATCCTTCAATGATTCTTCGTTAAATATCCTTCTCTTCAATACTTTTAGCTCATGAGTTAATTTAAAATCTAACTGAACCTACTGGCCCCATGAAGCTATTTACGAATCTAACATTTATATTATAATGTATCTAAATTTTAACTAAAATGATTTTTTTTATTTAACTCTTAATATAAATGTATTATGCCCAATCTCTCTGGCTTAGTGGTCAGCTCTTCTTGATCTTATTCCGTAGACCCGAGATCGTATACGGGTCCAGATAAATTAATTAAAAAATCTAAGATAATATCCAATTTAATTATGTTATAAAAGTTAAAAATCTATGTTATAAACCAACAATTAAATTTGTTACACACTGAGTTTTAACATTACTAATCAAATTTAATGTTTTCGTATCAATATTGAAATCAAGGTCACGCTTTAAAGTTTAAAACAAGCGATTTTCATCCCATTCCACTTTTCTAGCACAACACCGGCAATGGGCAGACCAAACAGATCCTCCAGCGCATGCGTTTGAAAAAAACCTACGATTTGGCGAAAAAACCGTTCGCTATTGCCTCGTTTGGCGGTCGCCAAGTTTTTGTTTTAATTGTCGCCATCTGGACATAGCCTAAGGTAGGTAAGGTCACAGACAATAATCGTAAACAGACAGTCCAATCGGAATTTTTTTTGAGAGAGTGACGTCAATAGCCATCCAGCGGATTAATTTCGAACTAATGATCACGTCACTGGTTAAAACTGCGCGCGACTCCAAGGTGCGCGCGCAACTTGTACTAATTATGCTAAAACTTGGATAAATGAATGAGCGCTTGCGCGCTACTTTTGAAATGGATTGCGGAGAAGAAGAAAATTGCGACTCGAGAGAGGCCTGGAGAAAAATATTTTTGTTGCGTTCTTTTCTCGTCAAAACACATATTTTTTATTTATTTAATGAAATTATTTTATGTTCCCAAGGATATTGATAGGTAAGTGTGTTAAATATTTTATTTATTCAAATATTCTTGTAAGTTTTCTTTCATCAGCGCTAAATGCTCGATCACTTAAGAAGGATTGGTCATTTTTGTATTGAAAATTATTGATATATGTAGCTTAACATACCTAAAGCATCTGTTTTTTTTAGTCTTCGGTAATTATTTTTTATTTAAAATAATTAAACATTATTAACTATTAAATGAGTTGCACTTTTTTTCGTGTAACTTTATTAAATAAGTTAAGATATATGTAGAGTTAAAATATTATTGTTGTTAGTTTTTAAAACTATGTTTTAAACAAATAACCTAACTGATGACCTATAAACGGCCCGTGCAGCTTAAAATGTTCATTGAATGTAACGGTGTAGAGGGAGTGCACATTAAATATGATAGATGCATGCAATATGGTTGTGTTGGGTGCCTAATCAGGTGCTCCCTAATGATCCCTTCTAAATATATATGAATGAACCAGTTACCACCAGATTTGTAGGAATTTTTACTCCCAAAATAATAAATTTTTTAGGCAGGATAATTTTACAGTTTCCAAAAATCATTAGATAAAAATCATTAGATACATTTCATTTAATTGTTTACTTTTTAATTTATGTCAAATGTTACCTGTTTTTAGTACCTAATTATTCTTTAATTATTTTTTTTAAATCTTGTTTAGCTGTATAGTTAGAGCTGATATTTCCATATAATAAGCACTTTTTGATTCAAAACTTACTATTTCATTTCACTAAATATGAAATATTCCTCCTCCTGATATATTGGCTATTAAAATTTAAGGTCTAACAATACATATTGTAAATTAATTGCTTCGCTTTAGAGCATTTTAAGAAATTTGTGGATTTTTATTCATAATTTTGATGTGTTGTGTTTAAAAAAGCTTTTTCTTCATAGGATGAAGAAATAGTTGAGCTTATTTGTGTGAAAACTCATTCCATAACCTCCATCTCCAAAGGGCCAATTAACACCTGATTTGTTGGAACACCTACTCAAGTGCACCTACTTTGCCAATTATTCCTTGAATTGTACAAAATTACTTGCATGACTCTCCCTATATATAAGTTTATTTTTAAATATATTACTCTGAGTAAAAAATTTAACATACAGTGTAGGTACCAACGAATAAAATTTTGCTTTATATTACTAAGCTGAATATAAAAATACTTAAAAGATATTTTGGTTTTATGATGTTCTTCTAGAATTGAGATGTTGTTAACATATGTTTTTTTAGTTGACTTTTTTTTTGGATGGGTAGTTATTTTTTTTATTTGGTTATTATTTTTTAAAATATATCTCACTTAACTTTATTTTAAAAAATAAATATTTTGCATTTGTTTTCTTACATTGTATAAGTTTGTGATTACAATAGTGCCACAATACATTTACTAATGATTAAACAATGTTTTGATACATTTATCAGAAATTATGCCCTTTTCCATAAAGAACTTGTAGGCTCTAAATTATTCATATTTCCCCCCCCCCCTTAAACATTGGATTATTTAGAGAAATTGAGTTATTTTTACTTGCTCTAGAAGCAAACTCTAATTTATTTGAGAAAAAAAAACATTTTATAATCAGACACTTTATTTGCAATAACATTATTTCTAGCTTCTTGTATGTTCTGATATACAAACTATAATTGGCTGTGTTATAGAATAATAAGCAAAGGAAATATTAATGTTTTTGTAACAAGGAAAAGCCCCCATTGAAGGAAAAACTACTATATTTACCATTTCAAAACTTGTAAACACCGAATTCAAAACTTGTAAATGCTTTATTAACTTTAAAACTTGATAATTAATCTCAAATTTATCTACATATTATTTTGAGATGCGGTCTCATTATTACTAATTCCTTTCTGCTGAAAAACATATTCTAATAATATTTGGAAAAGTTAAATTGAAATGATTAATATCTATATATATGCCTGAAATTGATATTTATAATTTTTAATACAAAAAAACCTTTTACAAATGTAAAATTTGGAATTGTAAATTAAAGGTTTAAAATTCTTTTTCATTGTTTTGTGGTAATTTCTGTTTGCATATTTACTTAAATTTTATAGGTTTTTTTTATCATACATAAAAATATTATAACAGTAGTTATCATATATTCAGTAACTTTTAAATTAAATAACAAGGCTTGTTTCACGTGGGAACTAGCAACAGCTCCACAGTCTTGTTTTCATTTTTCTCGAATTACTTTTGCATTCTATATTTGCTTTGGTATTCCAAATAGAATTATCTAAGAATATTATAGTTGTTATATATTTAAACCAATTATTCCAACTTCTTTTGATGCAAGTTTTCCTTGTTAAATTATTAAAACAACCGACAGCACAGCAAGAAGTTGTAATTTTACTAAAAACAACTAAATTAAATTATTCTTAGAAAACTCAATTTCGAAAAAAAAAAAAAAAAAACCAAAAGTAATTCGAGAAAAGTGCAAACTAGACCGCGGAGCTTTTGCCAGATCCCAAAAACAAGCCCATTAATATAATGGTTTCTGACTGCCTATTTCTAGCCTCCATTCTGAGCTTTTACACAGTCAATAACGCCTCGTAATTTAAAACCTTGGTCTAGTGCCGCAGTCTATTAAGAAAAGCGAAAATTACACGAGTTACAAAACGTTTATAGCTGTGTTAAAATCCACTTTTGTAGGTAAAAAATAAGCAGTTAGAAACGTTCCAAACTAGGCAAAAAAATAACAAATTTCCTCACTGGACTGGGGTTTTAAATTACGAGGCGTTATTAGCTACGTTAAAGCTCCTAAAGAGCTAAAAACAGGCAGCCAAAAAACGACTATACTTGTAGCGCCCCTACCAGATTAATTCGTTACTACGCCAGGGGGGTGGAGACTTTTCGCCTCATTCACCTACGTAAATGCGCAGTCTGTTTAGATTATTGTCTGTGGGTAAGGTAATGGTAATGTAATCGTTTCCGGCTGCCTATTTCTAGCCTCCGTCAGGAGCTTTAACACAGCCAATAATGTCTCGTAACTTAGAACCCTGGTCAAGTGACCTAATCGACACCTGAGCGGGCACCCAACGGAAACTTCGAGCGACATCGTACGCTGCCGCCTTCGGGACTTTGGACTCCACAGATTTAACGAGCACGTCTGTCCCAGTGTACTCGGGCTCATCCGTCACGAGTTGGATTTTTTCTACTATTTCCAGTACAGATATCCGATTTATAGGATGACTGGTAGCAAGTGGGATTCGAGCCTGAGAAGATTGGATCCTGAGGCTCACGCCTTAACCACTCGGCCACGGAGAGGCCGCATAGCCGTAGATATTGTCGCAGGCTGATCCGGCGGCACAGTTGTCAAGACATCGGCCTGGGTGACACGCCTTTGCATCGCGCTTGCTGGTTGAATAATAAAGAGGTTGTAAAGCAACTCTTGGACGCAGGCGCCAACACCAATGTAAAGAACAATGGAGGTGAAACTGCTCTGAGTGTAGGTATTGGGAGAGGGAATTTAACCCACGAGGAAATCAGTTTGTTTGTTCAAAAAGGGGCCTTTCTGGAGGACTGTGATTACGAGTGCATATCCCAAAACAATGTTCTCAAAGAGAGTGTTCTGAAAGATGTGGAATTATGCACCCAATCCGTTGTGAATAAGTTCAACTGTCAGTCCATGCCTGCTCTGAACAGCATTGCTTACTTTTCTAGAAGACTCCCAAATGTCAATAACTTTAAGTTAGGAGCTCGACATATCGATGAAGTGAGAAACTTGGTCAAGTGTGAGATAGAGAAGAACACCTTCTGTAATGTGGTCCAGGTACGCCCGATAGCTTTAAGTGCCCTCTGTGTTCTATCTCTTATAACCTGCCAGTCAGGCAAGAAACGATCTGCTTCTTCAGATTTCGGTCAATCACCACTTAAAAAAAATTCATAACTAAAATGCATATGCTTTTTTTAAATCTAGAATTATGTTAAATTTATATTTAACCTATGTTTCATATTATAAAATAATATCTGTTTCATATTATGTGTAGTTTAGTGCCTAATGCATATTTCTTTAGTTATATTTATCAGCACTTTATTCATAAAGCATATTTAATATTAGCTAATTAAAACTTTTTACCAGTTTTGCTGCATAAGTTTAAGCAGATATGCATCGATAATTTCTGGCAGACATGAGATATATATTCATGAAAGAAGCTTATTAAAAATGCCATTTTTATTGCATATAACTCTTCGACTATAGCATATTTTGTGAACTAGTATTCCATGATGCATTGCAAAAACGGTGAAATGTAGATTCATCACACAATCGTGTTTTTATTGCATATAACTCTTCGACTATAGCATATTTTGTGAACTAGTATTCCATGATGCATTGCAAAAACGTTGAAATGTGGATTCATCACACAATCGCGTTTTTATTGTGTTGCACAGGATTGCGCAATCGTTGGCCATATCTGCTACTTTCTAAATCTATGAGATCAGTGACCACATGAGGCGATAATTCTCTAACGTCCATATTCACACTCAACAGTAGCGCCATCTGTTAAAATTAATGAAAAGTTAACTCACTCAATGGTGTGAATTAGAGTTTAAAAACAAAAGAACTTATTTTAATCACAGAAAAACATGTAAAAAATATTAAATTTCCGAAAGTTGATTTGAAAACTTGTGAGTGTGAGAAAACATTTACCAGTCGTAGTTCATACTACTGTCATGTAAAAATATGTGAACAAGCTAAAAACAAAACAAAAAAATGGAATAAAAAAAAGAACAGAGAACTTTTTGTGTCTAGAAGTGTTTGTGTCTTAAAAAGAATTATATATAATAATGAAAAAGTCAAAATTTACAAGAAGTGTCAAATAATATGTATCAACAACTTATAAAAATTATTTATAAAATTGAGTATCAAATTTGTCCTTTGGACAAGCAGTTGACAAAATTTTTTTGTTTTATCTTAAAAACCTAACAAATGTGTCTGCATACATATATCTACATGATACAAAATTTATTACCATCACTAAATTATAATCAAAATTTATTAAATTTAGGATGCCAATTTTTTAAATTTTTTTTCTGGAGTTCGAAAACTGGAAAGAGAACTGGTAAAAGATCAAAAATATATTAGGCAGCGTAATATACCTCCACCTCCAACTACGAATATTGAAAAACAACGCAGATTTTTTTTCTTTAAAAAAAAAGATGAATAAGAAACCCAAAGCAAAATATGTTAAACCTACATTTGAAGAAAAGTTAGATCTAAAGAAGGAACTTTTAAGCAATTCCATGAAAAGTCTTACTTAGTCACCCATCACTGCTAAATATTGTTTTTTTTTTAAAGTGAGTTAGTGTAAATTATTGTAGCCCTACATCATTCTTCTCTGCAAAAAAATAATAACGGCAAGTATAATGTTTTTTTTCATTTATTCACAAAGTTATGTTTGATTTAATTGAATCGGTGAGTGCAGAAACAACGTAGGTCACAAATTTCAAATTTTTCAGGAGGTAGAAAAAACGTAATAACTCCTCCTCTATTTATGCACTCAACACTCGAAACAAACGTCCTGTATTTACGGAACTATTCAACAGACTAACCTAGTTTTTGCACCCAACATGCATCTTGCCTTTCTACAGTTATTTTCATTGAAAACGAGTTTTCGGATTTTTTTTACTGAAGTGGTTTCTGCACTCACCGATTCAATTGGTGGAAGCCCTGTATTTTGACATATATTTAATAAGTAGCAGATGTGCCCATCGATTGTGCAATCCCGTACAACGCAATACAAACCGCGCGATTGTGTGACGAATCCACATTTCGCCGTTTTCCCAATGCATCGTGGGATACTGGTTCACAAAAAATGCTTCTGCCGAAGAATTACATGCAATAAAAAAACTGCATTTTCAATATGCTTCTTTTATGAATATGTACCTCATGTCTGCCAGAAATTATCAATGCGTATCCAGCTATAAACTTATGCTAGCAAAGCTGGTAAAAAGTTTTAATTAGTTAATATTAAATATTATATATTTTTTATTAGTCGAATTATCTCATTGTGCCATCTGGTGGCGTATGGCATGTTATGTGCCAGAGCTTGCGAACTGCCTTATGTGATACTGGTTCACTAATAGCTTCACCTTTCCCCCTAGGGGCAGATCTGCTACTTTCTAAAAATCTATGTATTTTTATGTCAGTATGTTTGCACGCAAGGTCTTACTCATCATAAAAAGGGCTGAGTTAGTTTAGATTTAAGCTTTGCCAATTTTCAATGTGTCCACAATTCCAACTTTCTTTTTTTTCTTGGTCTAACCAACATAATAAATTAGATATAAAAATTGAAGCGTGAAACTTAAAGTTCATTGTAACTATGTTAGAAAGTTGTTAGTTTATTTATAATTTTTTGTTTTAAGATACCTAAAAGCATACACTCGTGCATACAAAAAATTGCATTTGAGACAGAACACAATGTAATTTGCTGTAATTTGTTTCGTTATAAAGAATTTACCGGACTATAAATTGCTGATAATGTGCGCAACTGATAACGTTAATGAATATAATTGTTTTTATATAAACCTTATAGTAAAATTGATTTTATCTTGTACTTTTGAAATTTGCATGAAGTTATTTTTTTAATATTAATAAATGAAATGATATTTACTATCTTTTTTTTTCTTTGAGACATAAAGAACTAATTCTTATATTAAATACATATATCATTAATAGTCCTTTAACCTCTTATACTTATTGATACAAATACAAATTATTAAGTTAACATTTTAGAGTGTATAACCAGCATAGGGCTTTGAGTTTTCCCCCAAACATCTGGAAAAAATATCTTGCTAAGTTAAAGTTTAAATAATAAGTAGGTGATAATGGATTTATTATTAGTGATAGAAGCAACCCGAACAAAATAAATTCATTTCTTGAAAAATTTGACATTTTAGGTTTAAACACAGGTATTTTAAAAAATCCTTTAATTCAATTTTAAAATTTCAAATAAAATTTACTTTTCAACAGTTTTTAGTAACATACATTCTTGTTAACAAAATTCATGTATGGTAAGACATTCTTCTTGAGTTTACACAAATTAAAACAAATGTGGGTCTCCCTGATGAGTATGAAATTGATTTTAAAAAATCTCCAATAATACTAAGCACTAAAAGTTCGGCCTGATTAATTAGTTCAAAACAACGAATTCGAAACCAAACCGATATTCCATTCATTGGTTTCCATTAACTTCAACAGATGGCGCGGCTGTCGAGAGTGAATTAGGACGTTTGAGAATTATCGTCTCGTAGTAACCACAATCGAAAGGACTTTAATTTTAAAACAGTGCCATTGCCTACTAACGTGCAACAGCACAGAGGCCGCGTTTACACGAGCCAAAATTGGTGGGTTTTACCTAGGTAAGACAGCGAAAAATCCCCAAACACCATGGAATAGGGAAAAATGCTGGGTGATACGTGGGTTTCATATCACCCTGGTCGATAGGTGGGTAAGCGAGATCCTACCCGGGTATGATCAGTGATGCGTAGCGAAAACCGATGGCCGCCATTATTGTCGCTGTGTTGACAACTTGGGTTGCATGTAGAAACCAAGAGTATGGCTCAATTGTAATAGTTAAGAAACAACAGATATTTTAATGGGTTTTTTTTTAAGTTTTCATGTACTTTACTTTAACGTTTGAGTTATTGATTGCATAACTGTTTGTTGATTAAAATGCTATAGTATAAATAGACGATATAAATAGTTTAAATACCTAAATAATAGATGGCAGCACGATTGCTTTAGTATCAATGCTCTAAATACAAAAAAAATATTTTGTTATTATTATTTTTTATTTTGGTTTCTCAGTAGGAATAAAATTTTTAAAAAGTTGTGTATGAATGGTACATGCAACTGAGCAGTTAAATAAAATTATAAACTTAGATACAATGATTTCAGAAAACTTCAAATGTGTTAGAATATTATTGAAGAAATCGTGTTAGGGTATAATAATTATGCCCGAATTTTTTTTAAAAAAAGAAGCATGATAATAATTAAAAAGACAGAAATTTGTTGAAATAGTTATTTTAAATTCTATTATATTCTAACTGCACTGCCGAACACCCGGGTAAACATCAAAGACGTGTGTAAACGCACTTTCTTAGGTTGTCTGGTATTCCCTAATTATCGTTGTTATCCCTACTGCTGGGTGAAAACGACCTAGGTAAGATTCTTGCTGTGTAAACGCAGCTAGAGGCAATGGAAAGATGGCGTGAACATTTTAAAGAGGTTCTATTTGGACGCGACGATCCACAGGAAGAAAATGATGTAGAATCATCTGATATCTTTCCACAAACACAAGAAGCAAATGTACCTGGGTGAATTGGAGTATACTTGAGCTGCGTTTACACAGCAGGAATCTTACCTAGGTCGTTTTCACCCAGCAGTAGGGATAACAACGAAAATTAGGGAATACCAGACAACCTAAGAAAGTGCGTTTACACACGTCTTTGATGTTTACCCGGGTGTTCGGCAGTGCAGTTAAAATATAACGGAATTTAAAATAGTTATTTCAACAAATTTCTTTCTTTAATTATTATCATGCTTCTTCAACTAACTTTTTTCCGGCATAATTATTATACTAGAGCAGTAACATGATTTCTCAAAAAATTCTAACAAAATTGAAGTTCCGAAATCATTGTGTCTAAGTTAAAAAAAAATGTATTTAACTACTCAGTTGCATGCACCATTCATACACAACTTTTTTTTAAATTTTATTCCAACTGAGAAACAAAAAACTAAATAATAAAGAAATATTTTTTGTATTTAAAGGCATCCATGCCAAAGCAATCGTGCTGCCATCTATTATTTAGATATTTAAAATATTTATATTGCCTCTTCATACTGTTTCATTTTAATCAGCAAACAGTTATGCAATTAATAACTCAAACATTAAAGTAAAGTACATGAAAACGTTAAAAAAAAACACTTTGAAATATCAGTTGTTTCTTAACTATTACAATCGAGCCATTCTCTAGTTTCCTACATGCAGGGCCGTGTGGTGCTATGATGCAGAGAGGCGGCCGCATCAGGCGGCAATTTAGTAGGGGGCGGCAAAATTCTAGATTCTAACCTTAATTTTTTTTAAATACTTCTTCAAAAAATTTACTTAGTACTTGCTAAATATGTGTAAAATAAATAAATCTTCAAATATAGGAAGAAAAAGAGCGGCAATTCTAATGAATATCCGAAATAGTGAGAGGGAAAATAGATCTAAGCCATTCCCGATCTGGGCCGGAGGAAAGGCCGGGTTGAGCGGCAATTGGGGTATTAATCCCCATGCGCTCTTTCTATCGGTTTCTTATCTTCAACAGAGAGAGGACGGTCTACAAAAAAAGCCACTTCTAGGAGACCCCCCATCCCTTTTTTGGGAATGTGGGAGGGCGACGAAATTTATAGCCGAAGGTGAAAGTATAGCATCGCACTTGTACACAACTTGTAACACAACACCAAAACACTGGAAGTGTTTCCGGTCTGCTGTCTTTCATTTATATTCGACCTTCAGTCTTTCAGTTATTTTACTATTCGGATAACTACATAGCAGTTGGTTTTTAAGGGTAATAGGGAGAGTTTATGTACATTAAGATATAACAAAACTTACAAGAGTTCGATATGTACTTTGATTTCTTCTGTAAAAATAAGTGTTATGACATTTTACTTTTAAAAAAAATAATAATTGAGTTTAAACCTGGTCCCAAGCAACAAATTTGACTTGTGTTACAAATATATTCTTAAAGCAGTTGCAAAAGATCTAAAGCATTTATATTATATAAAACAACCAGTTAAATGTTTTATATAACAGCTGTTTAAAAAGTAGGGTTTGATTATTTTACTTCTATTTAATTAAATTCAGTAATTTTGTATCAGATATATATGAATGTATTTTTCTTAAAGAAT
Organism: Hylyphantes graminicola; assembly: GCA_023701765.1. Classification (NCBI taxonomy): domain Eukaryota; kingdom Metazoa; phylum Arthropoda; class Arachnida; order Araneae; family Linyphiidae; genus Hylyphantes; species Hylyphantes graminicola. The sequence continues at coordinate 43,234,990 of CM043120.1, forward strand.
ATTTTTAAATCAAGATTTAGCCATCTTACGAATGAGTAATGTGTAATAAGAAAATGAAGTACTTTAAAAATCTAATTTTTAATTAAAACTGATTTATTCCTAACGTCATAGTTTTACCACTAAGTTTTGTAATTAAACCATGTATTGCAATATCAACCTAGAGCTGCACTGCAAAATTAGATACTTTTGACTAGATTTTGCTATCTCAGTGAATTTTTTTAACATTGACTGGGCGACACTAATGTCGCCCAGTGAAAGAAAAATGTTGCCTTGTAATATGAAAATCAAATCACTGGGCGACATTAATGAAGTACGTAATTTCTTAAAACTCTCGTCCTATTTATCATAAATTGTATATTGCAAAAAAAAAAACATTTGAATTAAAAAAAATGGGCAAGTTGTAGCCAATTGTTGTTTAACAAGTATCGCGCAATCGTTTCAACCCTGTGGGACTTAAACTAAAACGTTTCGAGTTACCACGGGGGTTCTCCTCCTTGCCTTGTGCGCTCCCCCACAATCCCCTCCCCCCTTTCCTCCAGTCTGGGTTCGTTCATGTGACCGGCCTCGGACATTTGTCCTGATAGTGGGAAATTTATTGCTTTAAAAGATAAGACATGAGTCGCCCTCCCAAACTTAGATCAAGAAGCTGGGGGCAAAACGGACGATGCTTTTTCAGAAACGGAAAGTGAGCCTATTGTAGTAAAAAAAAAAACTTCGTATTTTATTGCCGTCTTGCCTTGCTTTTTTAATTGGCTGAGTACAAAAGCAAATGGGATTTTCTACGAAATGCGGAAGGGGGGTCACAGCAACAATCTGTAGCTTGCGCTGTGGAAAACATCGTTAAAAGTCACTCGAAAAGCTTGGGAACATGGAAATGGTCAACTGAGGATAGATGGTTAGTAGATTTTTATTGATATGTCATTGTATAACATTTACTTTCGAAGTAAACACCCAAAAATTTTGCTCCAATCTTATTTTCACTTAAATCTAGCCTTTCGTCGTATCGTATGATGGGTATTTCTGTGTATAGGTACGTCTTTATGATTTTTATATATTTGTTTTATTAATGTATTTATCTCCAATTTTGGTGCTTAAAAGTAGTATTAACTCTTGAGGATTAAAAAGTGGCAGATGTGTGAAATATTTATTTACTCCAAATTATTGATGAAATATTAAAAAGTTGAAGTAACAAATATGATGTATTAATACAGCTTGAAGAAGTATTAATATAATTATATATATTTTTTTTAGTTGTTAATTGTAGTTCCTATAAAAATATTGCCTTGTTGTGTAGTTCCTTTAATATACTGATTTAGTGTTTCCCGTACGACACTAAAATATCCTATTTCATTGAAATATTTTAATTCTATTATTCTATAAAAATTAAACGCAAGCATTTTATTTAAGATATTATTCCACAAATAATTTATTACCATATGAATATTTCATTTTATTCCTTTATAAAATTTAAAGTATTCCTTGTCAATTGCAGGCTTTGAAATATATATTAGGATGATATGATGTGTAACTAGGGTCATATTTTTTCAAATACCAATTAATCGAAGACTGAGCCGTTTTTTTTTTTTTCATATGGGTGATGGATAGAAAAATTTTCAGTTTTTTTTAGTTAAAATATATTTAGTATGAAACTTTAAATCAAGAGCGGCATTTTAACGATATGCATCATATGTAAAAAACACACCACACGGCCCTGCCTACATGCAACACAAGTTGTCGACACAGCGACAGTAATGGCCGCCATTGGATTTCGCTACGGATCACTGATCATACCCGGGTAGAGATCGCTTTCCCACCTCTCGACCAGGGTGATATGAAACCCACCAATCACCCAGCATTATTCCCTATTCTAGTGTGGCTGGGGATTTTTCGCTGTCTTACCTAGGTAAAACCCACCAATTTTGGCTCGTGTAAACGCGGCCTTGGAGAAAACTGAACCGAAATAGAGCCCCTGGCCCAGATGGTATTAAAGCCGAGCTTTTCAATGTAGGTGCACCTGAGTTGAGCAGTGAACTTGTGGTGTCTGAGACTGTAACCAGTCTAACTGTAACTGCTAGCATCGTAGAAGATAACTGTTTAACTGTAACTGCTCCGGCATTCTTGTTCTGTTTTGGAAATAGCTGCTAGTAAGCGCACTTAAGATGTGTGCTCTTGTAATAATAAGAATATCATTTAATAAATAATGAGCTGTTAAAACTACCTAATATAATTTCCCTATATGCTAACACTTAATACAGCTAATGGACATGACACTTGGCGACGATTGATGGGATTAAGAATCCGAAAGTTTTGGTTCTTTGTAAAACAAAACTAAAGCAAGTCAACCATGTGCTGGATATAAGTGTGTTCCTTGGATTACGGTAAATTTTTTGAAGAACCCAAAGGCTGCCAAGGTAAAAATTTTGTTTTTCCATTCCGACTAGAGGATTTATTTTGAAATGGAGGAGCTCGTAAAAGGTTTGATCGAACAGAACCAATTGCTGATGCAGCGGTTAACAACGATAGCTGAGCCAACAACGGTTTCCACACCTAAAGTTTCTGTTCATTTAGAAAAATTTGATGAGCACCAAGAAAGTTTTGATTCGTTTTTAGAACGCTTTGAAGCTTATCTAACGGTCCAAAATGTTCCTGACGACAAACGTGGGTTAACATTGATATCAAATTTAAGTCCTAAAATGTTTAATCTATTAAAAAAACTGCTCGCTCCAGTGAATCCTTCAGAAAAAGATTATGATTTTTTGAAAAGTACTTTAGAGAAGCACCTAAATCCTAAGCCATTGATAATTCCCAGTAGGCATGTGTTTTTGAATCGGAAGCAACGGGAGGGTGAGACCATTAATGAGTATATGGCAGTGTTGAGATCACTATCCGTTCCGTGTGCTTATGGTGAAGCCATGTTAAATATCATGTTACGGGATGTATTTGTGAGCGGTCTAAGAGATAAATCTATCCTTAATAGAATTTTTGAGGAGGACAATATCGAGTTAGACGCTACATTAAAAATAGCTTTGGCCATGGAAAAGGCAGTAAAAAGTACATCACAGTTATTGGAAAAACCAATGACTATACACAATGTCGGCATGGTTAAAAACAAAACTAACGTAGGGAAAAAAGGGAAATACAGCAGTAGGGCAAAAAATAAATCGTGTTCGCGTTGCAATGGAACGGATCATGATTCTCAAAACTGTAAATTCAAAACTAGCGAATGCCATTTTTGTAAAAAAATTGGGCATATTGAAAAAGCGTGTTTCGCAAAACAAAAGCAAAAACATGTTAAACAAAAACGGGTTGATTTGAGTTATGAAAATGAAAGTGAAAACCAAAACTTAGTCCCGTTACATGTTATGGGGTCAGAAGAATCTAAAAGACCGCCAATAATGATAACAATTAAAATTGAAGGTAAACCAGTATCAATGGAATTAGATACGGGAGGGGCAGTATCCGTGATGAGTCTTAATAATTTTCGAAAAATTTCTAAACGTATGTTACAGCCCACAGATATCGTTTTTACTACCTACAGTGGAGAAAAACTTGTACCATTAGGCGTTGTAAACGTAGCCGTCGAATATAAATATCAAAAGAAAACATTAAAATTGTATATAGTAAAGCCAAACTTAGATACAATTTTCGGCCGAGAATGGCTATACGAAATAAACCTGGACTGGACTGCTATCAAAACGATACGCACCAGTGAGGAATTTGATTTAAACAAACTCCTTGAGGAGTACCATGAACTATTCGACGATAAACTAGGAGAAATAAATAACTATGAAGTTAAATTAGAGTTAAAATCAGATGTTACACCAAAGTTTTGCCGTGCAAGGCCAGTACCCTTTGCTCTAAAAGATCGAGTTGAATTCGAAATCGACCGATTGGAGAAAGAGGGGATAATAGAACGGGTGGAAACATCTGAGTGGGCGACCCCGGTCGTGCCAGTGGTAAAAGGAGACGGTTCGATCAGGTTATGTGCGGACTATTCCATTACCGTTAATCCTAGTATTTTGGTGCAGCAGCATCCTTTACCGAGATTAGAGGAAATATTTTCATGTCTAAGTGGGGGAAAAGAATTTTCGAAATTAGATTTTAAGCACGCTTATTTACAATTAAAGGTGCATGAAGACAGTCAAAACCTTCTGACAATAAATACAACAAAAGGGTTGTATAAATGCAAAAGACTCATGTATGGATTAAATGCAGCCCCAGCAATCTGGCAACGCTATATTGATGGGTTATTCCACGGAATGGGAGGCATTAAGGTTTTTATGGATGACGTTCGGGTGACAGGTTCAAGCGAGTTAGCGCATTTTGAGGCACTTGGAGAATTTTTTAAGAAATGCAAAGAGCATGGGTTAAAGTTGAATTTACAGAAAAGTAAATTTTTCAAAAAAGAGATAAACTTTTTGGGTCATAAAATCGATGCTAACGGTTTGCATAAAACTGATGAAAAAATTTCTGCCATTGCTAGTGCCCCTAAACCAAAAAATGTGCAGGAGGTTCAAAGTTTTTTGGGATTAGTGCAATTTTATAGGAAATTTTGTCCGAATTTGGCTACAATTGCTAATCCGCTAAATAATTTGACAAAAAAGAACACTAGATTCATTTGGTCAAAGGATTGTCAAAAATCATTTCAGAACATAAAAGAGGAAATCTGTTCTCCTCAAGTTCTGGTACATTATGACCCTGCACTCCCAGTAACGTTAGCAACAGACGCTAGCTGTATAGATCTTTGCAGAATGGCCTCTAGTATTGATTCCCGAGCTCTTACCACTTTTTCAAGTACTATGTTAAATAGTATTCATGACAGAGAGTCTCCCTGCCTAAGACCTCTCTCTGTGTAGAAAACTTCTGATGATACATCAGACACGAGCTTAACTCTACATTTTACACTTTGTAATGTCATTTTGACAAGTTTGGCAGGTGTAATGCCTCTGTAATTGCAGCAGTCCAGCTTGCCTCCTTTTTTGTGTATGGTGAAAATCAAACCCTCTTCCCATTCAATGGGCATCTGTTTTTGACTCCACACATCAAAAATAACCTTTAAAAGTTCTGTCATGTCCATTAGCTGTATTAAGTGTTAGCATATAGGGAAATTATATTAGGTAGTTTTAACAGCTCATTATTTATTAAATGATATTCTTATTATTACAAGAGCACACATCTTAAGTGCGCTTACTAGCAGCTATTTCCAAAACAGAACAAGAATGCCGGAGCAGTTACAGTTAAACAGTTATCTTCTACGATGCTAGCAGTTACAGTTAGACTGGTTACAGTCTCAGACACCACATCTCCTCCCCCTCTACAAGTCCAAACGGTCAGGAGGTCTCCGAACTCGGGTGGATCTGCGAAGAGGCTCAGAAGGTGCTGGAACTCGGGAGCTGGGTGGTCCAGGAGGTCTGACTGGACCCGCTGATGGTGCTGGGTGGTCCACCTCAGAATTCCCCGTCTGGTCGACGGCGTTGTCCGGCGGAGCAGCAGGCTCATCAGGTGTTGGTTGCTCCACAGTTGCCACAGAACCAACATTTGAGGCAACACTCTGTGTAGAGATCCGAGCATGCGGATCGCGCTCCCACTCCTGGTTTGTCAGTTCTCCACAGTCTCTCAACTGGTCACACATGACGACGCCACAGTTGATTACCAATAGCAACCGTGTAGTGAAGTTGGCCATCTTTACTCACGACAGTTCCAAACTTCCACTTCTTGTCACCATGACGGTAGTTGCGTGCAGCCACTTTATCTCCAGTGCTGAACCCAAGGTCCGCGAACTCGAAGTTTTTCTTTCTAATCCGCTCCTGGACACGTGCTTGTAGATCGGGTCTGACTAGATCAATCCTGGTACGAATCTCTCGCTTCATCATCAGCATTGCAGGACTGTGGAGTGTTGTCATGTTTGGTGCTTTCCTATATTGAATTAGGAAAGTGCTGAGCTTTTGTTGTATAGTCCCGGAGTATTCCTTCATAGCTCTAAGAGCTTGCTTGAGAGTGAACACGTAACGCTCGGCCTGTCCATTACTTGATGGTTTGAATTTAGCAGTCGTCTTGTGCTTTATCCCGTTGCTATTCACGAAGGTCTTAAACTCGTGGAATGTGAATTGAGGTCCATTGTCGCTAACCAACGTCACCGGCAAGCCGAATCTCGCAAAACAGTCCCTCAGGGATTCGATGGTCTTAAAGGTTGTTGTCGATTTCATTGGGTAAACCTCCAGCCACTTGGAGTGTGCATCAACGATGACCAGGAACATGTTCCCGAACATCGGACCAGCAAAATCTATGTGAATTCTCTCCCATGGCTTGCTCGGATACTCCCAATAGTGAACTTTGACCTTCTGAGGATCTGTCTTGATTTCAGCACAGTGGATACAATTCTTGGCAGTGTCCTCGATGTCCCTGTCAATCGAGGTCCAGGCGACAAAAGATCTAGCAATCGCCTTCATCTTGACAACCCCCAGATGACCATGATGTAATTCTTCAAGAACTCTTCTCTGGAACTGCTTCGGGACCATGACACGAGTTCCATACATTATGCAGCCATCTTGTAGACTGTACTCTGCTTCTCTTCCCTTCAACTCTCCTCCTCTCTGAAGTTTCAGGAATAGCGGTCCCAATTCTTCGTCCGCTTGAGTTCCTTTTGCCAACTCTTCAGCAGTAACAGGGAGATTCTCTATTTGCTGTAATTGGAAGAGGGTAACATCATCTTTGACCTCCAGGTCCTCTGACTGGCTCGGTAATCTTGACAGGAAATCTGCATTACCATGTTCTTTTGTGTTACGATAGATGATGTCGAACTGAAAAGACTGTAAAGTCAAAGCATAGTGCAGGAGTCTATACTAGCTTATGCAGACGATATTGACATTGTTGGGCGAACTAAACAGGATGTGATCGAGGCTTTTACTGCCCTTGAGAATGCTGCCAGAAAAATGGGATTAGCAATAAACGAAGAAAAAACAAAACTTATGGTTGTAAGCACTAGAGCAAATAATGTGCAGCCAATCAGGATTGGAGATTGTGTTTTTGAAGGAGTAACTCAGTTTAAATATCTGGTTACTATTATTACAAACAAAAATGAGATAAAAGTGGAAGTTAGGAACAGAATTTTAATGGTAAATAGATGCTACTTTGGACTGAAGAATCAATTGAAGTCAAAATTTATCTCTATTGGTACTAAACTAAACTTATACAAGACCCTAATTAGACCGATTATTCTGTATGGAAGTGAGACCTGGGCGATAAACAAGTCAGAGGAGAATAGACTGCTCATCTTCGAAAGAAAAATCCTGCGGTCAATTTTTGGGGCAATCAAAGAGAGAACGATGTTTGGAGAAGTTTGTATAACCATGAAGTGTAGTAATGGGTAATGTAATCATTTCCGGCTGCCTATTTCTAGCCTCCGTCAGGAGCTTTAACACAGCCAATAACGTCTCGTAATTTAGAACCCTGGTCAAGTGACGAAATCGACACCTGAGCGGGCACCCAACGGAAACTTCGAGCGACATCGTACGCTGACGCCGTCGGGACTTTGGAATCCACAGATTTAACGAGCACGTCTGTCCCAGTGTACTCGGGCCCATCCGTCACGAGTTGAATTTTTTCTACTCTTTCCAGTACAGATATCCGATTTATAGGATGACTGGTAGTAATTGTGGGATTCGAACCTGAGAAGGCTGGATCCTGAGGCTCACGCCTTAACCACTCGGCCACGGAGAGGCCCCATGAAGTGTACAATAGATATAAACAGCCAAATATATTAAGAGTTATAAAGTCATACAGGATCAGATGGCTGGAACATGTTTTTGACCTGGAAGACCTGGACCCAGTTAAAAAGCTGACGTTTTCAAAGATGAGGGTACAAGGAGAAGAGGGAGACCAGCTACGAGGTGGTTGGATCATGTTGGATACGCCGCCGAAGTGATGACGTCACATCATGGCTGCTGGGCACATCTGGGCATAAACAAACGCCATTCAGTTGAAGAAGTGTGTTGCTTTTCATTGAGCGGGTCGTGTTTGTCCGAAAATGACTTCCATGTTCCATATTTTAACTTTTTTTAAAGATAATTTGCAAGCTATACATAAAGGAGCGAAGCCCCTTCAAGCCTCACACATACAAATTTTCCTATTTGATTCAGATTTTATCAAGCTGGGACGCAACTAGAAAAAATTTGTTATTATTTTTTGATAACAATTAAAACTAAATTTAAATAATTCTCATTTAAAATAGTTTTTGATTACAATAATTTTCTTAATTAAAATAGTTTTTTATCAAAATAATTCTTAATTAAAATGGTTTTTCTTTAAAATTAATTTTAATGAAAATAGTCTTTAATTAAAATAGTTTTTTATTAAAATAATTTTAAAATAAAATAGTTTTTGTTTGAAATTATTTTCAATTAAAATTATTTTCAATTGACATTATTTTAATAATTTTTTTTTATTTAATTTTTCTTTTAACATAAACGGTGTTTTACTATTAATTTATTATTACCAATTAATTTTTATGAACAAGAATTAGTTTTTATTTAAAAAAATATTTTGATCATTCTTGTTTCTTCAATGGTATCCACCAATTTCTTAAAAATTATTAAAGAAGTTAAATGTCCAATAAAAACATTCTATAATTAATTAGGTTTTTTTTTTCAATTTATTTCATTCAATTTTTATTTATAAAATAAAGCTCTAAAAAAACTAATTGAATAAATTAAATCGTACTATATTATTAATTTAAAACAAAAACTAACTCTTGTTCATAAATAATAATTAGTAATTATAAATTAATAGTTGCCAAGAAAAATTAAATAAAAAATGATTTTAATTACAAATAATTTCAAATATAAATAATTTCAAATGAATATAACTTCAATTGAAAAATATTTCATTTTTAAATTATTTTAATAAAAAAATTTATTTAATAAAAATTATTTTAATTAAAGATTATTTAAATAAAAATCATTTTAATGAAAACTATTTTAATTAAGAATCATTTTGATGAAAAACTATTGTAATTTAATATTAATTTTTATTGAAAAATAATAAAAAAAATTGAATCCCCCCAGAAATTTTTTCCAGTTGCGCCCCAGCGTTACAAAATCGGAATCAAATAGGAAAATTTGCATGTGTGAGGCTTGAAGGGACTTCTCTCATTCATGTAAAGCTTGCAAATTATCTTTAAAAAAAAAGTTAAAATACGGAACATAGAAGTCATTTTCGGACAAACACGACCCGCTCAATGAAAAGCAACACACTTCTTCAACTGAATGGCGTTTGTTTATGCCTAGTGAGCCTCAGCAGCCATGTTGACGTCACACTTCGGCGGCTTATAGTGTTGAGAAGGACCTGAAAGTCATGGGAATAACTTGGAGAAATCTGGCTGCAAGTCAGGATCTTAGACTCGAGATCGGAAGGTTGAGAGTTCGAGACCCGGTGCCACTGAAGACTTACCGAGTATATGCGGAGTACGTGCTCGTAAAATCTGTTGGGTCCGAAAGTCCTGTGGTCGGTCATTGCGCAGTTTACCATTGCGACCAAGCACACAAGCCAGAAAATATGTCAACCAACTAAATAAACTAGAAGGGCTGTGAGGAGCCTAGTGGTCAAGATCTTAGTCTTGAGATCGAAAGGTTGAGAGATCGTGTCCCGGTGCCACTGAAGACCTACCGAGTATATGCGGAGTCGTGCTCGTTAAATCTGTTGGGTCCGAAAGTCCTGTGGTCGGTCATTGCGCAGTTTACCATGGGTACAGGTTCCTGGAGAAAATTTCCCTCCCCTTCAGGAACATGTCTAAATTGTGGATGTGATGGCAGCATCTGTCACGTATATGTGTACATGTGAGTGTGTTGTGACTGTCTTACTTGACGAAGGTTTATAAGCGGCTCTCTGGGCAAGCACACAAGCCTGAAAATATATGTATATCAACCAACCAACTAAATAAACTATAGTACCTATTTCCCTACTGAAATGAAATTAACTGATTGCATTTACTTCACAGATTTAGATTAGAAAGTAGCAGATCTGCCCCAAGGAGAAAATGTGAAGCCACTTGTGAACCAGTATACCATAATGCAGCTCGCAAGCCCTTGCACATGCCATGCCCTACGCCAACAGATGGCACCATGAGATAATTAGACTAATAAAAAATATATAATTAATATTAACTAATTAAAACTTTTTACCAGTTTTGCTGACATAAGTTTATAGCTGGATATATATTGATAATTTCTGGCAGACATGAGGTATATATTCATGAAAGAAGCATATTAAAAATGCAGTTTTATTGCATGTAGTTCTTCGGCAAAAGCATTTTTGTGAACCACTATCGAATGATGCATTGCAAAAACGGCAAAATGTGGATTCAACACGTTTGTATTGCGTTGTACGGAATTGCGTAATCGATGGGCTTTTACTTTACTTTGTTATTACAATTTTTGTTTTGTTTGAAAAAAATTTTGTTAGGTTTTGTCGCAGAGATAGATAATTTCGTAATACAACCGTAATTTTAGGCAACATTTTTATAATTTCCCCTGATTCTTCCAAGTCGTAATTCCTCCTCGCGAAATGCGTAGATGCTCGAATTTCAATTTTTTTCATTTTTTTTTTCATTGGCCATCTAAATCTATAAGACACTGAATTATGAATGAGTTCGCCATGCACGATGCTGCCAGGGATGGCAACTTGGTAAGGTTGAGGCAACTCATCGAAGCGGGAGTGCCCGTGGACAGCCTCAATGAAACGGGACAGACCCCTCTGCACAGGGCAGCTCGTTTTGGTCAGTACGAAGTGGCAGAACTGCTCATCAACAGCAAGTGTGACCTTGACATCATGGATCGTAGTGGTCTTACACCTGTGATGTGGGCTGCTGAATGGGGCAGGAAGGATATCGTTTATCACCTCCTTCGTCGTGGAGCCCAAGTCAACTGCTTTGATGAAGACTGGAGGACCCTCCTTCACAAGGTCTCTCTTAATGGTTGGACGGACATTGTGCGTCTTATCCTAGACAATGGAGAAGCAGACCTCAATGCTGTAACCCGAGATGGGAGCACTCCTCTCATGGTGGCTGTTAAACATGGACAATATGAGATCGCAGCCCTTCTCATCCGAGCCGGAGCAGACGTCAACATAAGCACTAAAATTAAGACCACTGTCCTGCATATGGCTGTTCAGAAAAAGCATATCATAGTGATCCTCCCCCCGGATGAGCCTTATGGCTTGGGTCGGGTTGAAAGTCGCCATAGCAGAGTGATCCAGATTCTTCTGGAGAAGGAGGGATTGGATCTTAACCCCCAAGATGTCCATGGTAACACACCTTTGCATTTTGCTTGCCACATCAAAAATCGAGAGGCCATAAAGCAACTCTTGGACGCAGGCGCCGACGCCAACTTGAAGAACAGTAAAGGTGAAACTGCTCTGAGTGAAGGTATTAAGAGAAGGAATTTAACCCATGAGGAAATCAGGTTGTTTGTTCAAAAAGGGGCCTTTTTAGAGAACTGTGATTACAAGTGCATATCCCAGAACAATGTTCTCAAAAGGAGTGTTCTGAAGGATTTTGAATTATGCACGCAATCCGTTGTGAACAAGTTCAACCGTCAGTCCTTGCCTGCTTTGAACAGCATTGCTTACTTTGCTAGAAGGCTCCCAAATGTCGATAACTTTAAGTTAGGAGCTCGACATATCGATGAAGTGGAAAACTTGGTGAAGTGTGAGATAGAGAAGAACGCCTTCTGTAATGTGGTGAAGGTACACCCTATAGCTTTAAGTGCCCTCTGTGTTCTCTCTCTATTAACTTGCCAGTCAGGCAAGAAACGAGCTGCTTCTTCAGATTTCGGTCAATCACCACTTAAAAAAAAATCATAACTGAACTGCATATGCTTTTTTTAAAATCTAGAATTATGTTAAATTAATATTGAACCTATGTTTTATATTATAAACTGTTATCTGTTGTTTAGTACCCAGTGCATATTTTTTAGTTATATTTATCAACTTTATTAAAGCAATTTTTCTATTGTTATTCATGATTTAACTTTGCCCTTAATATGTCATCATAGTTCTGCGAGGTTCAAATTAATTTTTAAAGCTAAAATGTGTAAATCATATTGTAGCCTTTAAACTTGGATGGCTTGTTATTTTGCAGTGCAAACAGTTTTTGTTGATTGTGTCAAAGAGTTTGTAGTATGTGCAAATCCATAATTTGTTTGTATTCATTTTTTTCTCCCTTTTTTTTTAAAATTGTATCTTGATGTCTGTAATCTTAATTTGTTAGAAATGATGTAAATACATCAGTTAGAATTTATATTAAATATATATAATTATAATCAAGTGATTCAACATGTGTTGTATTTGTAAATCTTAGTTTTTTCTACAATTAATATTGTAGTCTTTGGCGACTTAATTTTTAATAACTCATTTATTTTTGTGTATGTATTATTTTTCTATCCATAATTTTTCTATTGTATAAGCAAAAAAAAAAAAATAATAATGCTTTATCAATTGTGTATGTTTTATATGATGTAACGCAGTTGTTGTCTTTGTCTGTTTCACTCTAAAAAACGTCTGATATATATATATATATATATATACATATATATACATATAAAGAACCCTTTTCTTTCTATGCAATGCAGGCTTCCTTTGACAAATATTTTGAACTACCAGCAGCACAGCAGGAAGTTTGCATTTAAAAAAACTAATTAGTAAAATATTCTTAAAAAACTCATTATGTAATACCAAAACAAAAATAATTCCCGACAACAAATGAAAATAAACCATTGGAGCAGTTGCTATCCATGACGTAAAACAACCACTTTATAAGTATTATTTATAGTCAATTTAGAATTTAATATTAAGTCCAAAATAATGATTACAATTCATGATCAGGGTGTTATAAAAACATGAATTGTTACTTGCTCAAAAATTCAAAAATATTTTATACGAATTACTTATAGGTATTTACTATAGATTAATTATAGCCTAAATTTACTTATTGTATTTCTGATTTCTATACTTCATTTGCAAAATATTACTGTTATATCAACATCAACCAAATAATATATATAATTGAAAAATAGTTATATTATATAGCTTCAATTCTTAAAAGAATCATGAACATTTTACTTTGCTTGATGTGAATTTTTATGTGTGTCGGTCAAAAGATTTTTCTAATACTGCATGCATTAATTTTTATTCACATTGCTTTTTCTCAAGAATTAGTTTTGTTGTATCATTTAGCATTTGTGTTTCCCAAAAGAAAAATAAATGTTTTGATTTTGTACATTTTTCTTGTTTATGTCATGCAAAATTTCTTCTTTTCATTCGTGATTGCTTCCTTTTTATACTTCTAAATTATGCAAAACTTGAACTATTCAATTTATGTTGAGCCAATTTTTGTATTCATTTTATTACTTTTTTTACTTCATATATTGCACTATCAAATTCTATGGATCTCATTATTGGTAAAACACACATATACCCAAATTTCCAAAAATTATAAGTTCTATACCAGGTTAATTCAAAAGTTTTTTCGTATTGTACCTGGCCTTGTCTAAAATTAACAAATACAAATTACGGTTCCTGCGCAGACCATCTAAAATGATGGTAGAGCGGAGTTCGACCTTGATAATCGTTGTCAATTGGTGTGATTTCTCACACCTTTGTAGATTTTGCAGTCTCTTAAAATTGTAGACAATAAGCTTGTAAGGGGACGTACATAAATTATGTCACGCAAAATTTTGACTTTTTTGACTCCTCCCTCCCCCAATGTCACGCTGCGTCACGTTTGGTCGAACCCCTCCCCCTAAAATTACGTCATGTTTGTCGCACCCCCCCCCTTTTTTTTAAAAATTAGTTTAATATTTCCCATTGTTTTTTGAAATTTGAATCATAAATCGATATTTTTTTTAATTAACATGAAAAAAAAGTAAGTTGTCTTGGTTACATAGTTTATTCATAGGAATAGAACGACATTGCATTTAATTTTTTTTTTCTAAAAAACTTTATTTTATGTAAAACAGATTTTCCTTGCAAAATTTTGAATCGTAACGTCACGCAAGCGATTACCCCTTCCCCCCACCATGTCACGATCCGTCATGTTGTCGCATACCCCTCCCTCCCCCCTCTGAGCGTGACGTAATTTATGTACGTCCCCTAATTTGTGTTATTTTGTGTTCCCCCTGAAAAACGGTCTTAATGCAAGTACAGAGGTGAAAAATTTCAAAGATGTTGAGGGACAGGTTTTGTGAATGATGGAGCACACTTCTCAAAATTCATCCAGGCGTTTCTAAGACGGTTGCACAACTCTTGAAGAGAAACCAATACCTGGGAGGCTTTGTGTTGTCAAAACCGAAGATATCTGCTGGAAGCTATCCAACACCAGCCGAGTTCTAGCACCCGTGAATCATCGGCAGAACTTGGTAGTTCTCAAACTACCATCAATCAACACCTTCAACAACTGGGGCTCGTGAATATGCGCTGTCGAGGCGTTTCTCGTGAATTAAATGGACACTATCCCAGCAGTAACTGAGGACGTAGGTCTGCAAAGAACTGCTTCCTAACCCCCGAGATCTTCGATTTTGGCCCAGTAACTGGAGTTGAAAAATGGATCTTTTTCCGAAATCCAAACATGGGAAAACAGTGACAACATCTCGGCCAGCTCCCAAAACAGGTTGTAAAACAGGGCTGCTGTGAACTGGTCATGCTGGCGTTTGGAGGGATTGATTCACTTTGAGCCGTGCTGTAGAAGCTGACGTCTATAGTCAGCAACTGCCAATAGTTTTGGATATTATGAAGGCTATGATCCAACACTAGTTGACAGACAAGGTGCACTCCTATAACATGACAACGCTATAACACACACAGCCAGATTGGAAACGAAAAAATTTTTAAGTCCTGCAAGGTATCGAAGGGTTGCCGCATCCTGCATACAGCCTGCACCTTACTCCGTTGAATTATTACTTCATTTTTCATTCATTAATTATTACCTACTTTTTTCAGTCCCTGGCTCACTTTCTGTCCAAACGGCACTTCACTAATGAGAGTGATATCGAGACGGGGTGTCCCATTGCGTGAATGCTGTTCAGTTCTTTTGTAGATAAAAATACATACTGTGCAGTTTCTTCAATGTACACTTTCATAAGCAATTTTCTGACACATAAAATTTTACTTATGTGTGTTTGGTTATATCTTTTAAAAATTTATAGAAATATTAATGTAAGTTATTACATTTATGCACGATGTTAAAAAAAATGCCGTATGAAATATGTTTAACTTTGAGATAGCATAGCGTCGTTAAGGTTAAGTGATGCCACTTTACTCCGAATAATTACCATATGCAATTATTATCCACATGTCCTTTATAACTCCTAGATTTTGATTCAAAGGACCCATTACCACTCCAATTATTTAACCAAAAATCATTAACAGTCATCGACTTTTGATTTCCAGTACACCCTAATACTCCTTGCTTTGGAAAAGCAATTGTTGAAACGTCTTTGAGTTTCTTCATCTGCAAAGTTCGAATTTCAGACATCATTTTCTTACATTGCCAACTCGGCGTTAAATGCCAGGCCTATCACTTCGGTATTAAAAAAAAAACAATTTCTAACCGGTGACATTTTTGCTAAATCTTTGTATTTTCTTCTGTTTTTAATATACAATTTGCCGTTTTATTACTTAGTTTCCCCTAAATTCTTTACGGTTATTTAATGTATAATCAAGAAAAAAATTACATAATTGGAATTTTTCTTTTGTCACACTCTTCATAACAAAACAATAGGAAAATAAACTCAACACATTTCATACTAAATGTTTAAGAAAGATCCTAAAAATTTATTGTCCAGAAAAAATTTCAAACCATAATCTATATTTTTTTGCATCAGGCAAACCCTCGACAAATGACATATGATAAAGAGATGACATTGGGTCGGCAATGTACTAAGACGGAGCCCCGATTCTAATGAACGGATAGCTTTAACTTGTGTGTGTCACCTGATGGTAAAAGGAGGAGGGGACGACCAAGGCTGACGTGGCAATGAAACATTTTGAAGGAGCGAGACCATCTTGGTTGGCCAAGCTGAACAGTTGCCGGGGAGGCCACATTAAACGGGAGGAACTGCATTTCAACAATTGCAGCCTCATGCGCCCATAAGGCGTGACGAGTCCCAAGGCAAGGCACGCTCTCCATACTGCTATTTCACTGGTCGTTTTGTTTTCTTTGACAAAGTATTGAAACAAACCCATTTGCGAAAGAATGTTAAAGAAAATAGTTGATTTTGGCTTTCAGAAGTTTAAATTACAGCTGATTGCTGTGTTTTTGTGATTTTTTTTCTAATGTATATAAATCTTGTGTAGAAACAAAAAGTAGGCTATTTTAGTTTTTTTTTTAAAGAAATTTTTGTTTGTATCATGCTTTATTTCAAGAATCTCGTCAAAAATTATCTTAAAATCAGAAATCTCGCCTTAATTGTTTAAAACATTGCTGTGATCACAAAAAATCAACAGTCCTAAAATCGCAATACTACAGCCAAGTTGCGAAACTTCGGCGAATTTCATAAAATCTCCAAATTGAAGGATATTGTAAAATCCTCATGTATGTCTTTCCTTAAAAATATTAGAGGTTTTTTTTTACTCCCATTAGTTAGTCTCAATTTAAAATTTTTGCTTTCTTATTTTAAACAAAGGTTTAAAATAATAAGTTTTACACAAGAGCAACATGCTTTTAATATTAAATTGTATAAATAAAACTTGCAATTATAACACATTAAAAATTTTTTATTTTAGAAATATTACAAATTACATCTGTAATGAAGAAACAAAAACTCTTAAATATCAGATGAAGAAAATACAATAAAATTATATAGTACATATGAATATGCCATGAGTTTTTGTGAAAGCCACACAAGAAATACAACTAAAAAAACATAAGTGAACACAACAGCTACAAAACCTAGTTTGCAAATAACAGCTACTTGAAAAAAAAATCGTACTTTTATAAAGTTATAACTATATACGAAATGTTTTTAAAATTATTAAACATAAAGAACTGAAAACAGTAAATAGTAAACCAATAAGAAACATAATTATTAAATGTCACATAGTGTTATTTCTATGTAATCAATGTTGTCCATTAAACATGTATATACATATGCTATTATCTGGCAATAAAATTTATTAAATCTATTTAATTTTTTTAATGTTAGGATATCCGAGAATTACTTAAAGAAATTAAAAATAAACATATATCATAACTATCAAGAGTGTAGTCAAGTTGTGATTTAAGGAAAATAGTATAAAACAAAGGTATATTGAGCAAAAATAGCTAATTTCTTTTGCAAAACATTTTATGAATTTTGATGATAATACTCTTTGAATCAAAAAAGGTTATTCGTTAATTGTATTGAAAAACAAAATAAAAATATTGAATAGAACATCAACTTCTTCACCAATATGCCTTAATTTAAAAACTAAACATCAAATGTAGAACACTTAGAATACCTTATACAGAAAATATGTTTTTATTAACTTATACACAGTTGTTTAAAATCTTAAAACCCATATAATAGACAGGTCTCTGCCTAACTCACAGATGACCAATATGACGAAACTGATATTCATCTGATTGTTCCTGGCTTACTCTGGATAATTTTCAAGGTTCCAAGTTAAGACTCTGCTGATGGTACATTCTCCAGGCTAAAAATATAATTTTGAGCAATTAAACTCAGTTATAATTTCAGAAAAGAAACTTTTTTTTATTGAAAGGAGATTGTAATTACGTTTTTTAAAATAATAATTTCTGGACAAATCTTATAAAAATCTAATAAAAGATATTGGACATGGATTTTCCAGTGAATGCAAGCATTTTATATCGTAAATTAGGAATTCATATAGGAATTATGTCTATACGTATTTAATAGTGACACAATTAACTCTTTCAGCCCCAATGACTATTTGGCATCATCTTTTTAGAATTTTTTTTCTGATCGTCTATAGCCATCTACGATAACAAAAAGCACATCATTCGATTCTTCAAACTTTTTTCTATCAGATATTATTTTTTATTAATCCCAATAGATGTCGGCCCTATTAGTATTTTTAATTATGATCAGAAACATGATGCCAAATTGTATCACTTGGACTGAAAGGGTAAGTTGAGACAGTCTGACAGACAATTCAATGTTCAAGAACTATTTAAAATAAGCATTCTCAAATAGAAAACACTAATCTCCCACTTTGGATTTTTGACCACAACGCAATGGGGTTGTTTCACGGAGAATCTTGGCAATAGCTTCGTGTTCATGTTTTCCTCACTCTCGAATTACTTTTGTTTTGGTTAAATTGGTTGGTTGGTAGAGATAATCAGGTTTGTGTGATGACTAAGCACACTAACACCTGAACATAGGTCTACCAACTTAACCAAATCAAAAGTAATTCGAGAGTAAGGAAAACATGACCGCAAAGCCATTGCCAGATTCTCTGTGAAACAACCCCATACTTACGATACTTTATATTTCCTATTAGACAATTTAAAGTACAAATTTATTTTTTAAGTTCTTTAAACATTGATTTCAATAAACACTAGACTTGAAAATTTTATCTATAGAAACTTGAAACTCTCACATAAATGGTTAGGTATACATAACAAATGTCCTACTAATAGTGAATTAATAGTGTACTTACATCCGGTACAATTCCAACCAATGAGTCAGCATGACCATAAAACTCTTCTTTCAGAGAAATGACAATACACTGGAAGGAGGTTTCGGTTTGATTTCGAATAAAACGAGCAACCTAGACAAAGGACATAGAATTGGATTAAATAAAGTAATTAGTAGAAAGCTATTTTAATTTAGGACAGAGTCTACCTAAAAAAATGGCAAATTAGAGTAACATTAGTAACGTATTTGCCTCAAACCTTTTCTGCAAATTTATGGTATTTTTATTATTGTTTTCTAAAGTTTAATTTAGCATTAAATTGTCAAAATAGTTTTCAGGGTTGCTACACTTTTTGGTTAAAAAAAATCAAGGTCCATTTAAGGACTTTTCAAGGATATATTTCTCCATTTTCAAGGACTGTATATTCGAACATGCAACACATACATTTCAAGATGGTTTTTAAGAATTCATTTAGAAAACAACTAAGAGCTCTCTCACTTTCAAATGAACTTAAATATGTGTAAAAAAAATAACCATTTAGCAATTAAAAAAATCATCCTAAAATCACTTGCTCTGCCTTCTTGGATTATACAAACAATTAACCAAAAAATAAAAAAGGAACCGATTCACATTGAAAATGTTTTTAATGAAGTAAAAATTACCATTTGCAACACTTCAAGATAAATTTGTCAACCCAAAAAAATTAAGCCCATCAGCCCGAAAAATTAAGGACTTTTCAAGGTGTATAATGTTTTTCAAGACCTTGAAAATCGATGTTTTTTTCAAGCACTTTTCAAGGTTTTCATTTTTCAAGGATAGTGGCAACCCTGAGTATCGGAAATATTTTATAAATTAGTTATTAATAAATTTAAGAATAAGTAATATATACTTTTCCAATATTGGTGTTGTCCAAAGCTGCATCTATTTCATCCAAAACAAAGAAGGGTGCTGGCTGGTAACTGTTGAAAAGAAAAATGCTTTCAAAATAGACACACTCACAACTTTGAAAAGAAAATGTTAATCTGTTTTCATCCAACGAACAGAGGTTAATTTTAATCAGAAACCAACTGCTTAAATCGAATACCATGACAAATGACAGTGATTGCGCCCTCTAGAAGGGAAGGGGGTAGGCTATATAGCCCATTACCCCGCCCGCCAGAAGAGACAGTCACAGGAGACACACAAAGAAGGACGCCACAAACACATAGACAAATAACAACATTTATTGACAAACACAAACATCCATGCCTTTACCGGGATTCGAACCCGAGCCCATCAGCAGCTCCAAAGGCTAGTACACTAATGATTGCGCCAGTGAACCGGCAAATCAAATACCATAGTCCTTTCGATTACAATTCAAGCTTTGAAAACACTTTCTCTCCTCGCCCAATCAAGTGGTTTTACAGGAACTGGTGCAAGATTTGCTGTTATAAACCTACCTTGTTTAAGGCACTGCTGTGAGGTTAAACACAATTTAATTGTTTTCAACCCAGCCCAAGTCGTGTGGGGAAAAACGAAAACAGCGACTCTCACACGTGGGTAGAGGAAGATAATACAGTAAACTCCCGATTATCCGCGGAATTGGGTGGCATGGCATCCGCGGATAATCCGCAAAGTAAAGAAAATATCTGCAAAATTGCTTCTGAGTTTTATAAAAGTACAGTAGAGTGATAGTATAGGAGAAATCGGCACCAATCACGCAAAGCAGTTCAATTAAAATAGTGGACAGTTTATTTTACAAGTCAATTTTTCTGACAAATAGCACTTGATGTGCACCTGGCCCAAAAAAAATTTTGGCACACATCAGGTTTCCTATAGCCATTCCCATTTAAGTGCATTCGTTGTTTTCATAATGAATTCTTCATTCTTTAAATGTATTCATCATTCTTGAAAGGAATTCACTGTTCTTGGAATGCATTCTTCTAAGTTTTGAAACAAATAAATTTCATTACCCTGTGTTTTGTTATTTTTTTTTTTTTTGCAGGGGGGAAAAAAGGGGGATCGTGGTCCACGGATAATCGGGAGTTTACTGTACTTTCGAAGCTTGTACAGTATTCAGAAAGACTATAGGAAGAATGAAGTTGGATACAAGCCTACAGACCTTTAACCCTTTCAATAGCAGTGATGCCATTTGGAATCACCACTTTCAATATTTTTCCCAAATGTTAATGTCCCGTTATGACATCCAAACACACATCATTCGATTCTTTACACTTTGTTCGATTAGACAATATTTTACATTAATCTCAATAGAAGTCAGAACTACTATTTTTTTATCTAGAAAATAGCTAATAAGCGTTTCACCTGATTTTTGAAAAGTTCACTTCAGTTCCACATATTTAAAACACAATTTAAACTATTTCGGTTAATATAATTGCTAAATTTTTTTTTAATAATATGGTCAGATACCTTAAAATACATAACTTGAAGCGTTTTTAGGTAATATATATTTTTATTTTGTTGTTTTACACAGTTAAAAAATTTTGGCATTATTTCAAAAACCATATAAAAATTAAAATGATTTTTTCTTATGAAACTTTTATTTTTGATCTAAAATAAGCTTATTTTGGGAATATCAGATGTTTCTGTTGCGTAGTAAATTTTTGGGACTGAAAGGGTTAATAAGGTTTTCAACTTTTGAACCATCTTACCTGTGAACTGCAAAAAGAAGAGCAAGTGCCGCCACTGTTTTTTCTCCACCAGAAAGATTGCTCATGGGCTGAAATCTTTTGCCAGGAGCTACACAGTTGTAGTTGAGGCCTTCAAGGTAAGGCTCTTCTGGGTTTTCAGGACCCAAGAAGGCTTGGGCACTTTGATTGTTAGTGAGAGCCTTAAGGAATAAAAAGAATTGGATGATTTTGATTAGATTACCTTCAATGCAACTTGTTTTGTAAATTTCGTATAAATGTTATATTTACAGCAAAATTATCAAACATTAATAAAAAAAAAAAGACCAGAAAGAGTATTTTATTACAAGAAAAACATACGACGGTATTTTTTTTTATTGACTAGGAAAAATTAAGTATTTAGTTTAGGGTTTAAATAAATGTCTGGTTATCAAAATCTGGTAGCAAGTTCGTCCACTAAGCTCTTCAATTACAAAACTGTTATTTTACTCAAACACAGCCATTTTTAAAAAAAATACAATTACCTTATAAATCTCATCGATCCTGTTGGAAACATGTTCAAAACACCTCATGAACTTGTCATATCTCTCTCTCTTGACTCGCTCAAATGTCTGTTTCGATCTCTTGGCTCTTTTTCTGGCATTTTCGAATTCTGTGTCTGTTTCCTTTAGACGTTCTTTCACACCATCAAGTCTATTAAAAACAAAGGTAGTTTGGATTTAAGTGTCTACACTCCTTGCCAACCTAAGTTGGGTATATAGAAATATGCTATGGAGAAGATCCTCCCACGCATGTAAAGAGTTCCATAAATTATGTGTGTATCCATCCAGAAAACATGTTTAAAACTTTAAAGTTTCGTTTAAGGTCTAACAGATTTCAATATTATTAGAGAAAATTTGGCAATTTTAACAGAATGAAAGTATATTTTGGTTAAATTGTATTAAAAAAATTAGTATTAAATTGTATAAGGTTTTAAGGCAATAATTATCTCAATCTTTATTAATAACAATCTAAAAATTTATTAAGTGAACTGAATTATACACACAAATTTTATATTACAGATACTACTAAAGAAAAAAAAACTTTTTGGGTAACTAAAAAATTATTAAGGTCGTAAAGGATGCCTTGAACAAAAGATTGGCGATTCTTTTTGTAATCCTCACAAGCGAAAAATTACCTTTTCAGGTTTCTGCATGAAAATAAGGGCTTTAAGATGTTCATAAAAAAAGTTTAAAAGTTTTTATAGCCTTGTGGCAAAGCTGTCTGAGAAATAAGGGTAAACTCTTAAAGGGGATGAACAAAAAAAATGTACTCACTTCTCCATAGCTTTCATGTTAGGTGCTTGGATTCGCTTCAAAAGGGACATCATGTCATTGATTTCTTTATTCAACCGATCTCCCTCTTTTTTAATTTCTTCATTAGTATCAAGCTATCATAATACGAAGGTATAAATATTTATACTATACAAACAAATAAAATAATCAGATAATACTTTTCATAATTTAAACCCATATTATCAAAACAATGTAAAGTTGTAGTTGCAAAACAAATTGTATAATTTAAAAAAAAATCAAAACTAAGCATTTCACCAGATTTGAAAAGGCAAAATTGTCCTTGATTAACCAAGAAATTAAGAAGAGACAGGAAGTTCAAGTCTTTTGTTCCTTCTAAAAGGAATTACCCAAATTAACTTACACTCCCTGGGGTAAAAAAAGGAAAGACCTCAGATTACATGACAAAGGAGTAAGATCTGTGAAGGGAAAATTAAATGAATGGGAAGAAGCAAGTTTGTCGGCCCTTGACATGCACGCCTGCTTAGGTTGAATCATCGTCCAGTCGCAATGGAGCTACAAGAGGGCAAATGATGTTGTAATTTAGATTCTCAGTCAAGAGAAGACTTGAGTAGGCACCAAACACAACTTTTTAAGCATGCCATCGTACGGTCACCGTGAGTTTAGAGCATATTTAGCAGGCACTCTCTCTGCTCAGGATATTCTTCAGACTTTTCGGCTGCACAGGTCAGCAGTTATTTGTGTCAATGCTCAAGCCTGAATCTGGGACCTTTTGCATGCAAGCCAACTACGCTTCCCAGCCGCCTCTTTAAAATTTAAACATGCATTATCAAAAGAATCATCTGCCACTATACTGTTTCATCATACATAGGGGGTGGCATGCAATATTCAAAAGACACCTCACTTTATCATAATCACCTTTCCCTGACCCAAAAGTCTAGTAAACGGATTAATAAAATTTTTCTATACAGCAACCCCTCGTTATATCAAGCTACTCAGGAGACAAGCAAAAAAACGCTATATAAACGAATGCGCGATTTAACGAGCGACTTTATAAATATTATACTTTTGATGTATTTATGTTCAAAACAATGTTTTTGAACTAAAGCACAGAAAGTATTTGAATGATAAATTTCAATCATATTAAATAGCATAACTACTCTAAAAAAATACTAATTTAGAAGGGACTTTTTGTAATCAGAATAAACATTATTGTACAAGTAATACCATAATATTTCACTCATTTTCAAGTAAAAAATTCATCTGAAGTTAACTGCTTTGATTTTTCTTGTAAAACCTATTTCCCAGCACATATCGATTTAAGAAAGTTTATTAACTGCATCTCACCAATGTTAGATGAATTTAGACACCAATATTATAATAGATTTTAAGGAAAGTACAAATTAAAAAAAAAAAGCGGGGTAAAATTTGGGAGATATGATACAAGGCGCGTTACATCCGAATGCGCGATGTAACGAGGCGCGATTTAGCAAGGGGTTACTGTATTTTCCTTCATACAGTATACATCTGTCATTCTATGCTTACAGGGTAACGGGCTACATAGCCTACACCCCTCCCTTTTGGGCGCTAATTTCTTAATTTATCAAAAGAACAAAAACTATGATAGAATGTAGGTAATCTGTAAATCGAATTGTATAACAATTTTCCCCCCTCAAAACTTCATATTTTCAGCGACCCACCTCTCTAAGTTCGTCCGAAAGGTCAGTGAAATCGATCTTGATCCTGGCCTCTTTCTCGTAGATCTTCTGCGTGCTCTGGCTGCCAGATACATCGGACATCTCCACATCATCCTGCTGGCTGGAGGTAGTATGGTCAATGTCTTCCATGGAGCCTTCAGTCATTGGAATGATTATGTCCTCCAACTGAAATTCAACAAGGAAATAGTTGTGCACGAGACGTATTATGTTGTTAATTGCAAATTCTGCCCAGGCTTATAAAGACATCTGTCAGTAACAATCTTGGTTTCTGCAGTAAGGTTGATAATTAATGATCAGGGTTGGAAAAAAACAGTTTTTTTTTTCAAAAAAACCCAGTTTTGTTTTGTTTGAACCAGGTTTTTTTGGATTAAACCAAGTTTTTTCAAAAACTTTTCTTTATGTAACTAGTTTGTGTATTTTCAGGACTCTAATGATGTTTATATTAATTTCAAACTTTATTTTATGGTTTACTTCACTAATAAGATCCCCATATATTTTTTTTAATTTGATATTTTATTAATATTAACTAATTTTTGGTCATAATATACTCCAATTATTTCAATTTCCACAAAGTCATAAATAACAGCCGTTAAAATTTGTAATGGATGTCAATTAAACCATTCATAGTATTATAACCTTAATTGAAATAACCAAAGTAATAATGAAGTAATAATTTCAAACTTTTAAGATACAATTTATTATGATCAAGGACCACTACAATTCAACATTTAAAAAAAAAAAAAAAATTGCAGCTTTTTTGATCCCAGGCTTATTATCAATTTAGACTGCACTAGACCAAAAGAGGAAAAATTGAGCTCAACGTTAGCTGTTGTTGTCTTAGCAGTCAGAATGAGACTTAAAACGTCACTGTTAAACTTTTTATATCAACTGCTTTGCCTACACCAATATATCGCAGACACCTCGTTTACATAATCACTCTCAAAAAGAAAATTTATGAAAGTCACTACAAGCTCTAAGCAGAATATTTCATCTTTGGTTCAAAAAAACATCTTTGGTTTTTTTTTTGAAAAAAACCATTTGGTTTAAACCTTGGTTTAAACCATTTGGTTTAAACCATGCCAACCCTGTTAATGATGCATTCAAAATAATAGCAGTACAATTGAAGAGCTTAGTAGAAGAACATGCCAAGTGACATTATTGAAAAAATTGAGATTGTTGTGTCAGTGAACATATCATTCCAAACTTTAAAGATAACAAGTTCTCCCTTTTTCATAAACTTTAAGTACAATTTTTACCTTTTGTAAACGCAATGTTTAACATATTTTAGTGCAAATGAAAAACTTTAAAGCTCAGTTTCGCATTTTCACTTTTTTGTCACTTAGCACGTTCTTCCACTAAGCTCTTCAATTGGCTTGTTTATTGAAATTCCTGCTTTCAATGGTAGTTTCGATGTTTGATGGTATACACAGAGCGCTCAGAGGTACACATACTTGAACCCTTATAGTATTCAAATCACAACTATATTTCACAAATTTCATAATTCTAACTTTTCTATTAAATTATTAACTAAAACAGGGTGGCTACAGAATCTGTGAAAACAAATTCCCTGACTTTTCCCTGATTTTCCAGGCTAAATGTATAAAATTTCCTTGATTGCCGGCAATGAACTATATTAGCATGCTGGTTGATGATATGGGCCGAGATATGGTCATTGATATAGGTTGAGAATGGTGAAGTTGAATATCATTACACTAGAGCTCGGGGAAGGGCAAGGCAGTTAAAACAAAAGATTAATAAGCAGTAACTCAACCATTAAAGTGAAAGCCTTTTCAGGATTAAACTTTTTGTTATCCTTTCTTTTACCGGTTAAAATGGCAATTTTGGAAATTTTCCCTGA
This sequence comes from Hylyphantes graminicola, assembly GCA_023701765.1. Classification (NCBI taxonomy): domain Eukaryota; kingdom Metazoa; phylum Arthropoda; class Arachnida; order Araneae; family Linyphiidae; genus Hylyphantes; species Hylyphantes graminicola. Next base: position 43,261,130 of record CM043120.1, read on the forward strand.
TTTTTAAAAAAAATCACCAATTTCCCTGACTTTTCCAGATTGATTAAAATCCCTGACTTTTCCATGATTCCCTGATCCTGTAGCCACCCTGTAAAATGTTCAAGCTTTCTGAAAATAGGGAAAACGAAGCCACTGATTAGTTGCAGAAAAAAAAATTAAGTAGCAAGAGGTTCAGGTATGATCTCAGAGGTCTTGCAAAAACTTACTTTTTTAATCAGTAATTTAAAAAATATTTTAAATTAAAACAAATGTAGGAACAGACTATTAATTACCAAAGAGATTATTAATTACCACACAGAGCAGGTTTGTTCATTGATGACACAAAAATTGCATTTTTAAGGCCAAAATTCTCAAATAAAAAAAAATGATGTTCCCCTCAGCAAATGTTAAGCGTTACCTTTTCCAAATTAGTGGCCAAAAGTGTGGACACTTTTTGAAAGTTTCATATTTTTCAACTTTGTGTGATTACGGACTATATTAATAGTATAACAAATTAAACAATTGTTATATCAAATTAAAAGTAATTTAATCTTTATGAGGACCACTGTGTGCAGAGCGCTGAAGCCGTCTATGAGACCTTTGGTCCCATATAATCGATATCCATGGACACATCATCATCATCAAAGTAATTTTATGTAGAACTAAAAATAAATACAGTATTACAATATCTGTATCACGAATACGTTATGAAACTAATAGTATGATCCGTCTTAGTTTTGCAAGTCATTGAACCACCAACTTGTATTGCAATTTCAGCATAAAAGTATCCATTGATTGTGCTTGTTGTTTGTTCAACTAAAATGAGCAAAACTTTATTTGTAATACAGATACGTTAATTCTTTTTAATGAAATTCTACATTAAATTACCTTCAACTTAATATCTAAATGTTTGTATTTAAGCGGAATTTAATAGATGCAAGGACACAGGTAACAGTTGAAGCACATGAAACTTTCAAAAAGTGTCCACACTTTTGGCCACCACTGTAACTGTTTGAAAAATGTTTATAAAAAATGTACAGTATACTCCCTCTTAACCGGCTTAAACGGGACCGATGGTAAGCCAGTTAAACGATAATCCGGTTAAACCGGAGAAATTAAATTGAAATTTAGATGTTTATTTGATTGCACTTCTGTTTATTGATGATATTTGCCTCATGAAATACACGTACAATTGAAATAAGATGTAATTTTTCAGGTTATTTTATATATTATTATTAGTATTTTGCATTTTTGATTACACACCTTTAAAAAAAATCTGATCTTTTTTGTCGAAGTTTGGAAATTTGACCGTCGATCCCCACAGCCTTCCGATGTCAAAAAGTGCCCACCCCCCCTCTCCCGAACAAACCACACGTTTGAAACATGTGCGACACTGAAAACCGATTGAAATAACCAAAAACTTGTAATTTCAGCTATTTTTAACATTTTAAGGGTGGAAATTTTCAGCCCGGTTAAGAGGATTTATCAGCCAACTTTATTTTGATTCTGACTCGCCAGGTGGCGTTACAAATTTTCGCCAAATGATACGTCTGGCGATTTAAAAAAGGGGATACGTTTCTCTTTCTGGGGAGTGGAGCACAGCAAGCTTTCTCAATCACAAGATAAAGATTATTCGATTGTTATCAGGTTTAGACTAACGAAAACTGGTTCCGGTACTCTTTTGCGAGCCCGGACGATGTTCTGGAGGGGAAAAAATTGTGTTGTTTGGTTATGTCTCTTTCATTTAATTTTTTTATTTGTTTAATAAATTATATTTATTTTGTAAATATTACGATCTTTCAGGAAACGATTTCTTTTCTAGTTTGCTCGTACTAATACATTATATTTCTATTTATAATTACCGAGATTTGATACCGCTATGAACTGCTCTAAAGTCATCCCTGTAAACTTCGGAATACTAGTTTAGCTTCGGCACATGAACAGTATTGTTCTTAAGGGGTCATAGAAGTCTTAAAAATCTGCAAAGAAGGTGATCTTTAATGTAATTTTTTAACTACTCAACATATAAGTAGATTTTTTATATGTAATTTTATAAAATTTATTTATTATATAACAAATTTTAAAATTTATGAAACTTCAGCCAAAACTAAAATAAATGATAACAAACATAAAACTATTTGAACACATTGGGATTAGGCTTGCGTGCCAAATTTTGAGGTCAAAATTGAAGAAATGAGCAAGAAAATGACTTTGTATTGTACAAATATGTACAAACAAAGACTTGTACCTAAATTCTGAGCTCAATTTTAATTAGAATTTATGTTAAGAGCTTTTTTCTAAAAAAAATTAATAAAAATTTAAGAAAAAAAGCTCTGAAAATAATTACTTATTAAAATTTAGTTTAGAAATTAGGTATAAGTCTTTGTTTGTACATATTTGTACAATATAAAATCATTTTCTTTGTCATTTCTTCAATTTTGACCTCAAAATTTCGCGCGCAAGCCTAATCCCAATGTGTTCCAATAGTCTAATGTTTGTTATCATTTATTTTAGTTTTGGCTGAAGTTTCATAAATTTTAAAATTTGTTATATAATAAGTAAATCTTATAGAATTGCATATAAAAAATTATACTTTTATATTGAGTAGTTAAAAATTGCATGAAAGATCAAACTATGCTTTGTAGTACCTTCTTTCCACATTTTTAAGACTCTTATGACCCCTTAAATCTAGTTCCGTACTTTAATTGTTGGCGTAGCAATCTTTTTGTTTGTTAAAACTAATAGCATACTAATGCAAAAGTAGAAACCCCAATGTATAATGAGTCTGTCGTATTAGCAGTTTCAAAGGCAATAATAAGGTTAGCAAGATACAAACAAACGCGGGTTTATGGTCTTCAAAAACATGTGCAGGAACCTTTTGTATTGCTAGTGGCAGTTTGTCACTTTGTTCATTCGGTTGCTCTAGTAAATTAGACACTGGTCTCTTTATTACAAGCCTTACTCCCGCCACTAATCTGTACATTCGTTCTGAAAGAAGCTTTCTACATTGCACACCTTTGGAGCCGGGAAATCTTGACGTGTTTTTTGTAACTTTTCAAGGCCTCTAAAACAGCGTCGGACTGAGTGATTGGCACTTTAAACTTTCATTACTCTGCCACCAAACGACACATGTTCTTGAATGTTGCTCGAGAAGTTTTTAAAGAATTAAAAAGCCTACATGTGCAGTTACTTAAGTACTAGAATGAAATTCTCGTCGAAACGTAAGGGTATTATAATAACATTAACTGCCACCTATAACCACTTCCGTACAAGATTTATAACTTCAGAACAAATATAGACTAACCCAGCATTCAGTTACAATTTGAATCTTCAACTCTAAAAATTGACCACTATAATTACATTTTTTCTTCCGAAAATTAAATAAATAATCTTTATAGTTTGCTAAATTTATTTGCAGTTTGAAGAATAATTATGTAAAATTGAACAAGTCACATCCTGTAGCATCCTTTCCGTGATCTTTGGCAATGCTTTGAAAATCTCACCTTAAATTACACGAGATTCTTGTAATTAAATAACTATCAATAACTATAATATTTGAAAAAACCTGATATATCCAGAACATTTTTCAATGATAAACATGAAATAACTCCAAATTGCACTGATAATTAAATTAATTTAATTGTAAATTAATACCAATTAATTCTTTAAGCAAAAAAAAGTAACACTGTGAACCACTTTCTTAGTAAACAAATATAATAAACATTAAAAAAAATCAAATTGTTATATATTTTTTATAACGCCATTCCAAATCGATTCACAAAGAAAAAAATTAATAATCTTTAACATTTCAAAGAAGGTTTTTCGTGATATTGCTGATGTGGCAACAGTAATTTAAATGACTAAAAATTAAATTCCAATGCTACTTTAATGGGTCGCGTTCGTCGACATGACAAGATGGCAGATATCCGTATGGACGTACAAACAGAAGAACAAAAAGTATGAAGTTAGGTCCCTGCTGTCCTATCTTTCGATGACAAAAATGATTCTTAAGATCTGATGGATAGAACAGATTTCGTCACCGAAGTAAGGACAGACAGACGGGTCACTTTGGGAAGACTACCATGTCAATACCTTCTTTTCTATTAAAAAAATGTTTCGAATTTTAAAAAAAGATTATAAAATATTCTAAAAATAACGTCAGGGCTTCATCCTCATTGACTGCACTCTTAAAACAAAAGAGTAGATTTGAACTCAGTCTGAGTTAATTTCACGCCTCCAGAGTGAAAAATGCACTTACCCGGAAGGAGCGGATTTTTTGTCTCCGACAGGATCACTCCAAACGAGTGATTTTAACTCAGCCTGAGGTAATATTCAATCCTTTCCAGTGTCGAAAATGCACTTCTCCAACTGGAGTGGAATTCACTCTTTTGATTTAAGAGTGTATGCATCCCAGGACCCCTCCCTAAACATTTTTAAATAAACGTTTATATTTCTCCCTTCAATAAACCCACAGACTACGGTCGTCATTTTAGAAATGGTAAACCAAAGGTCACTAAGTGATTCGATTGAATAACTCGTCAAATATTCAGCCAAATGTAACAAAAACTAAGGTTTAGGGTTTATGAGGATTCTTAATATTTCTTAATTATAAAATTGGGTGCTGCCATTAAAAATTTTAAAGTTAATAGCATTTTTAATATGAAGACGGCACCTTATGCAATATTTTTGTCCTGCAATTAACTCATGATGTTATATAAACACAAAGTCAAAAAGGTTCTATAGGATGACTAACGTTCGAAATAATCACTAGTGGGAACTTTTTCCACAGCTGTACATATCAAAATAGCTAAAAGTATCCAAGCGCCAATAGCCCTCGTGTAGCTCTAGTGCGACGATAATTTAAACCAAATCTAATCTAAAAGTATCCAACCTATACTACAACTAAAGTAGTCAAGTTTAAAAGTCGCGCGAAAGTCTTTGGCTAGATTTATAATGAGTTCCGCCCACTTTTCCATGTGGTTTAGGTTTACGGTTTGAATGATTTAGATATTGGCGTTTTTTCCTTCTACGATTTGGCGACATTTATTTGTGTGTGTCATCAAATTTTAAAATCATAGATTCTCGTTTTTTATGAACGTTTTTGTCATTAAAAGTACTTGAAATGTAAAAGCATCATTTAAATTCTGTATTAACATACAAAGATAATGCATGAGTGAATTATTTAAATTAATAATAAATCTATTTAATCAATTAAGCCAAGTTGTCCTACAGATGTCGCCACGGTTCTCAAAATGAAGCTTTTCAAAAAATTAATTATTAAAAAACTGATTGATATTGTTCCTTCAAATCTTTTTTAAATTGTCTTTCATCCCTATTTGCGTATCTGGTGCAAACAGATCATACGTTTAAAAAATACTTTTCAAGAAACTATGATTTGAAAAATAAAGCATTACGTGTATAGGACTGACAGTCCCTCTTAAAGCGGAGATCCAGTTAAACAGAGGCCGGTTAAGTGGGAGTCCACTGTAGATTTTTTTTTAGAGTAAAGGGAGGTTAATCCTCATGGCAAACAAACCTTGCATGTCTGCAACAAACTATGCTTATCAGCCTTCTTCTGTTCCAGCCTTGTCTCCAGCGCTGTGACCTGTTTCTGAACGGCCGTTATGTCCTTTTGGGCGGCAGAGAGGCGCTTACGAATTTCGGAAGTGGATTCTTCAAGCTTGTCCACATCTTGTTTCTTGTTCATCTTGGAATTCTTCAGCTTTTCCAGGTTCTGCATTTCTTCGTCTATCAGCTATTTTGGATGAAGATGTTTTTGGGTTATAAAGGGTTGCCACATTTTTTGGTAAAATAAAATCAAGGACTGTATATTCGCACATGCAACACCTAAATTTCACAATAATTTTTAAAATTTCATTTAGAAAACGAATAAGAGCTCTATAACTTTCAAATGAACTTTTATATGTGTTATAAAATAACCATAAATTTATTAAAAAATCCATCTAAAATCACTTGCTCTGCCTTCTTGGTTTATACATAAATAAATCAAAAAGTTTAATAGAAACCGATTAATAATGAAAAAGTGTTTTATTGAAGCCAAAATTAACATTGACAACATCCTTAAAAGACAACCTTCAAGAACTTGTTTATATTTAACGACACAATTTAAAAAGTAAGGACTTTTTAAGGTTGACTATGTTTTTGAGGCACTTTTAAGACATTGAAAATTAATATTTGTTTTTCAAGCAGTTTACAAGGACCACAGCAACCCTGGTTATAGAAGTTGAACATTTTTGAATTACTAGGGTATGATTCAACTAACACATATGGAATACTAAATATTTGGCACAGCCAGAAAAATAATTTTTAATTAATTTAGGGAAATAAAAATTCCAAAATAATAATAATAAATTATCACATTGAGTGGAAACTAGCTAAGCTTTTTCTAAAATAGGAATATTTGAACTAAAATTTTTCTTGTCAGAGTAATAGATTTATTTACTATAGCTATAACTAGAAAGCTAAATAGTGAAATATTGTTTGCCAAAAATGCATTATATTTAAGTAAGAGGACCATATATAAATTTAAGGTAACAAATGCATGACTAATATTCCCTGTGAAGTATTGCGTATTTAAAAAAAATAATGAAGAAAATTAAAAGTCATTACCTGCATTTGCGTTGTTTCAGCTTTCTTTAACTTTTCAAGCTCCCTTTCATCATCTTCCACAGTTTTAGTCCATTTCTTTACACTTTCTAAACCGAAAAAAAAAAAAAATGCAACTTAATTTATAAAAAAACACCCCACAAAATTTTTAAGATTTAACTAAAAAATTCAAGAAATACTAACCCTGTGTGTCTTTTGATTTCTCATACTCAAGACGGTTGATGATACGATTCTTTTGATTTTCGAACTCTAATCGTTTCTTGTCTCTTTCTTGGGTAGCTCTAAGCTCACGCTCTTCGTATTGTCTGAAAGGGAAACAAAGAAAAATTTACCAACGATAATAAAAATTATATTTCAAAGTGTTTTGTTAATTTCAGTACAAGTATTCAACAAACTCAAAAAATACAGGGTGGCCCAAAAGTAGCCTTACAGTTAGTTGGGTATACAGTTACTTATACAGCAACTCAGTTATTTTTTGAAAGCATGCCTCATAGTCCAGTCGGTTGATTGCTCATTATCTCACAGAACAGTAATTAGGATAGTCAACAAGAAGGCCTTGTAACTCAGCGGTACGGTTTCAGGCTCAGCTGGTCCATCAAGCATTGTATCATTAATCTAGGGATATTAATCAGCTCCCAAGACGCTTGTTGAGTGGACTTCTTTTTATGTTTATGAATGTTATGCTAGGGTCACATGGGGGAATTATGGATCACTCTCTTTCCGGGGTAAATAATGATCACTAAGTTTTAAGGATTAAAAATGGTTTTTAGAGAAAAAAAATTATGCCAAGTCATCCTTATACATTCTATTTTCTTATATCAAGTTCAAAAACAATGTAACTCTGCAGCAAAAAATAGAAAAAAATACTTTTTACACTACTATAAAAACATCTTCAAAAAAGATTGTCTTTGAAAAACATGATTTTTTTTTAAGATCCATGCTGGAGAAACATATTTGAACTAACTATATTGTTGGTGCTATTTTTCAATAGGAAAAGGTCTAAGCTTTTCATTCCGATATAAATTTTTTCATAATTATTTTTTTTAATGATTTTAAAGGTATATCGATTTATCCCCCAGTTTACTGGGGTAATTCTGGATCACTGGGGTAATTCTGGATCAGTGTTAGTTTTTAATTTTTCATGTGTTTTTAGCTAAGTGGTATACGTCATTTTGAAGCAAAAAATCAGATTAGGCTGCATTCCAAATTTCATTAAAAAATTCGAATTAAAAGTTTATTTAAAATTTAAATAACAAAAAATTTAATCTACATTGAAATAACATGCAAATTCCATTTTTATTCAATATTTTGACTCTTTTAATTTTGTTAAACTCACGAGAAACTTTCGAGATACTTCGAACTGTAAATTAATTTAACAAACGATAAATAACCCAATTTTCGAAAGAATGTAAATGGGAAATTGCGGCATAATTTATTAAAAAAGATCATCATTATTCTTCGAGTTTAAAAAAAATTAGCAAACGATAAAGTCTAATTTTTTTCTGAGAAAGAAGATTAATAAAAAGTTAATTTAGGCGTTTAAAAGTTTGCTTTGAATTATATTTTAACTGCAACCAAAAATTAATTTACTTTTAATATGCATTACTATAAAAAAAAGGGTGATCCATAATTACCCCATGTGTGATCCATAATTGCCCAAACCCGGGGTAATTCCTGATCACTCAATAATTAAAATAAAACTAAAAATAATTAAGTTTTAGGTAAAGTGATTATTTAAATAAATTCTAAATTATTTAAGCTTACTCCATGCAAAATTAAATCTTCCTATCTTTCATATTTTAGAAAAAAATAGGATGTTGTGATTTTTTGATCCATAATTCCCCCATATGACCCTATACACTGTCTCTGCCTTTTCATACTTTCAGATGGTATTAAGGATACACTGTCCGTACTCTTCACTCAGATTCCCGGCAGTGGTTTACACTTATAATCAAAAGCACAAATTTTCCAACAGTACAAATCATTTTAAAGGATAGCTGGTAGATGGCTAGATTCGAAGTTTCATACTCTGAAAACATTTTCTCAAGCATGCAAATACATATTCTGAAGCTATCTCGAAACTAAACCAAACAAAGTCCACGGATCTCTTCTCTTTGGATAAGATATGCTGTAGTGCAACTTTATTTCAGCCAACCAACAAAACTAAGCACGACTATGTCGAATACCAGTTCTAAATATCCCATAGATCTTACCATCATGAACTGTATGGCTACTTTTGGACCACCCTGTATATATAGCAATGGTTCCCACACAAAACTTAAGGATAAATTGCTTCTTAGGGATTCTTCCAGGCCATATTTTTTTCTTTATCAGAACTTTATTGATTGAGGATCATTAAGCGCATAAAATTAAATAATTTTTTAACCCTAAATGCAGTAGTATGAGCGTAATTTTTATTTCCCAAAATTAGGACCTTTTCAGTGGGTTAGAATAAATTTAGAAGCGTTGTAAGGGTTTTTAAAATATCAGGGCTTTCAAAGTCTAAGGGAAGACTGGGTATGAATATTATATAATTAAAAGTTCAGCCATGAACTTAATTGAATTTGCTATAATGCAATTAATATAGCTTGATTAAGACAGTTTATCAATGAATATAATGTATATACAAATTTAATAAACCACAAAAATTACTCGTCAAAAATCAAAATTTTAACCCTTTCAGTCCCAGTGATGCCATTTAGCATCATCATTTTTCTGATCATAATTTTTAAAAAATAATAGGGTCAACATCTATTGGGATTAATAAAAAAATATTTTCGAATAGAAAAAAAATTGAAGAATAAAATGATGTGCTTTTTGATATCATAAATGGCTATAGACGATCAGAAAATTTTTCTAAAATGATGATGCCAAATCGTCGTTGGAACTGAAAGGGTTAAAACCAATTATAATGCCATCACAGGGTGGTTACACAGTACTAGAAAAAAAGTTCCCTGATATTTCCATGATTTCCCTGATGCTTTCCCAAACAATTTCCAGCTTTTACAACTACCTAGAAAACATGCAATACACACAATTCAATGCGATACAGAAAATTTAATCCAGACATTGAGGGAATTAAGATTTTCCAGATTATGGGTTAGCCTACCCAACTTTTCAACATTTCCGAAAATCTTAGTTAAGAGGAATCATGTGATCAGAGAATCGTGTTATTACATGATTCGCGAGAGTCATGAGAATTGATCCTTGGTCCAAGAAGATTAATTCTTCAGGCTAATCTAATTAACCAGATTTTTTTTTATCAAATGTCCGTTAGTAGTGATCCCAAGAAACAAAACCTGCTATTTAAGTAATTCAAATTGGAAAAAATTCCCTGATATTTGACAAAATTTGAAAAATTCCATGAGAATTCCCTGATATTTCCAGAATTAAAAAGTTCCCTCAGAATTCCCTGATTTCCAGGTTCTGTTACCACCCTGCATCAAGTAGACCCACTCACCGAATATTTTCTACTCCAATTGCGCGGCAAAATTCGGCAAATACTCTGTCTTCCACAGTGTTCATATTGACTTTCACCTCTTGTATTCTGATTTCTCGATCTTTCATCCTCTCTTCTAGATCTCTAATTTTGGGCTGAAACCATCCCAAATAGTATTAATTACCTCACCATATCACAAAATTTTATTCAGGGGGGACACAGTACCACTATTAAAAAAATCTTTAATTTTAGACAGATTCACTATATAAAATTTATGTTTTATTAGTTCCATCTATATTTAAAAACATTATATTTTTTAAAATATAAAATTTATGTCTTATTAGTTCAATCTATATATAAAAACATTACATTTTTTAAAATATAAAATTTATGTTTTATTAGTTCAATCTATATTTAAAAACAATACATGACAAAAAAATTGAAAAATAATTTAATTTTCAAAGTAATTAAAAAATTTAACTTTTTAACTTTTTCAAAATGCTAAGGCTTTTTTAAATACAGATATGTTAACCTGTTTTTTTTCCTTTGCTCTTTAAACTGTTTTACACAACAATTAGTATCCAAATTTGATTTATCCTTAGTAGTTGTTATATAAAAAATATTTATCTAGAAAAACCCAAATTATTTTAGCAGATTTGAAAATTTGGACTTATTTTTTATATAAACGAAGTATTACTTTTGAAAACAATTTTAATACAAATTCTTAATGTAAACATATTTGACAGACTGCATACAAAATTATTAGACTCTAATAAGTAATTAAAAAAACCTTAGCGATTTGAAGGACTTGTCATCAAAAAAATATCAGCACCGAGAAAAACACATTTAAAGTTTTCATTCGTTTGCATTTTTAAAAGTGGAATAATAACTTTTAATAAAAAATAAAGACACTTTTTTAGAACTTGGTAGACTTATTTAGAAGAAGATTTCAAACTTTAATTTTAGAAAAAAAAAATTGCAATCTTTGTCATTTTTAAGGTACTGTGTCCCCTTAACTTAGGAATGCATCCTATAATAGTCATAGTAACTACTTAAACTTATTTACCTCAAAGGTATCAAGATCCCTTTCTAAACTTGAGATTTCTCGATCCAAGCCTGCAATAACTCGTTTTTCCTATTTGAAAACAAAAGTTTACAACAGGTTAAAAAGTAATAAAAATAATAGATAGATAGAAATATAGATAGAATAGATAGAAAAACACATAAATGTAGTTTACATTTTCATTTAATTTCTAATTAATTCATTTATTTCCTAAAACAATGACTACATTTAAGATTACCTAACTTAGAAGTAAACAAATAAAAGGTGTTTTATATTTCAAGAAGTTAGTTATTTTTAATTTTATATATAGTTTTAGCTATTTTTTTACTAAAAAATAACTAAATAAGCAACATAAAATAGTAACGATAACAAGTTTTAGCATTTATGGTCTTTAGGGTGAATGAGCTTGATCCAGCAAAAAGTGCCACAGTCTTAATCCAATGAAAAAACAATTATTTTTTAAGCGACATTTCTCCGGCTGTATTGAATATTTATATAAACAGTTTTTTTATATGATAAATGTAGCTGGCTTAAAGGTCTCTGTAATCCCACTTTTTAAAAATGATTTCAATATTTGATTGCAAAATTATAAATTAAAAATATAGTCTACCCCATTTAAAAAAAAGTTGGATTATAGAGCCAAGTAAGCTAGCTGCATCTATCGTTCAAAATTAAAATAACGCCTGCAAAAATATTCAATACAGGAGGAGAAATAGAGGCAAGAACTTTTTTCCCCATTTGCTTAACACAGAGGCAATTTGGATTAGAGATCTGTTCTGTCAATCAGACCCATTCCTTTTTAACCCTTTCAGTCCCAGTGATGCCATTTGGCATCATCACTTTCAATATTTTTTTAAAAAAAATGTTTATGTCCCGTTACGACATCCAAACACACATCATTCGATTCTTTACACTTTGTTCTATTAGGCAATATTTGACATTAATCTCAATCGAAGCCAGAACTACTATTTTTTTTATTTAGAAAATAGATAACAAGCGTTTCACCTGATTTTTGAAAAGTTCACTTCAGTTCCACTTGTTTAAAACACAATTTAAACTATTTCGGTTAAAATAATTACTAAAATTTTTTTTAATAATATGGTCAGGTACCTTAAAATATATAACTCGCGGTGTTTTTAGGAAATACATATATTTTTATTTTGTTGTTTTCCACAGTTAAAAAACGTTGGCATTATTTCAAAAACCATATAAAAAAATTAAAATGATTTTTTTCTTATGGAACTCTTATTTTTTTACCTAAAATAAGCTTATTTTGTGAATATCAGAGGTTTCTGTAGTGTAGTAAATTTTTTGGACTTAGGCACTTTGTTTTATACCATTTCCAGCCAGAGTGTAAGCTTCGAAAAGACTCTCTTAATCCATCACTTAACTGGGTTTTCTACGAAAAGGGGGGAACATCGCTTATCTAATCCTAGCGCGCTTGAGGTTTACAATCAAAACAGTTAGTATTTGCCCATGTAGGGAGGAGAAAAAAAATCGAAACAGCTATAAATCACGCCGTTTCCAAGAAAACCGCACTCGTGGATGGGGTAGGAAATGCTCTCCAAGCTTACATTCTAAATAGAAATGGTATAGAGACCTGTGGTCAATCGGACCCATTCCTTATTAAAATAATTGCACTCACAGTGTTCTCCTTGTCAGTGATGGAGTACTTGAGCCTCGTCTCCAGTCCCCTGATCTGGGATTGGATGGTGGTGAGGTCAGACTCCTTCCTGGTCTTCTTCATCATTTCCTTGAGTTCCTCGGTGAGCTTCTCTTTCTTGTACTTGAGGTTGTGCAGGGCCTTTTCGTCCCAGCGTCTTGCGCGCTTGGCTAGATCGCTGGAAATTATTGGGGGTTTTATAGTAAACGTATTTGAAGAGCTTGGTGACATTTTTGAGAGATTTTAAGATTTTTGTGTCAATGAACGATTTTTATTCCATCCTTTAATGATAATAAGTATGTTTCCACTTTTTCATAAATTTAAAGTTAACAGGGTTGGGAGTGATTCTTCAGGGTGGCTACAGAAATTGAAATGTAAAATTCCTTGAGATTTCCCTGATTTCCAGAATATTTTCAAAAAATTTCCCTGAGATTTCAAATTTAGTTTAAAAACTAATTTTTGAAGTAATTAATACATATAAAAATAACTTAAACACAAAAATAAAATGACTAACTTTGCATTAATTTTTCCATAGCAAAAAAAGGAGGTGTGATTTTCATCTTTTATCTCCCAACACAAAATATATAATTAACATTTCCTACAGTGGTTCTTGATATTTTTTTAAAGTAAACAATTCAAAAATTCCGCATTTTTAACTTCACTATCGTTTTCACCAGAACTAAAAAATTCCCAATTTTAGATGTTTTTTCAACACTTTCAGTGTGTTTCTTCGAGTTGATGTGATTTTCAATGTCACTTAAACCACCATGAGCAATTTTAATATCACAAGCACACACTGCGCAGAAAAGGAAATCGGGTCCTTTCCGAGAAAATCCTTTGCATGGGAATTGTTTTGAGGAAGAGACTAAAAAACTTGATACTGTTTAGTTTCCCGACGCTTGCATCTCTAAAATAATACACAAATATAAACGAAAGCAGAATTCACTAGTATTTTTATAGCATGCTTACAAACGAAACCATAGAGAACGAAACAATAACAGTAAACAAACTCATTCCAATCCGAGCGCGCTACCGCTAAAAATGGGTCGGTCCGGAGTGAACGGGTTCAAAAGAACGGATCCACAAAAGGATCGGTTCCTCTACGTCGAAAAAAAATCCGTTATTTTAAAAATTGGGGGTTAATAGGTAAATTTCCCTGACATTCTAAGGATTGCAAATTTCCCTGAGAATTCCCTGATTTCTCGGTCTTGTCGCCACCCTGTTCTTCTAAGCTTCAAAATTACCTGACCAACTAAATTTTTTCCCTGATTGCTGAAATTTGAATGGAATGTACATTAAATTAGGGATGGAAAAATGTGGATGTAAGGTACCATGTGGCAACCTGACTCTTAACTTCATCCCAAAAACAATCCCCCGAAACAATAAAAATCCCGGGCTTTTCCCTGATTTCTCCATAAAAGAAAAATTCCCTCAATTTACCCGGTCACTCCCAACCCTGAGTTAAGTATATTTTTTAAGATTTGCAAGTACAATTTTTAACTCATTTATATGTTAACTAAAAAACTTTAAAAGCTCGTTTTCTTGTTTTCACATTTTTGTCACTTAGCAAGTTCTTCTGACCAATTTCGTTCAGGACATGAATTTCATTCTATGTATGGTGCGAATCATTAAATGTTTTCCAATTGCTTTAAGCTTGTTTTTGGATTATGATTTGAAAAATCACAATGGTCTGTAGGTAATAAAAGAGAGCACTGCAGCATTTTTCATTACAACTGAATTGTTGCATTGAACTTTCTTTGAATGCTGCTTTCAAATAACTAAGGTTTCATTACACCAAGATTACACATAAAAATGCTACAACATACAAGCATTATAACATTTTAACTTGAGCAGAAAGGTTTTATACCCTTTTAATACAATAAAAACTGTAGATAAGTCAACAATTAGGATTACTAATTAAACATTAATTAAGATATTTTTATCAATCTTTAGTTCACAGCAAAGTCAGAGACAAGTTTTAGTGAAAGCATAATCAAACAAATTTTATAACCATTAAAATAATTTTTTCATAGTACTTGTAAAATATGACAAATGTGAAGGTTGTTTTATTTTAAACAAAAAACATTCAATATACTTCATTGTTTAAGACTAAGAGAATTGCTTTACCATGTCTAAGGCAAAGATGGAAAACAAGGAACACAACTTATATTTTAATATGAGCTAATGCACCACAGTTACACGCATAGAGCATTTGATTCCAGCAGCCACCATTTGAGCGAGACCTAGATTTTATCAAGGTAACAATTTAACAAGCAGATACTCTAAGCTTCCGCTGAAACTGACGCTAAAGGTCATGAACCCGTAACTGTGGTTTTAGAGTTAAAGAAAAACATTGCTGATAAAAAAAATATGCATATAACTTTTAAATAGAAATACAATTTTGGTTATACAAAATGTAAAATCATGTTGGTTAAGACAGAACGTAAATACTTATACGAAACATTGAAGATAAGTTAACTTACGTGCTGCCTCCAGAAATGAAACCACTCTTCTGATAATATGTACCATCAAGTGCAACAGCCTAGGAAAATGATTTATTTTTAAATCTGCAGTTATATGGTTATTCTTTTATTTAAAAACTTGGTGCATTTTAAGGACCAAGGTAAATTTATTATTACTAAGTGGCCTATGCCCCCTGCTTACTATCGCTCGCCAACCGCCAAAACTAATAAACACACAAAAGGTTATAAAATATAGCTTTTTTTAGTACCGTTACTTCGTTAATATTTTATGTTATTTATTCCACTCTCTTAGTTTAGTCACCTACTTTCTAAATGTTACGGAAATCATGATTCTGCTTTTCTATCTATATTTATCATGGAAATATTTTAGGACATCAGTTTTATTGAATGAAAAACAGATGTTATATTCAAAACTATTAGTGAGTAACCTATTAAGTTCGTATTTTGTAGGCTGATAATTTTGGTTAAGCCTAACTTGGCTGCCGTGCTGTCAAATCCATAATGCTGTTGCAATTCTGACCGTAGAAAATGCCATTAAATCTGACCACATAAGAATATATATAGATATTTAGCAATCAATCTTGGAGAAATAAGAAACTTTTAAAGACAAAAAAAGCACAATAAAAATACACTTGCTTACATCATATCTCTTATTATCTCCCAAGTCGTATGCTACAACATTAGCATCCTCAGCTGTTTCGCACACCAAGGCATTGTTGGTAGCATATAAGACAGCCCGTTTGATAGCTGGTGGATCGTATTGCAAAACATCATACAACAACTTTACATTCTTGGGCTTGTGGATGTTTCTATAGAAATAAAATAAGGTAAATGACTGTGATAATAAAATTTTTCCTTAACCCTTTCGGTCCCATTGAGGCCATTTGGCATCATCGTGTTTCTGTTCATAAATAATAGGGGTGACATCTATTGGATTAATTAAAGATATTGTCTAAGAGAAAAAAAGTTTGAAAAATTGAATGATGTCGACACTTAAGTTCCCACATGTGCTATCTAACTTTGCGAAACAGTAGAAATTTACTGAAAGGTTACCCTTGGCGAACTTTCCAAAATTACGTCAAAAGTAGGCCGATAAACCAACCGAAATGATAGGATGGGTTAGGATAGGTTTGAATTAAGAACGCGTTTGTTCATTTAACACCGCCTGTTCAGACTTTCTTGTTACATAATATCGGTCTACATAATGTATTACTGAGATATGTAACAAGAAAGTCCGAACAGCCGGTGTTAAATAAACATGTTTTTCGACTCTCCCTTGTGTAGCTCTAATGCGACGATAATTCAAACCTATCCTAACTTATTCGATAATTTCGGTAGGGTTTTCGGCCAACTTTTGGCGCGATTTTGGAAAGTTCGGCAAGGGTTACCCTTCAGTTCATTTCTACCGTTTTGCAAAGTTAGATAGCACATGTGGGAGCTTAAGAGACAATGTGCTTTTTGTTATCATAAAGGGCTATAGACGACCAGAAAAACTTTTTTAAAATGATGATGCCAAATTGTCATTGGGACTGAAAGGGTTAAAAATTAAATTTTAGACAAAATTCAAAATGGTATAGTAATAAAATTGCTAAATATGGCTTTTCAATAGCTTTCAGTGTAAAATATTTAATTTGTTTTTAAATTTTTTTTTTCAAAGGTAATCCTAATGCATGGAAACATTGCTTAAGGATCAATGTTCACTAAGGCTATTTTACATGGCAAACTGTTTCGCAAATTATCTTTAAATGGTTAAAATTCCTACTTTCATGCACATGTTTTAAAAAAAAGTTAGGAGTTTCAAAGGTTTTTTTTTCAACTCGCTGAGGAATACACAAATTAGCTTAAGGGGGAATGGGCGTGCAGGACCGGGGGTCTCCAAACTCAAGTGCCTCAATGTTAATCCAATGGGGAAAAAACTATTTTCTTTGCCACATTTCTCCGGCTGTATTGAATATTTTTACAAGCGGATCTTTTTATGTGATAAATGTAGCTGACTTACAGGTCTCTATCTTCCCACTTTTTGAAATTGCTTCGAATATTTTGTGTAAAATAATTTATTAAATATTAAAAAAAATATTCGTACTAATTTCAAAAAGTGGGATTATTGTCGGGACCTGTAAGTCAGCTACATTTATCACATAAAAAAATCCGCTTGTAAAAATATTCAATACAGCCGGATAAATGTGGCAAAGAAAATAATTTTTCCCATTGGATTAACATTGAGGCACTTGAGTTTGGAGACCCCCGGTCCTGCGCGCCCATTCCCCCTTAAGTGTTTTAACTCAGGGTTTGTACCCTATCTATGATAGTGAAATTCAGGAGTTTCTAAGGAGTCTTGCAGGAGTGTGGGGATGTAAACTCAGGAGGTATTGCAGAATAAATTTGAATGTGTTCGAAGGGTCATAAAGGTTGTGGAAAGTTTGAGGCTTCAGGGCAAAAGGCCAAACACCCTTTTTTGGACAAAAATCACCTTTTGGCACTTTTTAAAAAATTTTGTGACCTTTACTCTAATCTCATGACCTTTTCAACCAGTAGACACCCTGATAAAGTACGGGAGAAAAACCACAGAGAAAGTATGGTTCGTGCCTTCAATTTTTTCAGGAGAGGAGCAAAAAACATCAGGGGAGACGAGACCCAAATTTCAGGACTTATAAGGGCCTTTAAAAAAATAATGAAATTCAGGAATTTCAGGAGGTGTACGAACCCTGTAACTTTTTTTCACTGCATACAATTAAAAATGAAAATTCAATTTCTTTTTTAAAAGTTATTGTATTTCTGTAGCACAGGATTATTAATTAAACTCTTCCACAATTTATATTTAAAATGCACTAAATTAAAAAAAAAAAATGTGTGTTGCTGGAAAACCTTATGGTTATGTGACAGGTTTATACAACTGTATCCCTCAGAGGGTTAAACAACACTCAACCCCATAAACAGGCATAAACGTATACCTCAGCCTCTCTTTCAACGGTTTAGCATCAATATAATCCAAGGGCAGGAATGTCTCTGCCTCCAGCATCTGTTCTTTGAGGTACTGGATACAGGATCGTCCAGTTCTCTCGGTGTCCACTACAATGGCTTCCATGTTCTTGCCCAGTACTTTGGTGATGGCCACATTGTAGCGCTTGTGGATGGGCTGGCACATGTTTACGAGTCTGTCGTACTGTGCGCAAGAAAGAACAGAAATGAGCACAAAGGACATAATGCTGCAAAGAGTAGTCAAGTCAAATTTAGTAGGGTAAGGTGGGGTAAGTGGGCATTGGGGCAAGTGGGTCACCCCCCTGGCATTTCCAGAATTATGGACGTAAAAGAAATCTGTTACAATATTTTTAGTATTAACCCCAATAGATGCAGGAAACTACCAGTTATGTGTAAAAATATATTAGGGGGTGGCCCACTATTCAGATGACCAAAAAGAAAAACATTTTAAAATTTATTATTTGCCAATTTGTGTTAAGTTTGCCATGGGTACAGTAATAACATATGAGAGAATGGACCAAAAAAAAAAGTTGTTTGGCCGATTACATCCAGTGGTATGAGGGTCTAAAGTCGAATTATGCCAAAAAGGGGTCCCACTTACCCCACTTTACCCTATTATGCTGTCATGGGCAAGTATACTGCAGTATCTAGACGAGTGACTTGGACCATCGATGCAAGGGGGAATCTATTACAAATCATCACCTAGACCTGTTGCTTAACTTTTTTGATTTTCTTAATTTTTTTTCACCATATATTTCCAAATACTAGATGAGTTCAAAGCCAAAGTAAAAAATATTTTGGAGCTCATAATTTTTTTAACGGCCATTCTAACTTTGCTTCAAAGCCAATTTTCGCATCAAAACTACTTTCACTTAAATGCATATAACTCTGATGATTTTATAGATATCAAAACGGAATAAAAAATAAAATGATTAGAATGATGCGGTAAATAGTTTTCCAGCGCATAATGTTACTAAATTAGTGAGGAAGCGTGAGATAAAAATAAATAATCACAACTAAAAATGAAAACTTGCTTAAAACGGTTTCTTCTTTAAAATAATACACGAATATAAACGAAAGCCGAATTCACTATCATTTTTATAGCATTCTTGCAAACGAAACCATTGAGAACAAAACAAAACAATAAACAAACTCATTCCAATCTGAGCGAGCTACCTCTAAAAGTGGGTCGGTCCGGAGTGAACGGGTCCAAAAGAACGGATCCACAAAGGGAACGATTATCCGGATCCTCTACATTGCGTTCCGAGCACGCTGGTAATGGGTCGGTCCAGAGTGAACGAGTTCAAATGAACGAATCCACAAACGGATCGGTTCCTCTACGTCGAAAAAAAAAATCCGTTATTTTAGAAATTTAAAAATTGGGGGTATAATAGGTAAATTTAAAATTTCCCTGATATTCTAAGGATTGCAAATTTCCCTGAGAATTCCTTGATTTCCCGGTTTTGTCGCCACCCTGCTCCACTAAAAAAAACCCCAAAAACTTCAAACCAAATTTTAGTTCAAGTATGATTTTATGTTTCAAAAAGGGAATTAGAAAGGCATAGTCTGCTATACGTAAAAAAATATTGTGATGAAAACTAGTTTTAAAGACAAAATTAAATAGTTTAAAGATGAAAATAAACCAATATTCTCTACTGTACTGAATTTGAGTAAGGAAAATATGGTACATAAACAATGGGTACAATATTAATAGAGATATTTATAGTTTAATTTCCAACAGTAAAATAGGTTCGAGACATAAGTATTGAAGAAAAATAATAAAAAAAGTTTACCACTCCAGGGAATAGTCTTTTGAAATGGTCAACTATTTCCGCTTTTTTACGACGTCTAGAATCTTCATGTTTATCAACCTACAAATATAAAATGAAATTAACTTCTTATGCAAAAATTGCATGAGCACGTCAATTAAACATGGACACAGTTATAATGTATCTCTTTTCAGTAGACTAAATAAAAGTATTCTAAAAACTCATATTTTTAAAGATTTTTGTGTTGTTTTTAATTTCTAATTCACCCTTAAACAGTTTAAAATAGGCCTTGAGAACTTTTACAACCCTCTTGAAGTCTTGATAATACATATATAATATGTTGAAAGTGTTTAAATGTATGAAATGTCTTTGTGAAAAAAAACCCCATCAATTTGAAGTTAATTATCAAGAAAAATTTAGTTAGTATGCCATTTTAATTAAGTCCAATCTGCACAAAACAAAGTTATTAAATTTTGAATTTTAACCAAACCACTGGGTGTCCTTCAGTTGTGTGATTATACGTAAAAACACATAAATTTTTTAACTGAACACATTTACTTGATGAGAGCTAACTTTAAATACAACATATCAACACAGCAGAACTACAAAAATGTATCGTTATTAAAATCAAAATGAACACGACTCAAAAATTTTTTTTTTTAAAATCTGGCATGACTCTAGTCTGGAATGAAGGTGGGGAGAGAAAAAAAACATATTCCCTCTGGCAAGACACCACAATCATTGGCGTGTGATCGCTCTTTTGGCGAGCCGACAGTCTATAATAGCAATTAAACAGAGTAATTTAATTGTTTAACAGAATTAAATGATTGAACTGTGGACACATTGCTCTACCCAACTATTCCCTAATTTTGAGTAGTTCGCAAGATGCGAGTAAATTTTACTCACTTTTGCATCCCCAAGTTCATTCAAAATCGATTCCAGCTCCTCGTTAATCTCGGCCACTCTTTTCTTGGCTTCTTGGACCTCTTCTCCAATTTCTTTCTCTTGACTTCTCAGATCGGCCAAACCGGTTTCACTTGTCCTGATGCAAAACAGGAATGCAAATTAACATAGAAAAAAACTGTGGAAAAATAACACACCCAAGTTCTAAGGGGCAACATAACTTCGGTTTAAAAGGGATTGTCAAAAAAAGGTTAAAAAAAATTTACTATGTCAACATTAGGCGTTACTTTTTATGGAGCAAAATTATTTATGTTTATGCAGACATGTCTAATTTTGATTCCTAGACCCTCATTTTAATCTCAGTGGTGATTAAAAGCAAATTTAAAAACATATGTTAAAAAAAAAAAGCTGCTTCTCCATCACATACTCATTTACTAAAACAATAACTTAACTTCTTGAGGGGTACAGAAATATATAAACCTTTAAAAGGATGTCAGTTTCTTTTTCAACAACAAACATAACATCACTTAAAAACTTAACATCACTTCGTACTTATACAAACATATATATCCCAAATTTACAGCATTTAGGAATATTAAGGTAGGCGAATACCCAAAATTCTAAAATTTTTACTATTGGCCTAATCTTTTCCAAATTTGGCATAGTGATTTCAAATATATTAAACAATGCTTTTTGGGCAATTTTTTTTATTTAAATATAATTGATTTATTTTAAACGGTGTTTTTCAACTAAAAAAAGGTTTTTGCGCCAACACTTCTAGCATAAAAAGTTTTACATTAATTTACCTGAAATTTTTTACAGATGCTATTTCAATATATATCTGTGCCATGAACCTCTAACATCTCATGTAAATATAGTATTTTTTTTTAAATGTCCAAGTATAAGTTAATCGGAAAAAATCCTTTTTTCGTGGTTAATTTATAACATTTTTCTTAATAACTTCTTTTCTTGTAATTTGTATGAAACTCTAGAGGGTCATTGTATGTATCAGTTCAAAACGAAGAATTTAACACATAATTAATGCTTACAGGATGAAAATTCAATGTGGTAGGCTTGTTAGCGTAAACCTCTTTCTTTAGTAGAAAAACAGTTTAAAATAAATAAATTATATTTAAATTTTAAAAAAATGCCTAAATAGTATTATTCATTATATTTGAAATCACTATACCAAATTTGGAAAAGATTAAAGTAATAGTAAAAATTTTAGAATTTTGGGTATTCGCCTACCTTAAGTTACAACAAAAGTATAATACTTTAAGAATTAAAACTTTTTAATTAAAATAAACTAAAAATTTGAAAAGTAGCTTCAGCAAATTTGAGGGTTTGTACACTATGTGAAATGAGTTCCCAATGAGTTTTTAAAGGAGTGCAGCGATGTAAATTCACTATTCAGGAGGCATTGCGAAATAAATTTGAATATGTTTGTTTATTATTATATTGGTCTTGTGACTTCCTGTATTGATATAGACCAAAAATGAAGGAAACAAGGGGTGTAAATGTTGCGGAAAATTTGAGGCTTCAGTGTGAAAAGGAGGAAAAATTATTCATGTCTATTTTTTTAGAAGAGAATGACAATATCAAGAGATGATACAAATTTCAGGAGCTATAAGGGCCCTTAAAAAATAAAATTCAGGAGTTTTTAAGGAATTTCAGGAGGCGTACGAACCCTGAAATTTGCTTATCAATCAGTATGTAAAAGAAAACTAACCTAATATATTCTGCCAATTTATCAAGCCTGCGGTTATTCTCCTCGTACTCAGCCCTTTTCTGCTTGATTTTTGACTCCACTTCAGCCTTCTTCCGAATTTCATTGTCACATCGGTCCTGGTCAGATTTTTGTTCCCTGGTCACAGAGTCCAGGTCTTGTAGGTATCGTGAAGAGAGATTGCCAGCTTGTCCTTTTAATTTTTCATATTCTTCAACCTGAAAAATAGATATTTAATCACTCAGGGGCTCAACTGCTTAGCAGCCAATAGAGTAGTTGGAAATAAGGAAAAACATCACAAAATTTCAAGATTACTACTAAACCACACACCTGGCTATCCTGAAGCGTGAGGTCCTTGCCCTCAGACTTAGACTCCACTGCCAGCTGTTCCTCAAATTCCTGCTGCTTCTTCTCAATCTCCTCCAATTCTTCCTCTAAATTCTGGATCTCGCCTTCGTGGGCCTCATTCACTTTCTTGGCGGCCTTCAGGGATTTCCTAGAGGCATGGGGTTAACAAAATGAGACCAGAATTTGAAAACCCAAATCAGGATATTTTATTTCTACTCTTTTCAAAACAATTTTTCATATCGGCACTTAAGTTCCCACATGTGTTATCTCACTATGCACAACGGATCAGATGTACTGTACCATAACCTTTGGCGGGATTTTTTTCGGATTTGGTGACAATTCTTTTAGCGGCAACCTGTCTGACTTCGACTGATTCGAATTCTTTGACTTTACAACGATGGCGTTTTCCGACAACCTTATCTGACCATTATTTATTATAGCAGTAAAGAGAGCATGGCGTCAAAAGTCGCCAGAATACTGGCCTGATTTTGGAAAGTTTGCCAAGGGTTACCCCAGTAAATAGACTTAATTACGGTAAATTAAGTCTATTTACGGTACGGACTTATTACGGTAAATAGACTTAAGGTTTTATTTTAAAAGTAAAACCGATAAGTTGTGCAAAGTGAAATTGGGTAGACTGACCATTGAATGAACAGTCGTTAAATACATTTAAAAAGTAAGGATTAAAAATCATTCCACTAGATGGATTGGCAACACTGACTTTCTCTCATCTAGTAGGTAGCTATCTGACATATGATTGGTTGTCCTGGTCATTAATTAAAATCCAACATGTTTATTGACTAGACATTTTTGTGTTCATTCACTGGTGAAATAACTGTTCATTCACTACTTGGCTTTTGTACCACTTTTTATTTGGCCCCCCAAAAGACCCAAAGCAATGCAATATAAAGTCATATTTTTTTTTTGAAGAATTTACATGTCATGACAGATGTGTTCACATTGTCATAAACCCACAAGCTATATTTTCTTTAACTGTATGAATTTTCTTTAAAAAAATTGTGCTTAAGCGTTCATTCACTGGTTAGTCTACCCTAACACATGTCGGAACTTAAGTGACTATATACCCCCTTCCTCAAATTTCAACAAATGGTATCACTAATAAATAATCAACAACTAATAACTAAGATATAACTAATAAGTAGTAAGCATTATCCCAATAGTAATAAAATATAATAAAATAAACTAAGCCTTTTAAGGTCTCCTTAAAAAAAAAACTGTAACAGAAAAGTTAAAATAGTTTTCTGTAATGAATTTTAGTAATTTATATACTAAAAAAAATGAAGCTGCGATAATTCTTTTGAAATCAATAAATATACTACTACTAATAATACAACTATAAATACAAATTAGTACTATAAGTATTAATTTTCATGTAAGAAAAGTTCACATCATGGCATAGTCGGTTATCCATCAGTTGATTAAGAATATAAAAGTGAAAAAAAAGGGAGAAATTTACACGTATTTTTTTTATGATGACACTTTTTTTTACACATTTTCCAAAACCTAATGTAAATAACAAACAATATTTTTCTTATCTTACCGGGCTGTTTCCAATTTCTTTTGCATATGAGCGGTTCTCTCTTTTGCTTTGATGTAGGTCGGGCGTTTTTTATTCAATTCCACTTCCTAAGATAAAAACATAAATTAATAAGAAAATCTTTTCAAACTACAAGTAAAGCAGTGCATTGGTTTGAAATGCAAATAGAAAACACAGAAGGACCTAATTTTAGGAAAAACAAGAGAACAAAAAAAGTAAACCTTTATAACCATTACACAATGATGTAATTTCTTATTATTGTCTAACTTTATTTTGCACATGATGATAAACAATTGCCTAGACCAAAACTTTAAGCTAGGAGCATCTTCCCAAAGGAAGAAAGCCAAATGAAATTTAGGTCATAATATGAAATTCAACTTAGGAGTCAAGTTATAGAAGTCAGTCTGAAAAGACGTGCATTTCTTAAGATCCCCACAACTCGTAAAAAGTACCGAGACAAGTTACAAGGCATTCATTTTTCTAATGAATTAATGTCTTTCATTTCTCTACCCCAAATTCGTCAAGGGGAGATTATAGTTAAGAATGACCAAAAACAAGAATATTTGAAACCAGTATTTTCTGATAGATGGAAGCTCGATCTATCAAATGAGACCAATTTTGTATCGATTGGTTGATATTTTCCTAAAAACAGGTTTTACAAGAAAAATATAATAAGCTAACTAACTATAGATAGATTTTTTTACAAAAAAATGAGTGAAATATGTATAATATTACCTGTGCAATAATGTGTAATGTTTATAGAAATTAATAATATGATATTAATAAGTCCTTCCTATTTTTTTTAGAGTAGTAGTAATATTATTTAATATGATCTAGTTTTATATTTTAAACACATGCTGAGCTTTAATTTAATTTAAAACCTCTGTTGAGAGCATATACATCAAAAGTAGAATATTTATCAAGTTGCTTGTTAAAACGCGTTTTTTTGCTTGTCTTCCAGGAAACGCGAGGTAACAAGGGGTTGCGGTACTTACAAACCTAAGATAATTTTCAGCATTAATCGGTAACTTCAACCATTCTTTTAAGTGCAGACATACATTAGTATGTTATCAATTTAGTAAAACCACTTACAGCTTCTCTGATTTGCTGCTCTATCTTAGAAAACTCCCTTTGCATCTTCCCATGCTCCTTTTTCTTTTCCTTTATCTCTTCCTCTATCTTTTCTTTTTTGCGACAGGCCTTCTCCAGCTCTTTGTTCTTCTCTGTCAGATCTTCGGTCATGTTTTCAATGTCCTGCTCATTGTGGTACAGTTTGAAGAGGTAGTAGTGGATTTGTTTGGTAACCTGGATAGGAAAGAGAGCGAAATTGCGCTTGCACAAAGTTCAGAATTTTATACAAATAGAGTTGGGATATCTTATGAACTTTTTAAGGTTAATTTAATATTATAAAGTTTTCTACCACAGTATAACATTAGAATCATTGGGGGAAAAAACACAAAGATTTAAGGGGTCACAGGAGTTTAAAAAATGTGCAAAGAAGATACTACATAGCATAGTTTGATCTCTCTTGTAATTTTTTAACTACTCAATAAATGAGTATGATTTTTTTATATGTAATTCTACAAGATTTATTTATTATAAAACAAGTTTTAAAATTTATGAAACTGTAGCCAAAACTAAAATAAATGATATTAAACATGAAGGTACTTGAACACACTGTGATTAGGCTTGCGCGGCAAATTGTGAGATCAAAATTGAACACATGACCAAGAAAATGACTTTATATTGTACAAATATGTACAAACAAAGACTTATACCTAAATTCTCAGCTCAATTTTAATTAGAAATTATTTTAAGAACTTTTTTCTAAAAAAATTAATAAAAATTTAAAAATTTTGATTTTAAATTTTTAAAAAAATAATTTCTAATTAAAATTGAGCTGAGAATTTAGGTATAAGTCTTTGTTTGTACATATTTGTACAATATAAAGTCATTTTTTTATTCATTTTTTCAATTTTGACCTCACAATTTGCCGCGCAAGCCTAATCACAGTGCGTTCAAGTACCTTCATGTTTAATATCATTAATTTTAGTTTTTGCTAAAGTTTCATAAATTTTAAAACTTGTTTTATAATAAATAAATCTTGTAGAATTACATATAAAAAAAATTATACTTATACATTGAGTAGTTAAAAAATGACATGAAAGATCAGACTATGCTTTGTAGTATCTTCTTTGCACATTTTTAAGACTCCTTAGACCCCTTAAGTTCTTTACAAATCATATTTACAGGAGGGTCCCCATTAACCGGACTGTTTATTTGGATCTCTGCTATAAACGTCCAAATTTTTTATTCTTAAAAGTGAAAAAAAAAAGCGAAAAAAGCATGTTTTGCATTTGAGCTCCATGCTATGTTTTGATTGGATGTGATGGTTTTAACAGGAGTTTTATATTACAGTTTACAATTAGTCCCATTTAAGCCGGTTAAGAGGATGACTACTGCAAAACTACATATCATATGAAATAGCAAATTATTTAACGCAATTAAAAAATACAATGAATTCTACGAAATATTTTTTCCCTAATAAATTAATTAAAAACTTAAAATTACTAAGGATCGAGTCTATGGCCTAGATCCTAAGAAGCTAAACAAAATCAATTTCCCTTCTTCAACTTACCACATCCTCTTTCAACCTCTGATACTTTTCTGCTTCTTCTTTCTCCAGACGAGCCTCTTTCTTCTCGGCGGCAATGCCTTTCTTCTTCTGGTATGTGAACTGGGTGTCTTCCTCGGCTTTCATCATCTCCGTTTTGAGGCGATCGTATTCTTCCTTGTGCTCAATGGAACTGAAAGAGAAAACAATAAAAGATTAATTTCGAAGGTTAATACTAGAATTGCAACATGAAAATAACGAGAATAATATAAATAATGAGACATGAAATGTGGTCAAGTTTTTTAAACAAAAATAAGGAACTATTGAATAGGTAAACATTCAAAACACAATTTTTCGCTAATCATTTAGGCTTAATTAGCTGAATCATTTAGGCTTGTAAACAGCTAATTCCATGACAAATTGCATACAAAATTTATGAAAAATTCCTCCTGTGTTAAAAATTGATCAACACTACAACTTTTAACATTATAAAAAAACCAAGCAAAAAATATAGGAATAGTTGATCAACACTTACTGCAACTAAATAATGTAACCTATTTTACTTAATTTGATTTCTTCAAATTTAAAAAGCTTTTTTTTAATTTGTGACTTTCACTACGAAACATCTTCAGTTAGATGCAATTACCCCTTTAATATCATGTCGGTAAAATAAAAAATACTTTTTTTACCAAGCTCCAGATATCAATACCTTAGTAATTTGAACAGAAATGAACTGAATACTTAACAGGAAAAATAAAACAAGGTATGGTAAAATGTTAATTTAAAAAATGATAATTCAATTATCTGTTATTGCTCTAATATATAATTAACTTTATTTGGATGGATTCTAACTTCATAATTGGATAAAAAAACAGAGAAATTCCTTTTTAAATTAGATTAAAAAAAAGAGAAATTCCACCATAAAGCCCCAAGCCATGATATAAATAATAAAATCAAAATTTCAAACCATTAAAAAAAATTTTGTTCTAGAACGTGTATAATTATTTTTAACTTAATAATGCTGCTATAAATAATGTAAGCAGCTAAAATTGAAAAATGTAACATTTACAATGGGAAATCTACAAAAAGAAGAAGAAAAAAGAAGAAGAAAAAAGAAGACTATAATAATAAAATTTAGTTATACAAAAAAAATCTACTAACTGAGAAATTTCTTCGAACAAGGCTGTCCTCTCTTTCGGGCTCTTCATAGCGATGGATTCGACAGCCCCTTGAAATACCAGGAAATTCTTGGCCTTCACATTGATTCCCAGCTGCTCCAAGTGTCCAGTGTATTCGGCGTGATTTACGGTCTAAAAAAAGAGTATTCAAGTTGTAATTTCTTAAATAAAACCAGATTTTGAAACTGAATCCTAAAGCTTAACTGATAGAAACATACAAAAGAGAAAATTCATCTAGTTTCTTAATCAAACAAAGTCAAAAGTGCAGAATCATAATTTTTCAGCTACTGAAGACCAGGTGTGACTGTTCGTTTTAGGTGGACAAAGCTATCACTTCTGCTTTTACAGCAATTTACATTCATTCTTTGTTCTTAATATATAAAAGTAACCGACAGAAACATTACAAATAATGTCAGGATACAGAATAACTCGACAAACAGGTTTGATCTTGTCTACTATAAATGATTCCATTTTATGAGTAGAGGATTTAAACCAAAACATCGTAACAATATCTAGGCTTCCAAAATTTCTTTAATTTTTTGTAAACTGAAGCTAAAATTAAAAATTTAATGGTTTCACCAACTTGGCATTGAAATACAACTCCACACATCACATGAATGCATAAACTCTGTTACAATGACATTATTAACTACGCCAACTTGTTTATTACACCATAAATGCTCATGTCACTTAAACTTCCCATAGAACTTTATGTTATAAAATTTGTTTATATGATATACAAAAGGTTGTTTCACTACTGAAGGCATCTTTCTTAAAGATTTTTTTAATTTTTTTTACCATTTAAATTTTATTCACCAAATTTGAATTACTATTTTCTATTTAAAATAATTATTGAACACAGAAGAAAACAAACTACTACTTATAGCACATAGGGTTAAAACGTAATCAGTATGTTATTTTTTAACTTTAATTAATAATACGAGTACAAAATACGTATTTTACATGATTTTGCACATTAAATATTCAGCCTTGTCTATAGTGTTAATCAATTTTTCCATCATAATCATCACAATCCCTTGAATGACGCTATAACCAGTTTACACTGTAGCTGCATAATAAGCGTTGGGTTAGGTTTGAAGCATCGCCCCACTGAGCTACACGAAGGCTATTGGTGATGGGCTTGGTAATTTAGAACCATAGTCAAGTGACGAGCCAACACCTGAATAGGCAGTCAATGCAACCACTAAGGACGACATCGTATGCAGCGGTAAGACTTTGAAGGATATTTAACCTGAGGCA
The DNA here is from genome assembly GCA_023701765.1 of Hylyphantes graminicola. Classification (NCBI taxonomy): domain Eukaryota; kingdom Metazoa; phylum Arthropoda; class Arachnida; order Araneae; family Linyphiidae; genus Hylyphantes; species Hylyphantes graminicola. The sequence goes on from CM043120.1 coordinate 43,290,719, forward strand.
CTCCCTTACACAGGGAAGTATTATTCGTCGGACATTTTTTGGGTGCACGGGCCGTTTATAGGTCGGCAGTTATTTTGGCGATGCCGGACCCGAACCTGGGACCTTTCGCATGCTAGCCGAGTGGATGACATTGTACGCATCGATACGACTTTATTAAACGTGCCTCCCTTACACAGGGAAGTATTATTTGTCGGACATTTTCGGCTCCACGGGCTGTTTATACAGTGGTGGCCAAAAATTTGGAAATTTTTAAAGTTTCATGTTTTTCATTTTGTGTGCTAGTAGAGAATATTAATTTTCACTTTTGGCAATTTGTATTACTAAATTCTACATTAAATTACCTTCAATTTAATGTATGAACATTTGTATTTAAGTGAAAATTAATATATTTTACAAGCACATAAAGTTACATGGAACTTTAAAAAAAAAAATGTCTACACTTCTGGCCACCACTGTAGGATGACCGGACCCAAACCTGGGACCTTTCCCATGCTAGGCTAGTGCCTAACCAACTGGAATAAAGATAATCTATAATACAATAAAAATAACTCTTACCCTGTTGTCAATTCTATATTCGGAAGATGACCCTATCACCAAGCGTGTGAAGTGTATCTCTGTTTTATCGTCATTTTCATAAATGGCTGTGACGTGGGCACGATTAGCAACAGGGGCTCCGATGGGGGCTCCATGGATCAATTCCTGAAGGAAATATCAGTGGTTACATTATCATATATTTTTTCTTCACAAGTGAAATATGTTTGGATTAGGGATGCACCGAATATTCGGTTACTATTCGGTCACTTAAGCCGAATATTCGGTTGGCCGAATAGTCAGCTGAATAGTAAAATTTTTAAAAAATAATTTCTTCATGTTATCTTCTATAACATTGAAAAATTCCCAAACTGGACTTGTTTTCTTTTTTGATAAACTCAAATTCATAAGTTTTTGTTATTTATAATGGTAAATCAAGCTTTACTCAAGTTGTATTAAATAAACATGTATTTTTAAAGCGACAGTAACAGTGAGTGGGCTTTAAAAAATCAGTTACTCTATAGATCACAATTGTAATGTTTTCAATAAAATATAAAAACAATAATTTTGTAATTGTAACAATATTGTAAGTCATGTTTTTTTTTTCTTTCTAATTTTCCTTTTACATCGGATCTACCTACTTCAGTTTTAGTTTTCATGCTTCTGCTTTCGTTTAGTGCATTGATTTTACTAAGCTTCAAAAACTTTCTAAAAGGCTTGTTTTAATAACAAATGAGTACTACTTTATTGTGTTTTCCTTTAATTAAAAATTTAATAGCTGTATTGTATTAAAATTAATGTGTGATTGTACTTATATGCTTATGTTGAATTGAAATTGATGAATAATAAATACAACATACAGTAAACTCCCGATTAACCGCGGAATTGGGTGGCGCGGCTTCCGCGGATAAGCGAATTCGCGGATAATCCGCAAAAATGAAGAAATTGCCCATAAACAAAATTTCTTCTGGATTTTATTAAAAAGTTAATTACAGTAATCGTATATAGCATGTACAAATTTACTTCAAAATGTCTATTTACTGTCGTTTCTTCTATGCCACACTGCAAGCACATTTGATTTTTAGAGGATCCGTTTTCTAACTTTTTAATGAGTTGTAGTTCGTCTTGAATTGTCAAGACAACTTTTTTTTAGCTTCTCACGCATTTCGATAGTATCAAAATCACATAAAGCAATTCAATTTAAATAGCGGGCAGTTTATTTCGCAAGTGGCGCTTTTTGACAAAAACCTGTTCGTGATGTGCACCTGGCAGAACACCAATTTTTCCTAGTCAGTCTTATTATAATCATAATGTATTCGCTGTTCTTGTTAAATGTATTTGTCGTTCTAGAAAAATCTCGTTGTTCTTGGAATGCATTCTTCCAAAAAGTTTTGAAACAAATTAAAATTCATTTATCGCGTTTTTTTATATTTGAATTGAAAAATGGGAAAAAGTGACCCGCGGATAATCCGCAAAGCGGATAATCCACCCGCGGATAATCGGGAGTTTACTGTACTTAGATCTGATAAAAAATAAAAATTGGATTATGAAGGCCGAATATTCGGCTAACACTTTGGCCGAATATTCATTACTCGGTATTCGGCCAAATTTGGTATTCGGTGAATGCCTAGTTTGAATTAAATTTTAAAAATCAAAAAATTAACTACACAAAAAATAAAAATAATACCATTACATAAAAAAGTAACTTTCTACGTGTATGATGCAATCTTAATAGTGCTCCCTTTTCTAATGAATGTAGCAAACTGTCTTAACAAATCCACAAAGAATTTAAAAAAATCACAATGAGTCTTGATTTTTAAACTAAGATAAACGAAAAATGCTTATGTTCATAGCAAATAGATCCATTAGTGAAAAAATAATTCTCTAGAGTTATGCTTATAAGTATCAAGAAGCACCTAAACAGTTATTTATGCAACTAGTGTGAAAAGCAAAGCTCTAAAGACACCTGTCCTCGGTGGTCGAAAATTCCCCAAAACAACTGAATACTGGTTATTCGATCGCCAAATAAGGAATCTCGTTCAATTTAAGAATTTTACACCAATCCCAAAGCTGCCGAATAAAATATCAAGCTCAAATAAAGAGTTTTAGGAACAGATCTACTGTATGGTAACCATTGGCGTTTTATTTTCGGATTTGTCAATAAATAATTTTTTGTGGCTACCTGTCTGACTTTGACTGATGATTCAAATTCCTTAACTTCACAACCATGATGTATTCCGGCGACCCTATCTGATCGTTATTTGCTCAGTTCGGTTGGGTTTCTGTTCTGGCAAGTCACCAAAATACAGACTATTGGAGCGATTTCGGAAAGTTCGCCAATCGTTACCGTACAGTAAATTTCTACCGAGTTTTACACCAATCAGATGCTCTTAATTACTTTGTTACACAAGTGCATAAAAGTAACTTTGAAATAAGTTTGAATAATTTCCTTAAAAGCACAGCTTTGCAACGATTATTGATTTGAAAAAGTTTTTTGTACAATATTACAAAAAAATGTTTTTTTTAATTTCCTTAATAAGAAAAATACTGACTTCATATAATCCGCTTTTGAAAATAGGGCCTCTTAAAATAGGGCCCCTTTTATCGAACATTCTAAAACCAAAACAGTAGCTTAGACCCCTTCCCCATAAATTTAAAAATATTCTTCTGTATTTAACATAAAATGACATTTGTCGCTGAAAATACCAACTTATATTCCGATTCTTAAATGCCAACAGTCATTTCTTTTGATTTTAAACATCTGAAAAAATATTTGCCAATTTTTGGTGCCATGTCTAATCAAACAATTAATGTTTTGTTTGTTTAAATTGACCTTATTAGCTTTTTTTTAAATTCGACATTTACTTAAAATTTACTATTAAGTTTAATTTGGTATTCAAGCTTAATTTAAAAAAAACTTATGACAAAAAGTTAAGATATGAATTCTGGGTAGAAATTTACTGTACGGTAACTATTGGCGAACTTTCCGAAATCGCACCAAAAGTCACTATTCTGGTGACTTTTGACATCATAAGCTCTCTTCACAACGATGACGTTTTCCGGCAACCGTATATCTGACCGTTATGGGTTTCGGTCGAAGTCAGACAGGTTGCCACAAAAAACTTATTATCGCCAAATCTGAAAATCGCGCCAATAGTTACCGTACAGTAAAGGTGATCCGAATTCTCTGCTTCCACCTTTTCAGAACTACCATGTTCTTTTATTGTTATAAACATTTTTAAAAGTTTAAGGAAATAAATAACTCACACTTAGTTTCTTCACTCGAAGGCATGATGTCTTTTCTCCGAGAACAAAACTTATAGCATCCATAAAATTGGACTTCCCTGAAAATAAAAAATAAACACATTCAAAAACTCTCGCAATTGTAAAATAAACTAAAGGATTAGCATTAAATTTCTGAAATTAAATAACACAAAATAACCTGGTGAGTAAACTATAAAATAGAGACAATAGTAGTCTTTGTTTCGATATCAGAATGAACGGTACGAACCTAAAGATGACAAATGTTTCATGCAAATTCTTATGCGATTTCAAACAAAAAAGAACGGATAACTACAACAAAGTTTTATCAAACTTTTATATAAATGAAAACATCAGTGTATTCTTCCGAGGAACATATAACAGGCCTCAGAACTAGTAATGCTCTAAAAAAAGTAGACAAAAGATACTTTCAAATAAAAAAAAAGAGACTAAAAGTAGACTAGGGTAATAAGCATTCTGCGAATCGTTTCAGCAAGAAAAAAAATATTTCATCAGATTGGCAATTTAAGACTCCTTGAAAATCCATAAATTACGAATTTATAAAATGTAAAACTAAACATCACTAAAGTAGTGAATTTTCGGAAATTGTCTACTAAAGAAGTACAGAACCAGACACATAATGTTCTATTCCGGACACTTTTAAATTCTGGCAATATTACCATTTTTTTAAACTTAAACCTGGCTAGAATCAAAAACCCTAAGATAAGCCAAAGTAGAAAAAAGTTTAAATAGGCGGGAAAAAAATCATGCACTTCTTGTGATATCTAACATGGTCACATATCTCACATACTCTTGATCAGCGGAAAATATTCTGTTTGGTCCGACTTGGCCTGAACCGGAGCTACAAAAGTAATGAGACGCTCTTCCGATCAGCATAGGCAAAAAACTGTCAATCATTATGAAGCAAGGCAACCTCATCGGTGGATTTCATGAAAATTACTAGGCAACAAAATAAGCAAATCGGGAAGCATTGTTGGATTTTACTGGGCAATAACTGATATTCCAAGGCATCTTAATGTAATTAATCAAATTTAACTTCAAATTTTATTCAAATTTTTATTATTAAAATTTATTAATTAAACTTGTTGTTTTGTATTGCAATTCATAACTTTGAAGTCAAAAAATCACTAATCCAATCGTAAAACCTTGAATATCGATGGCTAAAAAAATCATCAAATATCAGTAAAAACGGCAAAATCACAAGCAGGAAATATTTTAATCGCGAAACTGAAAATGTGTAAATCGTGCATCTTCAAAAAAATGGAAATTGAAGACTCTTGAAAATAAACAAACCTAAAAAAATTAGCATATCACATAATCTTAAATTCCACCCAAATAATGAATCTAGGTTAACTGCAAAGACGGAAAATCGAGAATATCTTAAAATCCGCAAACAAACCGCGAATCTTAAAACCCTACATAACAAATAACTTTTAAATTCGAGCAATTAATTTTAAATTCTAAAACTTAAAAGAAAAAGACTAATCTTGTAACTTTGAAGGAATTGGACATTTGCGGAAAAATTATACAGACCTGGTACGAGCTGAAGATAAAAAAAGCTGAAACTTTTTTCCTCATAGAAATTACGATAACCAAAATATTTCGATTTGCGAAGGATGGATTTTTGTACTAACAATAAAACAAACTTTTATAAAAAAAAATAAGATATTAACAAGATAATTGGCTTAACTATATAATTCTTTAGTTGAAATCTGGAAGAATCGTGAAACGAATTCGATCCTTCTATCCAGAAACTCCGGCGATCGCTACATCGTGAAACTCCGGCTATCGCTACATCGTGAAACTCCGGCGATCGCTACATCGTGAAACTCCGGCGATCGCTACATCGTGAAACTCCGGCGATCGCAACATCGTGAAACTCCGGCGATCGTAGCATCGTGAAACTCCGGCGATCATAATATCGCGAAATTTCGGCGATCACAACATCGCAAAATTTCGGCTATCATAACATCGCAAAACTCTGGCGATCCTACTATCCTAAAACTCCGGCGATCGTAACAACACGAAACTCCGGCGATCTTAACATCGCGAAATTCCGGCAATCATAACATCGCGAAACTCCGGCATCATAACATCGCGAAACTCCGGCGATCGTAACATCGCGAAACTCCGGCGATCGTAACATCGCGAACTGGGCGCAATTGCTTTTTCTTTCCTTCCGACGCTACGCTCCCCCTACCCCTATATATACACACACAAATTTTAATGCAAATTTGCATCGATCTCGGGGATGATAAATTTCTGAGTAAAAAAAGCGGATTTCCGCGTTTCCGCGGAATTGTACCATGTCTGATTATAGAACTCTTGAAATCAGCAAATCTGAAATTTACAATGGGGGATTTTTTTTTAAAAAAACCCGGCTGATCGCTAAACCTCGAAATAAACAATACAAAAAGCTCATCTTCGTAAATCTAAATTTCCAGTAAGTGGCAAACCAGAATTTAACAAATTCAAGCATAATTCCGATTTTTCCGTCGCTAAAAAAATCCAAGTACAATTCTATGTACAGGCATCAGCCAAAAAATCTGGACAGTCAGATGTCACAATGAGCACTGTTGAAAATACAAAACAAAACGCGGCAATCCTGTAGCGTTGAGTTGTAACATCATCGATAGAAAAGCAAAAGACGTGTATTTGCAAGAGAGAAAAAGTTCTTAATATGCCAGCAATGTTCTTGTTAAATCTCTGCGAAAGTTAGACCCACTGGTGAAAAATAGCTAATTTAGAGACTTTGACCTGAAAAAAGATACTTTTAGAGACACTTTAAAAAAATAGAGACTAATAGCTAGAAAAGAGACTAGTTCCTAGGCCTGATATAAATAAAGTTATATGAAAATTGTAATGAGAATAAAGAAACATTCCGTTTCTCAAGAACATACCCGACCCATTTGGTCCAATAATAGCCGTAAATGGCTTCAGACATCCTATTTCTTGCCTTCCTCTGTATGACTTGAAGTTTTCAACTTCAATACACTTTAAATGACCCATTTTTTCGAAATTATATTTAAAATTAACACATAATGAATTTGAAAATCAACATAGCAACTTTCACGTAAACAAATACTTTACCCGCCGCGATTAAGTGTTGCCACCTTTGAAGAGTAAAATAATAAGAAAGAATATTTCGAAATCGTTATTTTTTTAAAAAAATAACGTTCGTTTTAAAACGAAATTCTATAAACGGCATATGAATATTTTAATAAAATCTTTCAAATATTTTAGTATTTTTATTAACAAAATCGCGAAGACTGAACTTTGTTTATTGACGTGAAAAACTTTTACCTGACGTCTTTTTTCGGTGTTTCATTTCTCGATTGCAATCCACTGACTCTGATCTGGGGATGTTTCTTATAATGTCACACTCTTCTCATTGCAATGTCATTGTTTGTTTGTTGATTTTCGTCCCTTATTACTAAAAACAAGCCAATTGGTTCCTTGTGATGTCTTCTCCCTGAACTGCAATTCCAATGGTTGTTTGGTTTTCATTGGTTTCCGTTCGTACAGTCGTGGACAAAAAAAAAGAGAACAGACCTCACTAGTCACTGTTTGGGCACCATTTGTCGGAGGTATAATTGTGATACGTCATTTTATCGGAAACAACGTTCTGAGTTGATTGGTCAATACAGAAATTTCATAAGGGGTCGTCTTCATATTGAAATTAATACCAACTTTAAAATTTCCAATGGCAACATCCAAATTTTTTGTTATAGAAATGTTCAGAATCGTCAAAATACCCCAAATATCAATTTTCATTGCCAGATTCCTTATAGTTTAGGATTTATACAACTAAACGTATTTGACAAAAAATGGGGGACATCTCCATATATATTAATGTATTATTTATAGGTTGCATTTTCCCAATATGGAATTTTGCCAAATTTTTTCCTTTCTGTGAATTTTTTGCTTGGGTAAAGTTTTTGGTTGCAAGATGAGTGAATTAACATCCCACTAGAGCTTCAGAAAGTATATTGGTTTCGGGCTAAGATATTTTAGACTACTACCAAGGAAGGAAACCACTTTTTTTACTTTTGTGAATATATTGATTTTATTTATATGTTGTTTTATGGAGAAGATTTGGTTGAATCAGTGCTATATGTAGTTTAAACAGTGGTCAAGTGACGCCAACATCTGAGCTGGCACTCAAAGCAACTAATGACTTCTTACGTGGGATCACGCCAGGACTTTGGACCACGACGTATTGAACTTGAATCAATTGGTGTAGTATGCTATTTATTCGTGGAGCAATTTTGGTCCAGCATGATTCGATTATAGGAGGACTAAGGCGAAAGCAGAACCCTTAACGGTTTAATCCGTGGCATGACGCCTTAACTAATTTTGCCAAGACGGTGCCTGTTAGCGAAAAAATATGGATTAATATTAAAGACTTTTGAATAAGTATTGTAGAAGATTGTGTGTGTGATGATCAAGTTATGTATATATAGAGTTGTATAACGAGTTGAACTGTTGTTACTTTTTGATAATAACCGCGTTCAAGTAGTTTTTGACAAAATATTTTTTTCTTTTGGGATTTGGATTGTATGGTATTAAAATGAGAATTGTGGTATGGTATGGTATGGTTACATTTATATTCCAGCTTGTGTGCTTGTTCAGAGAACCGCTTCTAAGCTTTCGTCAAGTGGGACAGACACAGAAAGAATTTTTACAGTCATTAAGAAATGAATAACACATAGACAAATAACAACATTTATTGACGGTCACAAACATCCATGCCTGACCGGGATTCGAACCCGCCTCAGCAGCTCCAAAGGCTAGAGTCCTAACGATTGAGCCACCGGGGTGGCAGAATTGAGGTAATTTATGTAAAGTTTTAATAATTTCCTGCTGTCTATTTCTAGCCTCATCCTTCATTTGCTTGATGCAGCCAAGTACCCCTAGCAATTTTGAACCCTGGTCAACTGACGAGATCGACACCTGAGCGGGACTTATCTACTTGATTTTCACTCACTGACTGTGGTTCCAAAATACGACGTCCGTCGCCAATAGCCCTCGTGTAGCTCTAGTGCGACGTTAATTCAAACCAAACCAAACTTGATTTTCAGTTTGTTTCGGGGACAAAATTGAAAGAATTTCGCAGTTAGGGTTACAAAGGGCTCTTGAAAGCTCTCCACGTAATTTTTAGCCATGGTAAAATGACGAGGCCGATATATGAGCGGGAACTCAACGCAATCTTTTTTTTTTTTGTGACAAAAACCATTATTCTATGCAGCTAAATGATAGGCTGTTTGTAGCAATCTTTCTGTTTTTAGCGTTTTTCACGTATAGATAGCCGACACCTAAATAAGCATCCAAAGCAACCATTAAGGGTGACATCGTACGCAGCGTTAGGACTTTGAAGGATATTTAACGTGCACTCCCTTACACGGGGTATTATTCGTCGGACATTTTTGGCTGCACGGACCGTTTATAGGTCTTCAAATATTTTGGCGATGCGCGGACCCGAACCTGAGACCTTTCGCATGCTAGGCGAGTGCCTAACCGACTGGGCTCCGCAGCCCTCTCCTTGTAATTAGATTTTCTCGCCAAATATGTAGCAAATATCCCCAAAGTCTCTCGTTCTTTGCTTGAAAAACCGGCGAGATTATCGCCAACAAGAAATTAGTGAAATATTAATTATTTATTCGTAGAATTTGTTGTTAGTTGTTTTCCAACTGTTTAGACTAGGATTATGTGAATAATTTTAATGACGTTTCAAATAGTTTGTGACCAGGTTTTTCGTTTGTCGGGAGTTGAGTTGCATGTTATAAAAGATTCTTGATTACATTTTTTCAAATAATTTTGTTGCTCATCCATTACCGGCCAAGTACGGATAATTATTTGCTGATTTTAAATATTTAATGTTGTTATAAAATTAAAAAGTCTCAAGTTTTATTGTAATATTATAATTATAAAATAATTTCAATGTTAACTAATTTTTTTCCAGTAGGGAAAATTGAAAAGTTAGCGTTTCCCTTTTGTGGTGGTTTGTGTTGTGGTGACGCGGAGGGTGCCTTTGCAGGTTTTGTTCTCGTTTAACCATCCTATATGTAGCTGCTTATGCTAGGGTAGGGTATTGCCGCTTATAAGTCAGTGAGCCGCTTATAAGTCTTCGTCAAGTAAGACAGACACAGAAAGATTTTTTACTGTCACAAAGAGAGGAAAATACACCCAGGGCGAAGGCGGGAATCGAACCCGCGCCCGTTACAGCACGCTGCTTATGCTTTGAACTGCCTTTCTATCTTTCAGGTTTTCATTTTTTCCCCATTTAAAACGTTTACCATCAGTTTGTAATTTTATCGGTTTTTAATACACGAATTCAAACAAAATAAATAATTATAAAATAATTTCCTAATATATTATGGAAGATTTTATTTAGAATTCGATAATAATATATCGTTTTTTTTCCCCAATCTATGGCACAGGAGTCGCCGAGTTGACACCTCCACCAGACTCGGTTGCGATTACTCTGTGTAGATGAGTGTTCCAATAAATAGAGAACTTGAATAACAACTATCATTTAAATAACATCAATAAAATAGCAAGTGTAAACAGAACTAATAATTAATTCAGGGCCGTGTGGTGCTATGATGCAGAGAGGCGGCCGCATCAGGCGGCAATTGAGTAGGGGGCGGCAAAATTCGAGATTCTATAACTTCCATTTTTTTAAATATTGGTTCCAAAAATTAACTTAGTATCTAGTAAACCAAATCTGTGTAAAATAAATATTTTTAAATGTTCAAATATAGGAAGAAAAAGAGCGGCAATTCTAATGAATATCCGGAATAGTGAGAAGGAAAATAGATCTAAGCCATGCCCGATCTGGCCGGGTTTGAGCGGGACCGGGAATTGGGGTATTAATCCCCATGCGCTCTTTCTTTCGGTTTCTTATCTTCAACAGAGAGAGGGCGGTCTACAAAAAAGGCACTTCTAGGAGACTGCATGGTTTTTTTTTTATTTGGGTTCCAAACTGGTGACTATATGTTAGTTAGCGACCCATCTGTGTCAACAAGACCCCCCCCCCCCCCCATCCCTTTTTTTTGGGGAATGTTTGAGGGCGAAGAAATTTATAGCCGAAGATGAAAGTATAGCATCACACTTGTACTTGTACACAACTTGTAACACAACACCAAAACACTGGAAGTGTTTCCGGTCTGCTGTCTTTCAGTTATTTTACTATTTGCAGAACTACAAAGCAGTTGGTTTTTTAAGGGGAATAGGGAGAGTTTATGTACTTTAAACTATAACAACACTTACAAGAGTTCGATATGTACTTTGATTTCTTCTGTAAAAGTAAGTGTTATGACATTTTACTTTAAAAAAATTTTCGTAGGCGGCAAATTTTCAACGGCGGAATTTATGTACTTTAAACTATAACAACACTTACAGGAGTTCGATATGTACTTTGATTTCTTCTGTAAAAGTAAGTGTTATGACATTTTACTTTTTAAAAAAAAAATTCGTAGGCGGCAAATTTTCAACGGCGGAATTTAACCCCCATCCTAACCCTATAGGCGGCAAATTTTGGTTAAGCTTATAGGCTGCACATTTGGAAATCCGCCACTGAGTTTAAACTTGATCCCTGAGCAACAATTTTGACTTGTGTTACAAATATATTCTCACAGCAGTTGCAAAAGATCTGAAGCATTTATATTATATAAAACAATCAGTTAAATGTTTTATATAACAGCTGTTTAAAAAATAGGGTTTGATTATTTTACTTCTATTTAATTAAATTCAGTAATTTTGTATCTGATGTATATGAATGTATTTTTCTTAAAGAATATTTTTAAATTAAGATTTAGCCATCTTACGAATGAGTAATGTGTAATAAGAAAATGAAGTACTTTACAAATCAAATTTTTAATTAAAACTGATATATTCCTAACGTTATAATTTTAAAACTAAGTTTTGTAATTAAACAATGTATTGTAATATCAACCTAGAGCTGCACTGCGAAATTAAATACTTTTAACTAGATTTTGCTAACTCAGTGAATTTTTTAACATAGTGTGTGGGCGACACTAATGTCGCCCAGTGAAAGAAAAATTTCGCCTAATAATATGAAAATCAAATCACTCTGGGAGACATTAAAAAAATCCATAATTTCTTAAAACTCTCGTCCATTTTATCATAAATTGTATATTGCAAAAAAAACCTACAAAAAAAAAACATTTGAAGTAAAAAAAAATGGCCAAGTTGTAGCCAATTGTTGTTTAACAAGTATCGCACATTCGTTTCAACCCTGTGGGACTTAAACGTTTCGAGTTACCAAGGGGGATCTCTCCACAATCCCCCCCCCCCCCCCTTCCTTCAGTCTGGGTTCGTTCATAGTGTTGGTTCATGTGACCGGCCGGCCTCGGACACTTGTCCTGCTGATAGTGGGAAATTTATTGCTTTAAAAGATAAGGCATGGCCCTCATTAGTCGCCCTCCCAAACTTAGATCAAGAAGCTGGGGGCAAGGGACGATGCTTTTTTCAGAAACGGAGTGGGAGCCTATTGTAGTAAAAAAACTTCGTATTTTATTGCCGTCTTGCCTTGCTTTTTTAATTGGCTGAGTACAAAAGCAAATGGGATTTTCTGCGAAATGCGAAAGGGGGATCATATCAACAATCTGTAGCTTGCGCTATGGGAAAACATCGTTAAAAGTCACTCGAAAAGCTTGGGAACATGGAAATGGTCAACTGAGGATAGGTGGTTAGTAGATCTTTATTGATGTCATTGTATAACCTTTACTTCCGAAGTAAACACCCAAAAAATTTTGCTCCAATCTTATTTTCACTTAAATCTAGCCTTTCGTCGCATGATGGGTATTTCTGTTTATAGGTACGTTTTTATGCTTTTTATATATTTGTTTTATAAATGTATTTCTCTCCAATTTTGGTGCTTTAAAGTGGTATTAACTTTTGAGGATTAAGAAAGGGCAGACTGTGTGAAATATTTATTTACTCCAAATTATTGATGAAATATTAAAAAACTGAAGTAACAAATATGAAGTATTAATACGCTTTTTGAAGTATTAATATAATTTTTTATATATTTTTTAGTTGTTAATTGTAGTTGATATAAAAATATTGCCTTGTTGTGTAGTTCCTATAATATAGTGACTTAGGGTTTTTTCCGTACTACACTAAAATATCCTATTTCATTGCAATATTTTAATTCTATAAAAATTAAACACAAGCATTTTATTTAAGATATTATTCCGCAAATAATGTATTACCATATATGAATATTTTATTTTATTCCTTTATAAAATTTAAAGTATTCCTTGTCAATTAAAGGCTTTGAAATATATATGGGGATGATATGTTGTGTAACTAGGATGTGTAACTGATGATGTGTAACTGGGGCCAGATTTTTTCAAATACCAATTAATCGAAGAACTGAGCCGGTTTAAAATTTTTAACTTAGGAGACAGGTATCACGAGACCAATTATTTTGTATTTTAACTATTTTATTTGCTTAAAAAAATGGGGACAAGATTTTAACAATATCTGTATCTAGGGATATCTGTTACATTATTTTTTTAAAAAATTAAAAATGACCTAAGGTACGTAAGCTAATTCCACTTTAAATTCTTTAATGTAAAAATCAAACATACAAATGTGGTTTTCACCAATCAGGATAAATTTATTAACTTATTTGAAACGAAATATTGAAAAAAAAATCAATTTATAAATTATTCATAATTAATATTTCAAAAGACTAATCCCTTAAATTAAATCTGCCATATTGTACTTCTAAATTAAAAAAAATATAGATATTAGGCAATTTAAATGCAATTTTATCTATCATTTACTTAACTAACTATATTTTAAAAGAAAACATTTGTTTTGGAATAAATATTGTTAGTAAGACAGTTATGTAGTATAGTACTTCATTTAAATCTGTTACTATTGCAACATCAAAATATAGATATTATCTAAAATGTAATTTTTAGATAAAAACAAAACGTTGCACTTCTCTCTCTCTCCCCCTTCAATCTTTTTATAAGCAATGTCGCCCAGTAAAAAAAATCTTAGAAAATTCACTAGCTAACTGTCCACCTTTATAGCATAGCATAACGCCCTAGTGATTGAGCCAAGGAATTTCAAAATAGTATCTCAATTTACATCACACGATGTCTTTATTAATGCATTTTGTGGTTATATTTGGAAACTCTGCATAATTAAGTGCAAAGAATTTAGGCAAAACATATTATTTAGCTTTAAATTTAATATATTGTTAAAATTAAATTTAAAAAATGTCATAATGTGATTTAAAGTTTTCACAGACCCCTGAACCACGCAACATCATTGCCCAAAATGATATCTTAATATCTAGCTTAATAAGTACATTTATTGATTAAAAAATTAAGCCGAGAGCGAAAAAAAACCCTACTAATTCTATTCAGAAATATTTTTGACCAAATGTTCTGATGAAAGACCTCACTGTTCGCTGGCAGTGGCCAGTGAAAGATTACAAATATCAAAAATGTTCATTAAAATATCAGTTTTAACTTTATATTTATAAAAAATACATATTTTCTGTCATTATACAAACCCAACTCTACAAAATATTCCTTTTGAATTGGGGATTCTCTGTAAACGTGAATTTTTAAGTCCTCTTATATTTTTTTGTTTTTATGTGCCGATTGCAATCGTAAAATTAATAATATTTAATACAATATAATAAAAATAACTCAACTTAAAAAAAAAACTAATCGAAATATGTGTTTTTACCGAGCAGTTGTGAGTAATGTAAAAATGATTAAAAACAGCTTTCATATGGGTGATGGATAGAAAAATTTTCAGTTTTTAAGTTAAAATATAATTAGTATGAAAACTTTAAAATCAAGAGCGGCATTTTAACGATTTGCATCATATGTAAAAAACACACCACACGGCCCTGAATTAATTAAGCATAATGAAGAACAAATGCGGCTGTAGCGCTCGCCCGACGAGCGGTTTCGGAACGGCAGCGTTGCCGCAAAGAAGAGAAAGAGTTCGCAAGGCAACAGTCCGTTTTTTGGACGATGTTGATCATCAAGTTGTAGCGCAATGCCACCACAATCGAAAGGAAATTAAGAGTTCCCTACAATTATTAGACATTGTTTTATTTGATTAACATTTATTAAAGACTTTTTGCTTTGAATTTAAAACACATAAACTTTTGGGGAAAATAACTTTACATGATAGAACAATAAAACAGGGTGAGGCAAACAAAACCGGCCCCGAGATGGAGATTAGAATACGACAGAAATGTTGCCAAGTCTAAAACCAATACAAAAACAGGCTTACTCACTGAAGCTATTGATGGCTTCAATATTAAGCCCAAGCAAACGCTTGGCGACTTATTTGCCGGCAACTACGCTACGCTTTTAAGGGGTCATAGGAGTCTTAAAAATGTGCAAAGAAGGTACTACAAAGCATAGTTTGATCTTTCATGTAATTTTTTAACTACTCAATTTATAAGTATATTTTTTTGTATGTAATTCTATAAGCTTTATTTAATATAAAGCAAATTTTAAAATTTATGAAACTTTAGCCAAAACTAAAATAAATGATATTAAACATAAAGCTATTTGAACACATTGTGATTAGGCTTGCGCGGCAAATTTTGAGGTCAAAATTGAAAAAATGACCTAGAAAATGACTTTATATTGTACAAATATGTACAAACAAAGACTTATACCTAAATTCTCAGCTCAATTTTAATTGGAAATTATTTTAAGAACTTTTTCTAAAAAAAATAATACAAAGGCCCTCGCCAGATAAGACGGTGAAAAATGCCCCCATTCCAATCGGGCTAATTTTTTTTCTGAAAATACCTCATAGTATGGACAACTTCTCAGCCAAGTTTCAGCTCAAAAATATGACGCATTTTTGAGTAAAAAATTAAAGTTTTTTTTCTTTTTAAATTGATTATTCCCTGAATATATTTGATAAATCCAAAAAACTACTCACGAGTTTTTAGATATCATTGAGTAGTATTCTCTGAAAAATCCGCTCATAAATCTGATCGAGCGATCATTCTTAAAAATGCAATTTTATTTTTCAAAAAAAAATTTCATGCCAAAATCGTTTGGTCACAACTTAGGATTTTGTCTCTACATATTCCTCTATTATCAATCTATAATATATTTTTTTTTCAGATTTTTAAAATTATTGGACGATAGTTTAAAAAAATAATTCTTAAAGCCTGATTTTTTTGCTCTAAAATCCATAGATTTAAAAATAGCATGCCCACCGATTGCGCAATCCCGTACAACGCAATGATGCGTGATGAATCCACATTTCGTCGTTTTCGCAATGCATCACGGGATACTGATTCACAAAAATGGTTTTTCCGAAGAGTTACATACAATAAAAACTGCATTTTTAACTTGCTTCTTTTGTGAATATATACCTCATGCCTTACATAAATTATCAATACGCATGCAGTTATAAAATTATGCTAGCGAAACTTGTAAAAAGTTTTAATTAGTTAATATTGAATATATATCTTTTATTAGTCGAATTATCTCATGGTGCCATCTGGTGGCGTATGGCATGCCATGTGCAAAGAGCTTGCGAACTGCCTTATGGGATAATGGTTAACAAATGGCTTCACCTTTCCCCCTAGAGGCAGATCTGCTACTTTCTAAATCTATGCTAAATTCTTTAGTCCGAAAGAAATTCTCCCAGATTGAATTTCCCCGCCTTTGTTAGGAGTGCCATCTGCCGAGTAAGTAGTGCGAAAAGTCAGGTTTTAAGAATATTTTATTTTTTTAAAACTATCGTCCAATAATTTTAAAAATCTGAAAAAAATATATATTATAGATTGATAATAGAGGAATATGTAGAGACAAAATCCTAAGTTGTGACCAAACGATTTTGGCATGAAATTTTTTTTTGAAAAATAAAAATGCATTTTTAAGAATGATCGCTCGATCAGATTTATGAGCGGATTTTTCTGAGAATACTACTCAATGATATCTAAAAACTCATAAGTAGTTTTTTGGATTTATCAAATATATTCAGGGAATAATCAATTTAAAAAGAAAAAAAACTTTAATTTTTTACTCAAAAATGCGTCACATTTTTTAGCTGAAACTTGGCTGAGAAGTTGTCCATACTATGAGGTATTTTCAGAAAAAAAATTAGCCCGATTGGAATGGGGGCATTTTTCACCGTCTTATCTGGCGAGGGCCTTTTAAAATTTTGATTTTAATTTTTTTTAAATAATTTCTTATTAAAATTGAGCTGAGAATTTAGGTGTAAGTCTTTGTTTATATATATTTGTACAATATAAAGTCATTTTCTTGGTCATTTTTTCAATTTTGACCTCAAAATTTGCCGCGCAAGCCCAATCACAATGTGTTCAAATAGCTTTATGTTTAATATCATTTATTTTAGTTTTGGCTAAAGTTTCATAAATTTTAAAATTTGTCTTATATTAAATAAATCTTATAGAATTACATATAAAAAATTATAGTACTTATATATTGAGTAGTTAAAAAATTACATGAAAGATCAAACTATACTTTGTAGTACCTACTTTGCACATTTTTAAGACTCCTATGACCCTTTAAAAGCTAGATGAAATGGAATATAAACAAGGTTAGTAGAGCTGATCAAGATTTAGTGATTATTTGATTGTTTCGATCGTTATTTATCCTAGAGAATCGGACCTTTTTGCATTTGTAAATACAAAACATTCTAAATTGATTGCAAGTCCCTAAATTTGCATTATGGGACGTCTTTATACAATACGAACTAAGATCTGAATTCGCCACTAGTCTATGAGTAGCTCTAATGTGAAGCTAATCCGATCCAACCAATGCAAAAACAGGTTTCAGGCGGCTTCAAGAGTTTTTCTCGCCAAGTATTTTAACGTATTCCCATCTCTAGCTCGGGGCCGGTTTTGTTTGCCTCACCCTGTATATCCGCAATCTGTTCAGTACTTGATTCAATTTTACTCAATTCGACAACTTTATCTGCATATTACTCTAATTTAATTTTAACTTAAAATTATTTGGGAAAATGTGTATGCAAAACCAATAATAACACTGTTCGACAAAAAAAGCAATTGTTTGTCCCGAAGCTACTATGGCGATTTTTTGCTCCTTTGGTGGTCCAATGATGGAGAAATGACATTTTTAGCCCAAGTTTAATAGGGGGATTCATCAGAGATCAAAAAACTGATTTTTAACGTTTTTTCATAAAAAACGCCTTTTTTGACGTTTTTTTTTTTTTGGCTACAAACAACCTGCAACTGGTTCTTACCTCTGGGTCCATCGGTACTCACTTAACACCCATTTAGAGGTAAGAACCAGTTGCAGGATGGTTTACAGGTTGTTTGTAGCCAAAAAAGTAACCACGCGAAAAAACATGAAATAACATCAAAAAATGGAAATCGCTAATTTAGACAGTTTTAGAGCGGTGTTTGAGTTCCAAAATGGCCCATCGGTACTCACTTAACACCAATATAGAGGTAAGCAGGGCCGGATTTAAAGATTTGCCGCCCGTAGGCTACGATCGATTTGCCGCCAGATAATGTTTTCTTTACTTTTTTCTTCATATTAGAATCATATAAGTATACTCTAAATCGAAAGCGAAATAGGGTGAATTTTTTAATCTGTTCTAATATTTGTCTTTCAACTTCCAAATCAGGGGGAGAGAGTGCAATTGCCCTCACAGCTATCATGTTTAATAACTTGTGATTTAACTTGTGATTTTATACCTTTACTATGAATTTTATAATTTGTCTGACATATTTTAATCTTTTACATATTTTAATCTTGGAATTGTGCCACTGTTCTCTGTGATATTTACAATCTGTAATATTTTAGGATTTATTGATTTGTACTGATTGAAATTTTGATGCAACCCGTATGAACCTCGAGGTTCGGGTCGGGTAATAAATCATATATACCATGTTTAATACTAAATTATTAGTACGATATATACGTTTACGATTTACACATTAATGTAAATTATTTGTTTTCTTTCTTAAAAATATTAGTATCTTAAAATACTTTTTTTATGACAAATGCCGCTTTAATAGTTCGTAAAATTTGCTGCCCCCCCAAAAAATTGCCGCTCTAGGCTACAGCCTACTTAGCCTATTTAGAAATCCGGCCCTGGAGGTCAGAACCAGTTGCAGTTTGTTTGTCGCCAAAAAAACGTCAAAAAATGCATTTTTTTAAATGAAAAAACGTTTTAAAAAATCAGTTTTTTTTTTATCTCTGATGAATCCCCCTATTAAACTTGGGCTAAAAATGTCATTTCTCTATTATTGGACCACCAAAGAAGCATAAAATCGCCAAAGTAGCTTCGGGACAAACACTTGCTTTTTCTTGTCGAACTGTGTAATAATAATTAGCGTAACAAATTAATTGAATGATTGAGGACTTTTCATCGAATAGCTTACACTCTTAATTTTGTTCTAAAAATCTTATCTTCTAGCAAGAAAGTATTTTTGAATACAAAAAAATTTTTAATACCAAAAAAACATAAGAATCTAAAGATTAATCTGGCGGTAATTTGTGACCTGAGAGCGACAATGCAGGAAGTAAAAAGTAGTTATAATCTTGTTTAGTTTATTATTAAAATATTTTGCTGATTAAATTTATTTGATCCTTGTCTTGTGTTAATTCATAAATAGTGGTAGTGCTTCGCATTGTCACGCCACAGTTCCGGGGAACGAGTCCCGGAGGACCAAGCATGTTTTGGATCTAAGCACTGAGGGTTCCCCGTGAGGCTCGCCACCTTACCGGGAATATATGCCCGTTGGGTCATTCCACGTGAAATCACCCAATGAGTGTTGCCGACTAGTCACCGATTTTTTTCAGAAAATTACCACTTAAACTTGCTGTGGAGAAAACCTCAAATATCAATTTTTAGCGCATTTTGTCGATTATTTGCTGAGATATGGACTTCTGAAAAATGACCGTTTTTGACGAATTTCGGCCATCTTGGATTTAACACTATGCACTAAAACTTCCATAATTTGAGAATGAATTGTTCAAATTTAACAATTTTGGTGTCCATTTGAAGCTATTTATATGAGAAATATAAATCTAGTGTTTAAAAGAAGTTTTAAAAATTTTTTACTAAAGTTTTAGAAGGAAAATTAAAAAAATCACTGTTAAAATTTTAAAAATTTCAATAGGCTGTAAAAAAAATAGGTATAATTGTTTTTCTTCGAAACTTGGTGAAAACATTAAATAATATGTGTTCTTTAAGTACACAAAAAATTGGAGAGGTAAAATTTCTTAAAAGCTAGAAAAGAATTTTTTTGTAACCCGTGATATTGAGCGCTACGGCTGCAATAAATTGAGAATTAATTGTTCAAATTTAACAATTTTGGTGTCTATTTGAAGCTATTTATATGAGAAACATAAATCCAGTGTTTAAAAAAGGTTAAAAAATGTTTTATTATAATTTTAGAAGGGAATTGTAAAAAAAACTCTGTTAAAATTTTTCTAAATTCAATATGCTTAAAAAATATCTACTCATTTTTTACCACCTGAAAATTGGTGAAAACATTAATCAATATGTGTACTTTAAGTACAAAAAAAAATGGAGAGGTAAAATTTCTTAAAAGCTAGAAAAGAATTTTTTTGTAACTCGTGGTACTGAGCTATAAAACCCTTTGTTGCAGGAATATGCCAATGAAAATGTTTCTAAAAAATAAAATTTTCATTATCATGTTAAGTTAACTTGATTTTAAGCACTAAAAAGGTTTTTATAACAATAAAAGTGTAATTCGATCCAATAATTTTACATAAATTGAATCTCTCATTCCTGTCTAATAAGTTTTCATTTCCTTTACACTGTCTTTTGCATCAAGTAGAATAAAGTCTTTAATCCACATGGTAAGTTATTAAGGAAAAAGCTTTGAACATCTGCCTAATTTCTTCAAAACCTATGACCACAGGAAATTAAATCATTCAACAAAACCTCAAAAATCAAAACAAGTCATCACTAAACCATGTCATTTTTCAGTAATAAAAACAAACAATCCATAGGCAAAAGGTGCAGGGATTGTTTATATTAAGTAATGCAGAATTGAAGTTTGTTTTTTCTAAGAGGCACTTCTAACTCTTTTGATATACTATTTGTCACTGAACTGCTTTGCAAACTGTGAAAATTCTGAAACTATATTTCACACGATTATTTAGCTCTCCTTTGTTTGATTGTTACATGTTGAGAACATACAAAATCGCCCCTGATGAAACCAAGTCAGTTGAACACTTGTTTGAAAACTTCAGGAAAGAATAAATTATTTCTTCTCAATGTTAAAAATGGTATGTACCTGGATCTCATTTGCTAGTACTAACAATTATTTTTTAGAAACTTTTCAGTGTCATATATTCCTACTCCTACATTTATGAGTTTGTTAACTCAATATCATGGGTTGCAAAAAAAATCTTTTCTATTTTTTAAGAAATTTTACCTCTCTGATTTTTTTTGTACTTAAAGTAAACATATTGATTAATGTTTTCACCAATTTTCAGGTGGGAAAAATTGGGTATATATTTTTTAAGCATATTGAATTTAGAAAAATTTTAACGGAGGGTTTTTTTTACAATTTCCTTCTAAAATTATAATAAAACATTTTTTAACCTTTTTTAAACACTGGATTTATATTTCTCATATAATTAGCTTCAAAACGCCACAAAAATTTTGAAATTTGAAGAATTATTTTTCAATTTATTGCAGCCGTAGCACTCAATATCACGGGTTACAAAAAAATTCCTTTCTAGCTTTTAAGAAATTTTACCTCTCCAATTTTTTTTGTACTTAAAGAACACATATTATTTAATGTTTTCACCAAGTTTCGAAGAAAAAAAATATACCTATTTTTTTTACAGCCTATTGAAATTTTAAAAAATTTAACAGTGATTTTTTTAATTTTCCTTCTAAAACTTTAGTAAAAAAATTTTAAAACTTCTTTTAAACACTAGATTTATTTTTTCATATAAATAGCTTCAAATTGACACCAAAATTGTTAAATTTGAACAATTCATTCTCAAGTTATTGAAGTTTTAGTGCATAGTGTTAAATCCAAGATGGCCGAAATTCGTCAACGACCCCGTTAAATAATTGACAAAATGCGCTAAAAATTGATATTTGAGGGTTTCTCCACAACAAGTTTAAGTGGTAATTTTTTGAAAAAAATCGGTGACTAGTCGGCAACAAATTTTCCTAAATTTGGGTGATTTCACATGGAACGACCCCGTTACCAGAGAGCACTTGGTCAAGAAAGCTGCAATGGGCATGGCAGGCATATTAACGGGCTGTTGCATCGAGAAGTTTATTAGTTAATTCATAAAAAAGTATATTACACTCTTGCAACATAACTGTATTTATTTTATGTTTTGCATCAAATGCATTCAATTACATTTTTTTTCTATACTTTGCATAACCTAACAAAGTTATTTGGAAAAAGCACTATAATAAGAACGTATATATAGAATAAATAGTACTGAGATTTCGTTTTCTTACTTAAGTCATAAAATTAGTCCTTTAACTACTTTTCTATCATGGATTACAAACATATTTTTTGTGTTTATTGTTTTTAAAAAATAAAATTTTATGAAAAATAGAACATTCTTTTCTCGAGTTTAATTTCCAGTTAATACTCGATACTTCACCTACTCTTACGTTATAACACTTATAAAACACAGTTGATACACGAATAACCTGTAATTAAATTTAAAACTTCTTTTTCAAGACTTTCCAAATCCATAGAAAAATTGATTATTAATTTAATTTGCTGAAAAGAAAACTACTTCATTATTTTTAATCACCAAACGATCGGTCCAATCTTGATTGTTATCGTTTCTCCACTTTTATACGGTCCCCTATTTCAAAATACAAGCTTATTATCATCATAACTCAAAATGTTATGCTAGTAGAATTACGAAATTCGGTACTTTTCATTAACTTTTGACCCTGAATCCATTTCTGCAAAAATATTAATGGGTTTGTATTCAAATTTTTTCGAAAAAATTATGATTATTTTTTTAAAAATATTAAATATTTCTTAAATTATATAAAACTATTTCAACTTTGTTTGGAAATTTATAAAGTAACACACAAAAAAAATTTCGTCTGGCTACGTATATTATTAATGGAGATATGATCAAAAGTTTGGAAATCTCATTTAACATCATGATCAATAAATTTTCTGTAACCATATCTCAACAACTATGAGGAATTTTGCAACCAAAATTGATATTTGGGATATTGTGATGATTCTAAACATTTCTATACCAAAAAATTTGGGTGTTGCCATTGAAAATTTTAAAGTTGGTATTAATTTCAATATGAAGACGACCCCTTACGAGATTTTTTTGTTGACCAATCAACTCATGACGTTATTTCCGTTAAAATGACATTTCACAATTATGCCTCCGACAAACGGTGCCTAAACAGCGAAGTCTGTTCTCTTTTTTTTGTCCACGACTGTACCACGTGGAACAAGCCTATTATTTCTCATAAACTTTTCTTTTAAAAAATGCGTAATTTTTTAAAGACTTACTCTTTTTAATTTTTTTTTCATATTATCGAGCTACGTATCTAGAAAGGTGCACTATAATGCAACTTCAAAATCAATCTGGGTCTGCGCTCAAAATGTTAAAAAAATAATTTTTTTTAATTAAAAATAATCCTTTACAAATATAAAGAAAAGATTGTGGAAATTTTGATAAATCATTTTTTTATTCAGGCAAAAACTATAAGAATTCAATAAGGGAATCTTCGATAGGGGAGGCGGGGAGGATCCTGATATCTGATCCTAGTAAGACTTGATCCCAAGTATTTAACCACGTAAAATATGCAGCTAAATATCTATCTGAAATTCACCATACTCATTGAGCACTTCATTTTGGGAGAAAGTTTAGTTATACACTGCTCAAAACAATTAGGGGAGCACTTTTTAATTCCAACTTTAATTTCACTCCCAACTTTTTTATTTTTATCCTATAAATCTAAAATTTGTTAAATAGGTTCACTATGCATTCGAAATGAAATAGTAAAAAACAGGAGAAAAAATCTTAGGTTTTTAATACTTTAATTTAAAGGGGGGAAATGAAATAATAACTTTTTAATAAATTATAACAATAATTATTTCAAAACTTTTTTTGTTAAAAATTGCTGAAATATATTTTTTAACATCTAAAAAATGCAAGCATGAAAAATTTAGGGTCAATTTATTTTCTAAAACTGTTTTAAAGTGAAATTTATTATACCATATTTTTCATATTTTCATTAATATAAAAAAAAAATTAAATTCTTCAAAATACGTTATTCTTCCATCTAACAATGTATCTAACGATACATAGGGGAGAGTGTTGTACCTTGGGACGCTTGTACCTTGGGACACTGACAATTTCTAAGAATCTATTGGCAATATTCATACATTGTTTATTTTTAATAGTAGCCTTAACCAACATACATCATCATAATAAAATTTAACACTAGCATCATTGAATTGATGAAATGGTGACAAAAAATAATATTTCATTACCCCAAAGTAAATATTTTTCTCTTTCTAATATAATTTTTTACCTTAGTACTCTTACAGAAGGTCAACTGCATTTTATTTTCTTCATAAAAGAGAAGATTTTAAAATATTTTGGTTATGAGAAAATAATGATAATGCATTTGGATTGGCCACTATCTTGCTTTTATTTAAACCATGTAGTGTGTTGTACCTTGGGACAGTATTAATAATTTGATTAAATTCTTAATAATTTGGATAAATAAAAATATCTTTATTATTTATTTTAAGAGCAATTCCACAAAACATGTAAAATACAACTCAGCTTTGTTTTGGATATATTTTATAATGATTGAAGTTTGAAAATATAATTCTGGCAACACCTGATAAATCTTTTTCCTTCCGTGTGATGAAATGTTCTAAATAGCACATTTTCTAATGTATTTTGAAATAAAGTTTGTTTCCTGACCCAAATTAGTTCAAGTGTATGACTACTGACTAAATTATAAAGCATGTCCCAAGGTACAACATCATGTTGTACCTTGGGACAGTTTATCCTCTCTACTTTAAATGAGTGGCAATTTTTTAATTTCAAGTTGCCTCAATTTAAAAAAATATATTATAGAGGAATATATTGGTGTGTTGAAATGCTGCTTTGAAATTTTTATTTTGACAATAATTATAGAAGAAAAAAATTGAAATGTAAAAATTGTCCCAAGGTACAACACTCTCCCCTAAGTGACGAATTTAACTTAGTCAGAAAAAAATCACAAGCTGATGATTCCCAAAGGAATCATTGAGAGCGAAAGATTTTAAAATATGTGCTCCCCTAATTGTTTTGAGCAGTGTATATGATATTGTATAAACTATCATAAACCTTAAGACAGGACGTCCGACTATACTAGGAACTCGTATACCAAATTTGAACATGAAATCTCAATTTTTGATTCGATCGCAAAATCTTCAATCTTCATCACCTTTATTAGATAAATGAAAGCAAAATTTGAATCATTGGCATGACTTATGACTTTCTTGGTGGAGGGCTAGTTCGCCGAACACTGCGACTTTAGGTCTATATTGTATTCAACCCCAGAAATGATACGAGCACATCAAGAGGCATATAAAGAAAGAGACGACACAAACACACAGACAAATAATAACATTTACTGACGGACACAAACATCCATGCCTTACCAGGATTCGAGCCCGAACCCAGCAGCTCTAAAGGCTAGCATCCTAACCATTGCGCCGCCGGGGCATCATCACTGGCATACTTTCATCTCTTTTAAGTTTTGAATTTGTTGATGCATATTCCGTAGTTTGGAAGAATCAGAGGTACTGTCAAATTATTCCCTGGAGAAAATGTTGGGAATTATTTTTGTAGGAGATTATTTTTCTCCAAGTGAAATTAATAAAAAAAATTACTCTATTTCAAATTAGAGCAATGCTTCCGCCCATTGGCCATTATTTTGTACGATAGAAAGTCCTGTTTCCAGTTCTAAAAGTTCTTGAGAGGCGTAATTTTGATTTTCAATCAATATTTAAAGTTGTATTATAGTAAAGATCATAGTTAACAAAACAACAGCTCTGCTATGTGGAATTCAAACTATTTAAAATATCAAATACATTTTATGACGTTTCATTAATTTTGCAGATAAGAATCCCCCACCGGCTAATGTGCTCAAATATACGGTTGAAAACTGCAAACTTTTAAAGTTTTAGTTTAAACTGCTCATTTGTATGAAATTTTTGCTCTAAAAACATGCTTTTTTAGAGTACTTGGTAATAACTATAGGTTTTTTAAGTTTCTTGGTACACTGTTAAAAAAATTTACTGAAAATGAAGGAAAAAGCCCGGCAGCTGAGTTGCCGGGCTTTTCCCGTTTCGTTAAGTATTTTCCCGTTAGGAAGTTCCGTTTCTTATTTCTCCGTTATTAAAACTTTCCATTTTGCATTTTCCCGTATATTTACAGAAGTTCCGTTTCTTATTTCTCCGTTATTAAAATTTTTTCCATTTGGCCTTTTCCTGTGTATTTCACTGAAGTTTCATTTCTTATTTCTCCGTTATTAAAATTTTCCATTCTGCTTTTTCCCGTGTTTCTACCTAAGTTTCGTTTCTTATTTATTTTAATTTATTATAATAACAAATATATTATTTACAAAGATATAGAGCAAATCTGACTTAAATAGGCATAATTTGAGCTTGATTTCCCCTGCATATGAGAGAAGTTAAAAATTATATGATCATTTTCGCAGCAAATTAAATTCTCGGCATGGCAAATTTATTATTAAATTAAGAAATTCAAACCTCTAACATTGCATTCTTGAAAATTTTACCAACAGTTTAAAAACTTTGCCCAACTCATTTATTTGATTTGTAAATGAATAACTTTTTATGACTATTTTTTTATGAATAAGAACTGTGGAATCTTAAAAAACTGTAAAATTAAAATAAACTGCAAAATAGTAATAAGAACTGTAAACTAATAAATAAGAATTTTTCTCAAAAACTTGCAACAAAATACAACTTGCATACATTTTTTATTCACTTGAAAATTTTATCGACAGTTTAAAAATTTTGCTT
Source organism: Hylyphantes graminicola (assembly GCA_023701765.1). Classification (NCBI taxonomy): domain Eukaryota; kingdom Metazoa; phylum Arthropoda; class Arachnida; order Araneae; family Linyphiidae; genus Hylyphantes; species Hylyphantes graminicola. Next base: position 43,317,606 of record CM043120.1, read on the forward strand.
TTTAATCTGAATAAGAACTGTAAAATCATAATAAACTGTAAAATTATAATAAAGTGCAAAATAATAATAACTGTAAAATAATAAATAAGAATTTTTCTCAAAAACTTGCAGCAAAATACAACTTGCATACATTTTTTTATTTACTTGAAAATTTTATCAACAATTTAAAAACTTCGCTCTTTATTATGAATAAGAAATATAAAATAATAATAAACTGTAAAATCATAATATACTGCAAAAATAGTAATAAGAACTGTAAAATAGTAAATATATATTTTTTTATTATTTTAGAAGAATATTTTATCTACAGTTTAAAAACTTTGTCAAAGTCATTGATTTCATTGGCTAATTTAATGACTCTTTTGGTTAAAGAAGCTGGTTTTCTTTTTTCATTTTGGATAGCTTTATTTCCTCTTTCCGGTTTAATATCCACAAGACACCTAATAAAAGATGAAATAGTCTTAAAATTAACAAATAAACTAATTAGCGTAATTGTATATATACGTTAAATGCCCTATCTAACACAATATCCAAAAACCACAACACCATTTTTAATTTGCCCGACTGGTGGCTGAATAGATAGTGCTCAGGGCTGTATTGTATAGTTCACTGAGAGCAGGTTTGAATTTCTATCTAATTAGCCTTTAATAGGCCAAAAAATTACCATAGAATGACAAACCAAAAACAAAGCAACCCAAGTTTGAATGTCTGTGAATTATACTCAAATAGTTAGACCTATGATATTTTTATTAGGAAATAAAAAAAATGTCAATGATACATTGTGTGTTATTAAGTCATTAATTTTTTTTGACATTGTATACAATATCAAATATTGTATAGATTATGTACAGCAGACTAGGCGTGTATATAATTATATTACTGTTGCATAAACTTAACAGTAAAAAAATTATATGAAAACTGAATATTCCATACGGTTAAATACTTGCTCCATTATATACTGATTTTTTTTTTTTACATATTTAGGTTAATATTACGTGAAACCCCTAATATTTATGGTAACAGTTTAAACTTAATGGATTTACATTAACAAAAATCAATTACAGATCTCCATTTATAAAAAATAAGAAAAATAACAAACCTTTTTATTGAATTTTTTTAATACATGCCGATTTTTAGAAAATATATGTAGTGAAAATAAATGTCATATTCCAGTTAAATCTGAAATTATAATCAAAAACTCAAAAATAAATTGAGTTTGGGCGCTTGTAATAAAAATTAGTTATTTCCCACAAATGTGTTAGAATCACTTATTTAATAGGATACGTTTTAGACACGAAGTAAAATATATTTAGTGAAAATATTAAGGTCACATTTAACTTATTTTTCTATTTATTATCAAAACTCAAAAAATAAGATTGCGCATATTCACTAACTTGCCGAAGGACGCCGATTATCCAAAAACAATAAACAACATGTGAGTGAGTTCTTTTTTATACTTATTTGAAATGCAACTGCCCGTTGTTTTTGTAGGTGATGTGCATCTGGAAAAACCATCTGTCCTTTTTCAAAAAAATTGGTAGTAGTGATTAGTTAGTTTTAAAGTCACATAAATAGGTTAAGTATTGTTATAGGCTTATTACAATATAGGCTTACGTGCAATGAGTTGGGATTAGTTTATATATTGGTACAAATTTTGAAAACGTCGTTCTCATTTCTAAGCCTTTTTTTTTAACGCTCCCTAATAGAGTCGTATAAACGATGCTTTACTATTAATGAAAGTCATCAGGGTAATACATTTGGAAAGGAAAAATAACCACGTAATTTAAGATGATACAAGTTTCAAACTAAATTAAATAATAATAATACTCACCTCCATAATCACTAGAATGAGGGAAAACAAATACAAGAAATGATGATTCGGTATTCGATCCTCGATGATGAACGTCGCCATTAGATGCGTTCTCTTTCCACATGAAACCCACACGCCCGGTCATAAAAAAAGTTTATTTTTAATTGATAGCTGAATGCTTTTCTAGAAAATATTTCAAAGAAATAAATAATATTTCGTAAAACAGGTAATTGATGTTCGAGTTTCGATGTTATTCTTAGTGCATTATCGCCAATTCTACGATAGGACAATAAAAGTATGGCCGCTCTAAAAACGGGAAAATTCCGTTTTCGCTCTTTACGGACATTTTCCGTTCGGTTTACGGAAATTTTCCGTTTTTAGAAGGAAAAAACCCGTTTACAGAAGGAACAAACTCGTTTTCAGTCGTTGCGGGAAAGTTCCGTTAAAATCAGTAATTATTTCTCCTGAAATTTCAGGTTTTTTTTAACAGTGTAATAACTATAGGTTATTACCAAGATAATAACAGGGATTTTTTTAAAATTTAATTTCGTATCCCTATTTACACTCCACTAATCCTTGAAATCTATTGGTATTTAGAAAAAAATATTTTTCATAGAAAGCGTGTTTCAATCAAATTCTATATGATTAAAGAGGAATTTAATTTAAAATTGCCCTGGGGGGATTTAGATTTTAGCTGCTATCATTTGCGGTTTTTTTTTATCAACACCAAGTGTTTGTTTCTGTCTTGTGTACGAAAATTATCAAACTTTGAAAAATAAACTCACATTATATGTATTGAGCAAATCTTTATTGAAACATCTCTGAAATGAAATATCAAAATAATACAAAAAGAAAAGGGACACCCAGAATATAAATAGAATCAAAACAATCTTTTTTTTAATCAACATCAAGTGCTTGTTTTTGCCTTGTGTACGAGAATGATCAAACTTTGAAAAATAAACTCACATTATATATTGAACAAATCTTTATTGAACTATATCTGAAATGAAATACCGATAAAAAAGAAAAGGGACATCCAAAATATAAATAGAATAATAATAAAAAAAAAGTAGACACATTGGGGAACCTTTCACTCAAATATTTGGTGTGACGGCGGGTGGGTGGATCCTGTTATTCCTGGTCGAACTTTTAGATGAAAGTCGTTTAGAAGACTCCTCTGGAATATCCGTCTGCACTTCTTGGTCTTTGGAATCTTTGGTATCTTTCAGATCTGTCTGGGACTCTGCAGACTCGTTGGTGGTTTCAGACGTCTGTGTGGATGACGTTTTTACGTCTTTTTTGATGGTCTGCGTCGAAGACGTCTTGGTTTCGATTGGAACTTCCATCTCGTCCATTTCGTCATCGTCCTTTGGTTTGATGGTCTCAGCTATGTCAGAAGAGGTCTCTGAGTCCTGGAAGTGACCCTGTAAACACATGAAAAAGTGCAGAAATTAATTAGTTTTACTAATGAAGTTTATTTATTAGTGGAATGGTGTATTAATTCCTAAAATTAGAATAGGATATTAATTAAAAGATTGGTTTATTGAATCTTTAAAGTACACTCTTAAATCAAAAGAGTGAAATCCACTCCAGTCGGAGAAGTGCATTTTCGACACTGGAAAGGAGTGAATATTAACTCAGACTGAGTTAAAATCACTCGTTTGGAGCGATCCTGTTGGAGGTTTAACACACAATTCCACTCCTTTAGGATAAGTGCATTTTCAAGACTGGAGGAGTGAAAATTACCCAGAGTGAGTTAAATTCGCTCGTTTGTTTTAAGAGTGTATAATTGGTTATGTAAGCTTTTGGAAAAATTCTCATTGTGATTTTGGCAGTACCGCAAATGACGTTTGTATTCTTATGAGCATTTAATGACAAAAATCTCTTTCTTCCAACTTTTGTCTGGAACACTTAAAAAATATTGAAAATAGCTAAATAAAACGCTCTATACTGTTTTTTTTAATTTATGGTTATGAATATTACACCATTTGTTTTAATCTATGTTGAATACTTTTAATGCTATATTCAAATATTGGCCACTGGGAAACTTTTGGCGAAGAATGCCGATGGTACAAGATGTAAGGATTTTTTTTATGGAACTTTATTTCAAAAAATGCATGTAAAAGTGTATTTTGTTTAGTTTAAGGTAGGCGAATACCCAAAATTCTAAAATTTTTACTATTACTTTAATCTTTTCCAAATTTGGCATAGTGATTTCAAATATAATGAACAATGTTTTTTGGGCAATTTTTTTTATTTAAATGTAATTGATTTATTTTAAACGGTGTTTTTCAACTAAAGAAAGGAGTTTACGCCAACACTTCTAGAATAAAAAGTTTTACATTAATTTACCTGAAATTTTCCACAGATGCTATTTCAATATATATCTGTGCCATGAACCTCTAACATCTGGTTTTTTTTTTAAATGTCCAAGGTGTAAGTTAATCGAAAAAAATCCTTTTTTTGTGGTTAATTTATAACATTTTTCTTAATAACTTTTTTTCTTGTAATTTGTATGTAACTCTAGAGGGTCATTGCATGTATCAGTTCAAAACGAAGAATTTAACACATAATAAATGTTCATAGGATGAAAATTCAATGTGGTAGACTTGTTGGCGTAAACCTCTTTTTTTAGTAGAAAAACACCGTTTAAAATAAATAAATTATATTCAAGTAAAAACAAAAGCCTAAATAGTATTATTCATTATATTTGAAATCACTATGCCAAATTTGGAAAAGATTAAAGCAATGGTAAAAATTTTAGAGTTTTGCGAAATTTTGGGTATTCGCCTACCTTAACTAATTTTCAAGAAGTCTTACTTTTATGATTAGCTATGTAACTTATGCCAGCTTATTGCCGGTCCACTGGCGCAATGGTTAGTGTACTAGCATTTGGAGCTGCTGGGCTCGGGTTCGAATCCCGGTAAAGGCATGGATGTTTGTGTTTGTCAATAAATGTTGTCATTTGTCTATGTGTTTGTGGCGCCCTTTGTGTGTCTCTTGTGACTGTCTCTTCTGGCGAGCGGGATAATGGGCTATATAGCCTACGCCCTTCCCTTCTAGAGGACGCAATCACTGTCATTTGTCATGCCAGCTTATTACTTCAAGTAAAATAAAGCTCCAGATTAATAAAAAGATATTATACGACTTTTTTCTTTGGGGGAGGTGGGGGGCATGGAACGAGTAGCTTTGAAAGTGCGCTTTTATTCCCCCCCTCCCCCCAAAAAAAACACTGACCACTATTATTCATTGGGGGAATTTTTTTAATTGACACTCATTTAAATTGTAAATACATCTCCATGAACACACTCTTCCTCTCGCAACCGCCGCCCCGGTGGCGCAATCGTTAGGACGCTAGCCTTTAGAGCTGTAGGGGTCGGGTTATCCTGGTCAGGCATGGATGTTTGTGACCGTCAATAAATGTTGTTATTTGTCTATGTGTTTGTGTTGTCTTTTTTTTGTGTGTCTCTTGAGCTTGTAAAAACTCTTTCTGTGTCTGTCCCACTTGACGAAAGTTTATAATCGGTTCTCTGAACAAGCACAAAAGCTGGAATATATATGCACCATGCCATACCATACCTCTCGCAATCTACAGAAGCATTTAAAAATGGCACCTTAGCAGCAATGATCCTTGACTTCCTTTTTTGGACATTTAGCGGTCAATACTAAATTATATTTCCCAAATACATCGAAATAAATGTAACAAGATTGTTTTATCATTGTTTAGTCACTGTTTTCAACGCGATTTTTTCTTTATTTAAATTACTTTTAGTAATTATAAAATATGGTACTTACACCAGACACATCTTGCACAGTACCTTCATTATTTCCGACAGAGTACATTTCTTTGAACATTTCATATTCCCCTGCAACTGAAGAAATTTTATTGTGTATTGATTTTATTTATAGCAGACAAAATAAGTAAATTCTAAAGTTTATTTATGCTTATACAGGGTGAGGCAAATAAAAGTGGCCCCGGTCTAGAGATAGGAATACGTTGAAATGTTTGGCGAGAAAAACTCTTGAAGCCGCCTGAAACCTGTTTTTGCATTGGTTGGATCGGATTAGCTTCACATTAGAGCTACTCATAGACTAGTAGCGAGTTCAGATCTTAGTTCGTATTGTATGAAGACGTCTCATAATGCACATTTTGTGTCTTGCAATTAATTTAGAATGTTTTGCATTAACAAAAACAAAAAAGTTCGATTCTCTAGGACAAATAACGACCGAAATAATCACTAGTGGGAACTTTTTTTTTTATCAGCTCGACAAACCTTGTTTAGATTTCATTTCAACTACTTGCTTTTCAAATCATCGCGTAGTTTCCGACAATTAAGTCTCCAAGCGTTTTTTTTTGGGTTTAATATTGAAGCGATCAATAGCTTCAGTTAGCAAACCTGTTTTTGTAGTGGTTTTAGACTTGGCAACACTTCTGTGTTATTCTTATCTCTAGACCGGGGGAACTTTTAGCTGCCTCACCCTGTATATGTATCCCTTATTATTTTGGGTTTATTTATCACATGGCAAAATTGAGAGAATTATAAGCGATTTCAATTTTGCCTACTTTCCAGAACTATTTAAAAATGTTTTGAACTTTCAGATTGTCATTAAATTTGTGATAAAAAAAAATAAGCTGTGATAGCAACTATACAAATATCATACCAAAATAGAAAACACTTTAAAAGATTATTCCTTTTGCTCAAATCTTAGGTATTGGGCATAATCTGCAATTGTTATGTAAGAATTTATTCAAAAGACTTTCTAAAGAGAATCAAGAAGAATTAAAAAAAAAAATTAAAACTTAATAATTTAACCCTGTAATGCATGATTTTTTTTCATCCTGAAAAAATATATTTGTGTCTTTAATACTCATACATTAGGGGGAAAATACTGAAAAAAATGTAACTGCATTGGAATTTAAATAATTTCAATTTTTAAAAATGTTGCCATCTGGCAAAAACCAACTAAAAAATTCCAATTTTGATAAGAATGACTAGAAAACTACGAAATATATTTGAAAATAACCCTCCTGAACTATAATTATTTTTTCAAAATATTTTTTTTTTGTTTTTAGTACTAATATTATTACTTTTAATATTACCAAAGACGAAATTTCATAACAGTTAATAACTTCAGTCTTAATTTTGAATACACTTTTATTACTGTCATCTATGAGGGTTATTAGTAACTAAAACTTCAGAATGGAATGTAAAAAACTGGATGAAAAAAACCACAGTTTTGTCGAGAGGGAGCTCTATTTTAATGGAATAAAGTGGATTATGTTACTTGTTGCAATATGGCAACAGTACACTCTTAAAACAAAAGAGTGAAATCCACTCCAGTTGGAGAAGTGCATTTTCGACACCCTAAAGGCATGCATATTTTCTCAGACTGAGTTAAAATCACTCGTTTGGAGTGATCCTGTCGGAGGTTTAACACACAAAGGATCCACGCCAAAAGGAGAAGTGCATTTTCCAGTCTGGAGGAGTGAAATCCACTCAGACTGAGGTAAATTGGGAGTGTTTGTTTTAAGAGTGTATACATTAGAGGGTTAAAGAATTTCCATAATCTCTAAAATAAATTTTAAATGCAGAAAAAATGGCATGATTTTGTCTAAGGAGGAATAAAATGAAAGTAATTAAGTAACAGACACTTACTATATTTCTTACATCGGTAAAGTAGCATAACCACGACAGCAACGATAACTCCACTTGCAAAAAATACAAGATCGTGCACTCTAAGAGTTACCCACATGACAAGGCTTGATGGTACTACATGGCCCAGCATCTTTTTGATACTTTTAAAAGGATTGAAACTCATTCGGTTGAAAATGTTCACAGAATATCCGGCAAGTGGGTTATTGAATCGGAAAAACTGTGGTAGCTGAGCAATTTTAGATGAGACAGTTGATGTTAGGTTGGATGGCATAAGATTTCCAATCCTCTTTTGAACAGTTTTTAGCGAATTTAAACTTAAATGTTCCAAAAAGTCCTTAGGAAATCCAGCAAGCGGAACCTTAAAGTTGAAATTATTCTTGAAATATCCAGAAAAAGGATTTTTCTCAAGTGGAGGCATCACATTTGACTTGACCTTTTGTCCGAGGTTGGATGGCACTAGATAACCTAACATTCTTTTAGCAGGATTTAGTGGGTTCAAACTGAAATGTCTAAAAAAGTTTTCGTAAGTCCCAGACAATGTATTCTTGATTTGGTTACGCCGACTCCTGGTTACGGTGTCGTAAACTGGATACACTACTTTGGCCACTGGCTGACAAATATAATCCACTAAGAAATTCTCCAGGTGGCTACTTTCTGATGAAGCTATGTCAGGAACGTCTGAAATTTTATTGCTCAAGGCTGATTTGATGTCGTCTTTTCCTTTTGTGATACTCTTGAACCAGTTGTTACTCTTGGGAATTAATTTTGATATTGTCACTGAAAATAAAAAAATATATACATATTAAAATTTTCAACATTTATTGGTCAAGCGGCTCAGTGACTGAGAGATTAAATGTGTCCGCCTTGTAAGCCCACGATCGCAGGTTTGAGCCCCGGCTGAGTCGTCGGATTTTCTAGATGGGAAAATCCTGGGCAAGGATGCCATTGATTATGTGGCTTGTAAAAGATTCCTGGGGGTCCATTTGGCCTGGGTTCCCTCGGCAAAATTAAATGTCGGCATACATTAACATCCACAGAGAGCTGAGATTCATTGTAATCTGAGCGTCAAAATTGGTAGCGAGAATCGCCTAGATGGTGCTACAAAAAATGGCTCTCGGTTCTGGGGAATATACTGAGTCTGCAAAAGGCTTGACCGCCAATGTTGCAGCACCATTAGAGGAAAAAAAGAACACTTATTGGTCAAAATCTTGTTAGATAACAAATTCAACTTTTGCTAATTTTTATCATTGTTCTGTTTTTCAACACAACAAATATCTAACTCTTAATAGCTTTGAGTTAATTTTACCGTTTTCTGCTCAAGTATATAAATGATTTCAGTACATCAAAAAATTGTTAATAACCATTCAAAACTCTTTTTTTTTGCCAGGTAAGTTGAAGTTAATACAAGTGAGCATGGTTAGTTCATTAGATGGTTGCGTCTAATCGTGAATTTTATTAGTCCTGATTTTGAGGCAGACGCCTTACTAATTTAGAAAATAAAAATAAAAAATTAAAAAGTATAAAAATTTATATCTTAAACCATTTTAATCTTAAAAAATATGATACTTAAAAAATTAGGATACTGTTTACGCTACTTTAGTTTTAAATTTAAATTTTGTCTCATAAAAATATTTTTATGTTTAGAACATTAAAAAAAATATACGTGATGTAGAATATTCAGTCTTTTTGTAAATAATGTTGGTTGGTTGGTATACATATATTTTCAGGCTTGTGTGCTTGCTCAGAGAGCCGCTTATGAACCTTTGTCAAGTAAGACAGCCACACACACACTCACATGCACACACACACACCTGACAGATGCTGCTCTCTATCGCGCGTCACCTCCACAATTTAGACATGTCCCTGAAGGGGAGGGAAATAGTCTCCAGGAACCTGTACCCGCGGGAAACTGCGCAATGACCGCCCACAGGACTTTCGGACCCAACAGATTTAACGAGCACGTACTCCGCATATACTCGGGGGGTTTTCAGCGACCAGGACTCGATCGCGGGACCTTCCGATCCGTAGATCAAGACACTGACCACAGGGCGCCCCACAGCTCGTAAATAATGTACTTTTCTATTAGCTCGGCTCAATATCGCCAAATGTAGTTAATTCATCCCCAGACTCTGTTATTATCGCCGTAATTTTCAACAACGTACACTAACAACTTTTCGACACTGGAAAGGAGTGAAAATTAACTCAGACGAAGCTAAAATCACTCTGTTGGAGTGATCCTGTCACAGGTTTAACTTAACAAAGGAGTGAAATCCACTTCTGTAGTTGAAGTGCATTTTCGACACCGGAATGAGTGAAAATTAACTCAGACTGAGTTAGAATCGCTCGTTTGTTTTAAGAGTGTAGTTGATTTTATTCATATTTTTTTTAAATATAAGTGATTAATTAACTTCATTTACATACCTTCTCCAAAAGAACCGCAGTGTGTTATTAGTGAAGATAAGACAATAAAAAAGATTATATTAGCAATTTTACTTGTCATATTTTTGAATTTGATTTTATTACTTCCAAAATCACTATTACTGAAGCTTGAATGATGATTATTTTGTATAGTTATCTGTCTAAAACGTTTTTGATAAGTAACAATAAGTTTTTGAACAATGCTGTTCTTGACATTTTTTACATTATTTAAATCGAAGCACGTTTAAAACTTATATATTGTTAAAAACATTGTTTAATTATTGATATTTTTATTTCCAACACTTGAAGTATTAATAGTTATTTAGGCAACTAGTGCCGAAAATATCATTTTATTAAGCGATTGGCTTTTCTTTCACGAGACCGTAGGTCGAGTGAAATAATGACAAGATTTTAATAAAGTATTATTTGGTACGTTCTTGCTTACAATATGTTTTTTATAATAACGTGCAAAAGCGTGAAATTTGTGTTCTTAATTTTTTCATATTTAATTTCCTGTAATACTTGTAGTGTCCATGGAGATATTAGAAAATGCAAAAGTAAGGAACCAATAGAAATAAGTGAGTTTCATGACCATTTAGTTTCCATGGAGATATTCATGACATCGTTTTGTTTTTCTACCAATCAGATACTATTACTTACTTTACCGCACAATAGTGCCGAAAGTCCCATTTCCTGCACTATCTGTGACGTAAGCACGTTAAGTGTCATTTTCGCAACGATTTATGAATGAATATATGATATGAAAAATTGAACTTTTTTGCACGTTGTTATAAAAAATGATTTTCCTACCAATTAGAAAAGTTTCGGAAATCGGAATAATCACAAACATTATTTGATTTTGGTAATTGAAAAAATAGTATTAAACAATGAGCAGACAACCTCTTTCTAACACATTTACAAATGAATAATTGAAAAAATTAGTTTAAGAACGTGTTAAGTGACATTTTTGAAAATATTTATACTTTTGTGTCAATGGACTTTTGCCATTCCCTCCTTTAACCTCTGAAGACCCGAGCAAAATCCTACACGTATATTCTTTATCTAAGCATACTTTTCATACAAATATATGCCAAAAAGTATGTTTTGCAAATAAAGTGTTTAAAAAATTATATTTAATAGTTAACTTAGGGACACGCCTTAATCTCTAAAAATACACATTTTTGTGGCATAAATGCAAAACCGAAGGCCGTATGACTTATTTGTATAGTTAACAGATTATTTAACATTGTAATGCAAAATTAATTTAAAATTAACTACTAAAAGAACTTTTAAAAAGTTAGAAAAAAATTAAAATATTTTTTAAGAACTCTAATATCGTATTAATCCTCGTTCAACTTCATTTTTTTCTAGAAATAAATGACTGATACCTGTAATCAAAGGCTGGAAACTGATATTTGGATCTTCTTCTATCGAACCAGGTCAATTTCGGAACTAATTAACAAATTAATTCTTTGTAGTTGGGTTTTAAAAAATGTCCCCAAATGGGGACAAGGTGAGAGTTAAAGTTAAGTTAACAAGATTCATGATATTCATAAACTTTAAGTTATGCAAATTTTTTTACCTTTTGTCAGTGCAGTTTTTAACGTATCTAAGTGCGAACGAAAAACTTTAAATTCCATTTTCACCTTTTCACATTTTCGTCACTTAGCAAGTTTTTCCCATAAGCTATTCAATTCCTTTTCCTTAGAAAGATAAAAAAACAACAACAATGGTTTCTTCCTACATAAAATATAGGAAACATTTTTATTCGGAAGATGTATTCGTGATTGTTAAGTGGATTTAACGAAATACAATCTAATTAAAAAAAAAAACTTTCAATTTAAAGTAGTCGATGGTTCAAAATGCGTAGCACTTGATTTATTACTTCCAATTCATTATAATCCTCTTTTTTAATTGAATTAACAAACTCTATTTAAGAGCCGAACCCAAAAAAATCATGTCAAATTATACAGAAATTTTTTTCTCATTTCAGAAGAAGTACTTTAGATTTTTATTTTTTACATTTTTTTTAAATATAACTTAGGAGCTTTTTTTTAAAAAAAAGAAAGAAACCTTTCTAATTAAATTTATAGAGTAATTTAAAATTCCAAATAATATTGGCAATGTTAGCATTAAGAATTTTATGTAAGAAGTCTTACTGAGGAAAATTGGGATTTGGATCATTGTTAAATATACAAACTAATGAACTGAATATTCGCTTCTTAAGGTTTCTTCACTGTCATTTTCCAAATATCTAAGTGCCCTTTGTAGTAACGACACAGTTGTCTAAGTTTCATTCGCATCTGCATTATCTAGATTGCTAAAAGTAAATATTCTTTTACAACTACTTTTCAATTGCAATCACATGTAAATTGTTCCGATGCAACGGAATGGTTAGATAAGTAGGAGTTTCTACAGAGAGAGGCCAATAAAAGTGGCCCCAATGTGGAGATAAGAATACGACAGAAATGTTGTCAAGTAAAAAAACAATACAAAAACAGGTTTGCTAACTGAAGCTATTGATCGCTTCAATATTAAGCCCAAACAAACGCTTGGCGTCTTATTTGCCGGCACCTCCCTTCTAAAAATGGTCAGTGGAGATCAATAGAAAATTTGTATGTGGAAATGGCCAACTGGTACCAATAGAAATCTCTATTGATATCTATATAAATCTCTATTGATCTCTATTGATATCCATACAAATCTCTACTGATCTATATAGATATCAGTGGAGGCCTATTGATGTCATTTGAGATCAGTAGCTTACTGATATTTTCTTTACTAAGGTCGGTAGAGCGCTATTGATATCAATAAGACATATTATCAGTAGGTTACTGATATCAATAGCTTCTACTGATAACAATAGTGACATCTGTAGAAATAAGTAGACATCAATAAAGCTGCACTTATGTCAATAGATTTTTGTATTGATCTCTATGGATCATTTTTAGTAGGGCTACGCTACAGTTTGAGAAGATAGTTGAAATGAAATATAAACAAGGTTTGTAGAGCTTGATCAAAAAAAAAAAAGACACAAAATTTGCATTGTGGGACGTTCATATTGTATGAATTAATATCTGGAACTCGCCACTAGTCTATGAGTAGCTCTAATGTTAAGCTAATCCGATCCAACCAATGCAAAAACAGGTTTCCGGCGGCTTCAAGAGTTTTCTCGACAAGCATTTCAACGTATTCTTAACTCTAGACCGGGGCCACTTTTATTTGCCTCACCCTGTATAAACAAAGGAATATATTATGTTGAAAGTCGAAAGTCATTTAATTTTAAAGGTTCTTTCTAGAAATGTGCGTTTGAATGTACTCAAGTTTTTGAAAACAAATTGCTTTATCCCTTTGCTGTCAATAAACATTTATCTAAAAACATGTCTCTGTTCAGATCAGTCGTTTCTAAATTATTTATTTATCTATACTGAGACATAATTAATTATCTTAGTTCGATTATGCAATTTTTTTTTATTATATAAAGTTTTATTATATGGTAATAAGTTGATAAGAAAATTATTCTACACATAATGATATAAATTATTTCTTTATTTAACTAGAATATGAACTACATGTCACATGCAAATTACATTTACAAGTATGATGATGTAAAATACATTTATATATGACAGAATCACACTGATATAACAAATCAACATCATTTTAACGCCCTATTCAATCTATAAAAATAATTTAAGGAATTTTTTTGTGCATTGTTGTATAAATTTTTTTACACAAGCAATAGTTATGTTGAAAGCATAATTAATGTGTCGTAACATAACTTTTAAGGGGAGATCATAGTTAGCGACAGCAAAAATGAGCAATTCTTAGTATTGATTTCGGAAGGCTCTAAATCATTTAAAAATTATGGTACAATAAAAAAAATGTACCAAATTATAAATTGTACTTTTATTATTAAATTTACCCCTAAGAATCTTATTTTTTTTAAAAATATTTTTTAAGAAAAAAGACATCTTTTGAAACATACAATTATGAAATTTTCAAAAATACAAGTATTTTTTCGGTGCACTTTTCTCCAAATCTATTAAATATTTCTTAATAAATTTTTTTTTGTGTCTTATAAAACCATTTTAGATCTATTTAAGTCACCTATTTTTTTGCCTAAAAATTTTTAAAATTTTATTTTAAAAACATTATATTCTACTTTCATAATAATTCTGATTTTCAACGAAGAAAAGTGTAAAATAATAAATCGGGTCGGGTTATAAATCATATATATAATTATATATCCTTTATATAAAAGCTTCTACTTTTAATTTCCACTATAATTTTATAACTTAAAAAATCGAATCTTTTACAAAGGCTATTTCCGCCCACACAGCATTCTGTTCACTGTCCGTCACCCACTTTCATTTCTAAAACTACAAATGCTACAGGCAAGTATGATGCGTCCATGAATTCAGCTAATTGACACTACACTCTTTAAAAAAAAGAGTGAAATCCACTCCAGTTGGAGAAGTGCATTTTCGACACTGGAAAGGAGTGAATATTAACTCAGACTGAGTTCAAATCACTCGTTTGGAGTGATCCTGTCGGAGGTTTAACACACAAAGGATCCACTCCAAAAGGAGAAGTGCATTTTCCAGACTGGAGGATTGAAAATTAATCAGACTGAGTTAAAATCGCTCGTTCGTTTTAAGAGTGTAGAAGACTTTGAAAATCTTAGAATAAGTATTAGTCCAGTAACTTTATCGCCTGAAAGTATGGGGTAGTATGCGTGAAATCCTTTGATTTTTGATTTTTTGCACACTTAATTATGACGTTGGCCTAATGAATAATTCAAGTTTTCGATCTCGAGCGCCGAACACAACTCTGTCAAAATTCGAATAACGTTTTCAACTTTTAGCGTTTATAACCCTTAAGGACTACTCTTTGAAGAATCTTTCAAAGAACGTTTTTAAAGTGCATTAAATTTGCTACAATATGATAATAGAACTGTCTCTATAGATCCAGTAGTTTTCGAGATCAATCCTTTCAAAGTTGGTAATTTTTTTCGAACTTCGCTCATTCGAACTAATGCATTTTGAATCGGATTAATTACTATCGAAATCCTGTACTTTTATGCTGAGATGTTAAAAAAAGAAAATGAAACACACAACAATATTTAATAAGTTTATTTGTAAAGAAATTAAGTAATTTCAAACCAGAAATTGAATTAATTTTGCCCTCTTGCAATTTCCCGATTGTGGTTCATCCATATGTAGGAGAGCATATTATTAGGAGAGCATATCCCCATCAAAAGGGATGGTGAGAGGGCTAAATTAATTTAATTCTTTGAGTTTGAAATTAATGAATTTCCTTTCAAATAAACTTATTAAGTATAAGTTAAACTTTAATTAGTTTAGTTATATTTTGAAGGTGATAGATAGTTTCAATGTTGTATGTTGATCTGAAATGCTTCTCTTCGTTTTTAAGTGTCAGCAATATTAAATGTTAGGTGGCAGTTTCTGTTACAGGCTCACCTGTTTTCAATATAAACGTTGCGTGGAACCCAAGCATGAGGAAAAACATATTTATTTTTATTTTGCGGTATTCGAATTCTTGAAAAGAAGGAAGTTATATCTGCGTTTGACAAAATATTTATTGAACTTTTACGAAATATTTCTCGGGAAACGATTTCGTTAAGAAATAATTAACTCTTGGAACCGTTGAGAATATATTTTGATAGTGTATCTCGGATTGCCGGCCCGCCGGCGCAATGGTTAAAGTGATAGCCTTTGGAGCTGCTGTGCTAGGGTTCGAATCACGGTAAAGGCATGGATGTTTGTGTTTGTCAATAAATGTTGTTATTTGTCTTTTGTTTGGGTCGTCCTTCTTTGTGTGTCTCTTGTGACTGTCTCTTCTGGCGAGCGGGGTAATGGGCTAAAAAGCCTACACTCTTCCCTTCTAGAGAGCGCAATCACTGTCATTTGTCATCTCGGATTACTTTTTCCTACAATACGGTCATAAAAATTTCGACAATTAGTCATTAGAACGAATAATTACATATAATTAATTTGATCTTGTATTATTGAAATAAAAAATACAGGTTTCGACAAAAAAAAAAAAAAAACATACAGTATATATGTATTTGGAGTAAACGCAATAATTATGCAATTGGATTGGATGTAATTATTAATTTATTTAAATTTCATCTTAATATTTAATAAACAATGGAAAATATTTATTCGAAAAGGAAGGAGAAATAATAAACAATTCTGAAAATCTGCGAAGTTTTAACTTAAAAATCATGTCAATTGATTCAACGAAGGCTTAAATAACTGTATGTAAAATTAAAAATTTCACTTAACATTTGAAAATATTCGTATCTTGTTTTTTAAAAAAATAACTTCAGATTTACAAGTTCTTTCATTTTGAAAATTAAATTTGAAACATGCATTCTAAAATGATTTTCTCTTTAGTTGACAATTTTTTTCCACTTTTCAATTGCCATGTTTGTCGTAAGACTGAGTCTATATTTTTTTCCAAAGATTGAATAAAAATGATAGTAAATTTACGCATAAACTTAAATTAGCCACCCCGGTGGCTCAATCATTAGGACTCTAGCCTTTGGAGCTGCTGGGGTCTGGTTCGAATCCCGGTCAGGCATGAATGTTTGTGACCGTCAATAAATGTTGTTATTTGTCTATGTGTTATTCATTTCTTTTTGACTGTAAAAATTCTTTCTGTGTCTGTCCCACTTGACGAAAGATTATAAGCGGTTCTCTGAAAAAGCACACAAGCTGGAAAATATATGTACAGCTGCGGAAATAAAAAAAGTACCACTAGTGATTATTTCAGCCATTAGTCACCCTATAGAATCGGACCTTTTTGAGATTGTGAACAATTAACGTTCTGATTTAATTGCATGACAAAAAATTTGCATAAGGGGCCGTCTTCAAATTAAAAATGTAACGAACTTTGAAATTTCCAATGGCAACACCCAATTTTAATTACTTAGAAATGTTAAGCACTCTCGAAAACCCTTAAATCTAAGTTTTTGTAACATTTGAATGAATATTAGAAGAGTTATTCAATCGAATCACTTGTGGATCTTTTGGGGACCATCTCTAAATGACAAGCAAGCAGGGCCGGCCTTAGGCATTTTGGTGCTCCGGGCAAAACCTTAATTTTGCGCCCCCCCCCACCCATTTCCACCCATTTTTTTTAATTTAAATCTCACGCGGCCATAACAGAAAGTCAAGGAAGCATTGAAAACAAACAAAAAAAAAACATTTTATTAAAAACTCAAATAGTTAACAAAATCACCAATTTGGCACTTCAGGAAAAAAAATTAAATAAACTAATTTCCCATATTTTAAATAAATTCTAACTAACCAAAGTAATTAAAATGCCCTTTTTCTAACTTTTCTTTCTGCAAACTCACGAACCAGTGATTTCAAGTCTAATTTGTCACTAATTTGGTGTTCTATAGCTATCATTGCCAATCCATTAAGCCGATTTTGCGTCTCCATCGTTCTGTTATTTTTTTAAATAATTTTTTGTTTTTAAAAACTTCTTTCCCCTGAAGTCACAGTGACTGGCAATGTATACCAAAACCGAGCTTAAGTTTGCAGCAGAGAAATGTACTGAGCGGAAGAATCTTGGTAAACAACCCGTCTGGCGCCGCAAAATCGCGTACTCTGATTGGCTGCTCCTTTCAACCCTGATATTCGTGCGCCCTGTTACGTCAAAATCGAAGGAAAAAAATAATTAAAATAACACTCTAACTGAAGCTAAACTAATAAAAATAATAAATTTATGTCTTGAAATAACAAATAAATTTGTTTATTGAATGTGAAATACCTTTTTGTATTCGATTCTCGCACTCAAAAATGAGAACTATTTACCCTTTTTCTCGTAGAACATTTGTATACTGCAAACTTAAGGTCGGTTTAGGTATAGCAGTAATGCCGACTGCTGAGGTTTGGTGCAAATTTGAGCGTAGCGATAAACTAAAAAAATTCAGCAGGGATTTCCTTTTTTGTTAATAATGACGAAACGATCCTTATTTTATCGGCTAATTCCAGGCAGGGCGTTAAGATCACTTGAATTTCCATCAGTTAAAACTACTTCCAAATTTTTGCAATGTGCCTGTAGCTCATTTCTGGGCATGTATTTTAGACCAAAAATATTATACAAAAGGCTGTAATAATTGCTGTGAGTATTTAATAAATTATATCTGGTTTACAAGGAATTTATTGCTTGAATCCATACTGTGAAAATATCTATTTATATTTTTGTTTGAGGTCTTGAACGGGTTTATCCGGGCCCTCATACAAAAAACTTTCTTGTTTTGCTTCTGACAGGATGACGTACACTGTACAGTAAACTCCCGATTATCCGCGGGCCACGATCCCCCTTTTTTTCAACCTTCAAATATAATAATTTTTAAAAAAAGCTGAGAAAAGAAATTTATCTGTTTCAAAACTTGACAGAATGCATTCCAAGAACAACGAATTCATTTCATGAACAGCGAATTCATTTTCAGAATGACGAATACATTTAAAAAAACCTGAGAATGCACTTAAAATAAGAATGACTATAGAAAACCTGGTGTGTGCCAAAATGTGTTCGGTCAGGTGCACATCAAGAGCTATTTGTCATTAAGAGTCACTTGTAAAATAAACTATCAGCGATTTTAATTGTACAGCGTTGCATGGTTG
The DNA here is from genome assembly GCA_023701765.1 of Hylyphantes graminicola. Classification (NCBI taxonomy): domain Eukaryota; kingdom Metazoa; phylum Arthropoda; class Arachnida; order Araneae; family Linyphiidae; genus Hylyphantes; species Hylyphantes graminicola. Next base: position 43,336,157 of record CM043120.1, read on the forward strand.
ATTTAGGATATTACCAGCGTTGCATGCTTGATTTAGGCGTTGCATTTTTGATTTTAGGATAGCCTGTGACTTAATTTTTTGATCAGTTTATTTCATTTTCATTTTCCGTGATTTTGGCGCCCCTAGATCATTGCGCTCCGGGCCGCCGCCCGGACCGCCCTGCCCTGAGGCCGGCCCTGCACTGTTAAAAAAAACCTGAATTTTACGAACAAATTTCTGTGATTATTTTCGGGAATTTACGGAAAGATTGCGTTTCTTTCACAAACAGACGGTTTGTCTGAAATACACAGCTTGTTTCCGTTTTCCTTAAATGCTTGACAAGTGAAAACGGAAAAACACCGTATTTCTGATTGCAGAATTTCACTTAAGACCCATATGAACGTAAATTCTCCATATAACCTCGCACCCAACAGCTTTTAGCCTCGACACATCGGCTGACCGACTCAGCCACCTTGTTTATTGTTTGTTGTTTTGTTTTGACCACATCTGAAGCAAGCAAGAAAGATAAATATACAGGTATGTTCATTTCATTTAATAAAATAATTTTTTTTTAATGTTTATATTTTCTATCTTCCTTTTCTATCTATAGAATCCAGTTATTGTCTCTTTCTTATTTGTTTCTGTAATATCTATAGTCCTATAATTGACCGTGAGGTGACTCCAGAAATTAATAATTCCGTTTGTTTACCAACACGCGCAACTAAGTCAATTTGATTTAAATGTTTAAAAAAGCTGTCAAATATATGAAATAAACAAAGTTCAGAAAACAAACAAGTGCACATTATTAAAAAAAATAATGAAATGACTTGAAATTATTACGCTTAAATTCGATTGAAAAGCTATAGCCCTCGTGAAGCTTTAGTGCGACGATAATTCAAAACCTAACCTCGATTGAAAAGCACGGTTACGCTATCGCTATAAGCATGGTTTATTTTAAGAACTATGCAAGAGAGTATACATAACGCAAACTTTTTCTTTATAAAATAATAAACTTTTGTTGATTTTAATGAATCAATTAGTGATTACGGATGTATGCAAATCACATATTTTGATTCGATTCAGAAGTTACATACACTATTGCCAATGCTCTTTGTTTTGAAAAGTCTGCACACACAATTTCCGATTAAATGCAAACTTTCCAACACATTCAAAATTTAGGAATTGCAAGTGTCCGCAAAACGCTATTTTAGTGTTTATTTAGATATAGCTGCTAAGTGATATCTCATTTTCGGCTCACCGTCTATAACTTCATGTCGGTGATATTCAAAAGCAATAGTTATTAGCTTTTACTAGAATACTAATTATAAAATTGTATTTTATTACTAAAATACTATTAAATTGCATTAAAGTTATTATTTTATACTAAATACTATTATAAAATTGTATTTTTAGTAATGATATACATTATTCAAAAACACTTCTGTTTTGTTTCTACTATTAAAAAAATATTTTCAGTGTATTCTCAAAACTGTATTGAGATATATGGATAAATCAATTAATTAAAGGTACTGTAAGAATCATGCTTTGTCTGCCCCCTCCACCTTTTCACAAAAAGAGAAAAAGCGTTTTTAACTCTGATATTAAATTATTGCGGTCATACTATGGAAAACTTGCTCGAAAAAAAAAAGCCTAAAATTGGCAAATTGTTTAATTTTAGAAGGACTTAAGAAGAATTTGCCTGGTTTACGCCCGACTAACAGTTGCTTCTATACATTAGATCTATTCATTTAAAATCGGATTTATATATTTTTATATATTATTTTTTTTAGGTGCTTGTTTATCATAAATCTCCAAAGAGGGTCAAAAGTTCGGAAAAAGAAGAAAACTAAATCTGTAGTTCCTGCATAAATTTTTAAATTAGTTGAGAATTTGATAACCATATCAGTCTTTTTCAATTGTGAAAGAAAAATAAAACCTGATTATATTCTGTAATTCTTTTGTTATTCATATCTTGTTAAATTGTATCAGTGGTGTATCCAGGGGGGGAGGGATAATTCTCGTCCCCATGTACTAAAACATGTTGTTGTTGTTGTTTTACTATCAGAGACTATACAAATTTATGTATGTATAGTACAAATGCAGACACTTAATGATTTATTGTTTTTGACTAAAAATTTTACTGTCTTAAAGAGTCTCTCTATTAAGGGGTGTTCAACCCCTAAGACACCTGACTCATTATCCCCTACCCATGATTTTGCCCTGGATATGCAACTGAAAAGTACAATACCATTTGTGTAGCCACAGAACAACACCAAATATATACATCATAAAAAATATGTCAGAAAAATTATCAAAATTGGAAAAATTATTAACATTTTTCTGCCATATTAAAATTGTTTTAAATATATGAAAAGTGGTAATTTTTTAATTTCAAAAATGTGAACAATTTCCTTTTTATTCAGATTATATACCAAATATGGTTTTAAAAATATTAAAGGATTAGATTGTATTAGTTTTGAATAGATTTAAGGTTTAAGTATGAAGAAATTTGCTTACGTTTTATATAACAAACAGGATGTTTAATTTCCCTGTTTCTCCTGTTAAATTTCCCTATGGTAATATTTATAACAACATATATAAATGGACATATTTAGAAGGATTGATGGTTAAATAGTATATAGAAACAAAATTGACAAGAAAAAAGCAAAAATGTCTTGGAATCAACTAGAAAATATTTTCTTAATTTAGAGAGAAATGCAAATTAGAAATTCCTGAAATTAACAGAATATTTCTAAAACGGTAAATCCTGAAATTAACGGAGAAATTCCAAAATGGAAGATCCTGAAATTAACGAAGAAATTCCGAAATTTAAGATCCTGAAATTAACGGAGAAATTCCAAAATGGAAGACCCTGAAATTAACGGAAGAATTCCGAAATGGAAGTTTCTGAAAATAACGGAAAAGTTCCAAAACGGAAGAACCTGATATTAACGGAAAAATCCCGGCAACTTGCTGCCAGTAGTTTTTCCGTTAATTCAAGGAATTTTTTTAACAGTGTGCAAGCAAGCATGCATGCAAGGCCGTCTTTATTTATCAATTACACATGTAATCTTATACACAGACCCCTAATGGGTAATGAAAAAATATTTTGGGATTTACTCAGCAAATTATGAATAAAATTTTTTAAAAATTGGGATTTCGCTTAAACTTCTTGTCTTGAATTTATTTCTGTAAAAATATCAATTGGTTTCTTTTCATATATGTTTTAAAAATTAATATAATAATTATTAAAATATATAAAAATTGTTTTAAATACCCCAATTTTGAATGCATTTTGTTTGGGTTATTATAATTTCTTTTCAGTAAAAAATTCGCTTCATTATCTTAATTATTTATAGATTGGGATAGTTTTTTATGTGCAACTCATTTAACATTATGGGACCTAAACTTTGCACGTCTCTAACTCCCCTAATAATGCTTAAAAACTAACAAAATTTGGCATTTCGTATTAACATAGGTCATAGATTTGAAATATGGACTCAAAAAGGGGTGTTACTATTGGAAATTTTGAAGTTAGTAACATTTTTAATATGAAGATGACCCCTTATGCAAAATTTGTGTAATGCAATTAACTCAGAATGTTAATTGTTTACAATTTCAAAAAGGTCCGATTCTATAGATAGACTAACGGCAGAAATAATCACTAGTGGTACTTTTTTTATTTCCGCAGCTGTACCATACCATACCATATTTTTTCGAAAGATCGAATAAAAATGATAGTAAATTTACGCATAAACTTAAATTTATATTCAAATGCGTTGCTATTATTTGCAACAGTGAAATCTAATATGTTTTTTAATACCTAATTGAATAATCCATTAAAATCAGCGCATCTCAATTTACGAAAAGTAATCCTTTTTTATTTTATTTTTCAAATGCCATCGGATAAAATATTTTTTCGTAAAAAAGTAAGATAGCGTTTAATAACGAAATTCATAAATATCGATTGATTTTCCGCCCCACAAAATTTCCCGCTCTAGGGAATGCCATATGAATAAGAATAAACAAAAAGTCTAAAAATACTTTATTGTAATATGAAAAAACGAAAGAAAACTAATTTCAAACAAAGTAAATCCAAAAAGATTGGAGTGATAGCAGTCTATTGTGTTTTATATATGCTTTTCACTCAAAGAGCTAAAACATTTTGTAAAGTTCTTTCTTTACAAAAACATACGCATTGTTAGGAAAAATAACAATACGTGTGTGGGTTGGTTGGTTGGTAGACATATATTTTCAGGCTTGTGTGCTTGGTCGCAAGGACCCGCTTATAAACCATCGTCAAGTAGGACAACACAAGACACACACAAACACATATGACAGATGTTGCCATCTGTCGCCACCTCCGCAATTTAGACATGTCCCTGAAGGGGAGGGAAATTTTCACCTGGGACCTGTACCCGTGGGAAACTGCGCAATGACCGCCCACAGGACTTTCGGACCCAACAGATTTTACGAGCACGTACTCCGCATATACTCGACTAACACAAACATCCATGCCTGAAAGGGATTCGAGCCCGGACCCAACAGCTCCAGAGGCCAATGCCTTAACCACTACGCCGCTGGATCACGTGTGTGGGTTTTATTCTTACTTTAGATAAGAGGCTGCTGCTTATATTTTAAAATACAGGGTGGTCATAAAATAACGCTCGCTATTCGGAGTGATCTGTAGCTTAAATGAATAATCCAAATGCAAAAAACTTTAAGACACTTACTAATCAGGAAGGGGGGGGGGGGGAAGAATAGAATCATAAAAAGACAAACTCGTCTCTTGACCAGGGATCTAAATTACGAGGCGTAATTGGATGTTTTGGCCGTAATTAGCCATAATTGGCTACGCCTCGTAATTTAGAGCCTTGGGTCAAGAGACGAGTTTCGTTTTATGATTCCATTCTTTTTCAAAAAAAAGAAACTCTTCTCTTGACCAGGGATCTAAATTACGAGGCGTTATTAGCTGTGTTGGTCATAATTGACGACACCTCGTAATTTAGAACCCTGGTGGCAAGTTTGTTTTTTATGGTTATTCTTTTTAATGATTATTTTTTAGGATTCTATCTTTTTTATGATTCCATTCTTTTTCCCCCTTTTTGATTAGTAAGCTGCCGTGATAAGGTAAACTGCAGTATCTTCCATAGTGACTTGAACCTATGTTGCAAGCACTCAATTACTTTAACCGGTAAGAAAACATACTGGAACTTTTTTTTTTATTTTAGAGCAAAAATGGGGGCAACTCATTGTGGCGATTACTGCAGTTTACCTTATCACGGCATTAAGTGTCTCAATTTTTGATGCATTCGGATTATTCATTCAAGCTACAGACCATTCCGAATAGCGAGCGTAATTTTATAACCACCCTGTACATTAGCACATCACACTAACAAAACAGTTAGGTTTAGTTTGAATTAGCGTCGCACTAGAGCTAACGCGAGTGCTACACCACATTGGACACCACATTGGAATCGATTTTAGGCAAATTTGAAATATACGCTTCCGTAAAACAGCCCTACATTTTATCAATATTTATTATTTCAATGGTAATTAGATTAAATCACGTTTAATCAGAAAACAAAAACAAAAAAAAAACACACGCTGGTTTGTTTATAGTTCATAGTGACGTCAGCCAAACCGACTTGTTTGTGATCAACGTGATGTTCACGTGAAAAAAAAATGCCTTTTTAAAACGATTTTTTTTTAATGATTTAAAGATTTATTTCGCAAAAATTTATATGCACTTGTTATTTTTTACTTTCAACTATAATTTAAATAACATTGACAAATATTTTAGCGATACAGTCAAGTACCCTATTGAGCCAGTTTTACTTCAAAATAATTGTTATGCATGATGTATTGAAATAATTGTTATGATGATGTCGGCTCGCCAGCTGACTGTGGTTCAAAAATATGACGCCCGTCGCCAATAGCCCTCGTGTAGCTCCAGTGCGACGTTATTCCGAGCTAAACCTAAAAAACCTTTTATACCTACAGAGAAAAAATATTTTGATTCACCAAAATTATTGGGCCAGTAGAGCGCCCACACAAATTTTTTTGTTAGTACCAATTATTTTGTTGGTTCAACCCATAGATTTGTTCAACCAAATGATTTAGTTGATTAAATAAGTTTAAGGTATTCGAATACCCAAAATTTCCCAAAATTCTAAAATTTTTACTATTGCTTTAAACTTTTCCAAATTTGGCATAGTGATTTCAAATATAATGAATAATACTATTTAGGCTTTAGTTTTTATTTAAAGATAATTTATTTATTTTAAACGGTGTTTTTCTACTAAGAAAAGAGGTTTACGCCAACAAGTCTACCACACCAGATACTTACACCAGATGTTAGAGGTTCATGGCACAGATATATATTGAAATAGCATCTGTGAAAAATTTCAGGTAAATTAATGTAAAACGTTTTATGCTAGGAGTGTTGGCGTAAACCCCTTTTTTTAGTTGAAAAACACCGTTTAAAATAAATCAATTATATTTAAATAAAAAAAATTGCCCAAAAAGCATTGTTCATTATATTTGAAATCACTATGCCAAATTTTGAAAAGATTAAAGTAATAGTAAAAATTTTAGAATGTTGGGTATTCGCCTACCGTAATAGGTTTTGCCAAATTATTTGTTTTTGTTTAACAAAAAAGTCAGTTTAAAATTCTTAAATTTCACGAGCACGTCTGTCAAAGTAACTCAGAAACGCCTGTATATTTTGGGAATATATTTTTTACAGCACAAGTACGTTTACAGTTTGGCTGTGATACGAACCGGGAACCATCCTCGCTGAGTAGTTGGTCAATTATAGACCTCGGGTAAAAAGGCGTCAACAAAATGGAGGACAAACAACTGGTCTTTCATTTCAACAATCGCTACTTCATCACCAGAGACATAACATAGAGTGGACTGCGCATTGGCAAACCTAAAGTGTCCTAAACATCTAACTTACACAGTCACATGACTGTGTCGCGTTTGGCTCGCATCTATGGCGAGTTTACCATTTGGCGAGTTTTTCCACAACGACCTGAACACAGAGGCCGACAATCTAATGTTATGATAAAGAAGCTTGGAAAGGAACAAGGATGAATCGCTAGGTTTTTTTAAAAAAGATCTTTGTAATAGATATCAGATTATTCCTTTGCTTTTGTACGTATGTTTAAGATTACTTGAACAATTGAATTACGTGGACTCTTTATTAAAAATTAATTTAAAAGAACATTAGTAGGTTTATGTAGAGTGTTGCTGTAATATAAGTTGGTTATTGACATGGTGAATATTTTCTGCCGTCTCTATAACTTTCGTTCTAACGGTCCGATTAAAAAAAAATCAAATATATATATTTTTTTGAAATTTTGCTTCTTCGTTTATTTCACCTGGAATAAATCAACTTTCTAAAACACATCAATATATTCCAAATTCAACAAATGCTCTACTTTTCAAATATAAATAACTCAAAAACTACGATTGCAAAAACAGGTTTCGTTTTGACCAAATTGTAAAAAAATTATTCTGCTTCTAAGCTGTCAATGTTCAGACCATTAATTTAATTGACTTGGCCCAAAATATTTTTTATAATTAGAGTTCTAACAAAGTTGATTTAATCATGAATATGATTCTTCAGTATAAAAGAGCTTTTAGAATAAATTCCCTCGATAGAAATTATAGTTTAAGAAGAACACACAATTACTAAAGGTATGCAGAACTAAATAAATTTTACCCGTGAAAGTGTGACTAATCCTTTTTTATACCCCTCTTTACAATTAGGAATTCACAAGCATTTGGCATCTTGCACAAAACGTTACTGAATTAAGAGTACAGCATTCACGATTGTTAACATGCTCAGAGATTAAAAGAATGTAATTAAATATTTATTATAAAAGCCAAAAGAGAAAAATACCACAATGCTCAAAAAATCGTCCTGCAAAAACAATTAAAAAAAATTCAAGCTGCCGTGATTGGTAGAAACCCACGTGACTTGGACATTGATGGTAGTCTCCACTTCGGTTTGCTAGCTGATATTCAGGTCTTGCGACAATTTGGAATAGTTCGTAACGAAACAGTAGCGTTAAGTTGCCATATGTAGCAACCTTTCCCCTCTTGGCGATTTATGATGTTTAGGACATAATGCTAATCTGCAAGGGATGACGGTTTTTTAGAAAAAACCGGTTTTCCATTTTCCATCGGTTTTTCCCTAAAAAACCGGTTTTCGGTTCCGAAGGGCCTCATACAAAAAAACCGGTTTTCAGTCAAAACCGGGACCACCGGTATTTTGAAAACCGGTTTTGGTTTTCCATCCCTAAGCTGCTTTACTATGAATGCGCAGTCCACTCTATGTTATGTCTCTGTTCATCACTGTTTGAAACAACAAATCGTCACTTAAGTTCCCACATGTGCTATCTCACTTTGCATAACGGATCAGATTTACTGTAAGGTAACCCTTGGCAAGATTTGTTTCGGATTGGGCGGTATATAAATTTTGCAGCAACCTGTCTGATTTGACTGATGATTCGAACTCTTTGATTTCGCAACGATGGCTTTTTATTTTTGGCAACCCTAACGGACCATTATTTATTAGCGCAGTATAGAGAGCGTGACGTCAAAAGTCGATAGAATTTTTGAAAGTTTGTCAAGGGTTACCGTTCAGTAAATTTGATCTGTCGTGCAAAGTGAGATAGCACGTGTGGAAACTTAAGTGGCGAAATAAGAGGCTGAAACTACTTCAACCAAACGAGATTCGTTAAATTGAAAATACTCGCTTTCTTGGGATAACTAAAATGAAGAGTACACGGGAAGAACCGATTGATTTATTAGGCGGAAGCCCGCATTTGTCTGCTTGGCGGACATTGCGGAAGAAAACCAGTTTCTCTCTTTCTTCTTCGCTTGGTACAAGAGTCGGGATCGTCTATCGCCTGAATCTTGGTAGCTAGGAACCACAGAGATAGTAGTTAAAGTATTAGAGTGGCATATCACGTGACCTACAACACTGGCTTCATTGGGGTTCTTCTGGGAGTTGCGCGTCCCGTCGTTAGCATTTAGAGGTCACGTGATCTACCACTCTATTACTTTAACTATCATCTCTGTGGTAGGAACTGGTTTCTTTACACAAATGTAGGCGATCACTCGCTATCATCGGCAAAGTGGCCTGCTGAGGAAACTTCTCTACAAAATCAATCGGTTCTTCCCGTGTATAGTCTGGCTGCCACAAGTTGGCAAGAACTACACATCAGTTATCGAAGGTAGATTATTGTTGCTATCGATGTACCCTTCAATTGATAACCTGTTTCAAAACCTTAAAGAAAAGTGTGCCCATTAAAGCAATAAATCGCCAAATATAGTAAATCTTGCCAAAACTAAAACCTTCCTTACTTTTTTCGAAGTGGACTGTTCCACAATCAAAATATTTTGATTGCCAACTTGTGGCAGCCAGACTATACTCCTCAAATATTATTAAGTCAACAAAAAAATTTGGTTCTTCCAACGAAACATTTTTTCTGTGTTGACGTTTACCGTAACACAAAGCTCCGTTTCTTTAGAAAACTTGTTATTTCAAAAGAAAATATTTTTTAGCCTTTCATACAAATTTTCAATGATGCCGAAGAAGAATCCCCTTTGTTATCCTCTTATATAAGCCACTATATTCAAAATAAGCTTCTTAAAAGAGATTTACATCAAGGTTTTTTGAATAATGTTTGTATTAAATTCAATACATTGAATTGTTTTAACGTAAAAATTTATTGTACAAAAAATGTATCTTCACAATGAGTTTCTTAAAAACAAAGTCATTTTTAATACAAATTACGAATGGAATAAGTCAGCTAATTCTATTTTTGAAGAGTTTGAAAATTATCATTTATCGATTTTTTTTTCTCTCTGCACGATCGTGATAGCTAGGTCGGAAAGTGTTAGAATTTTATTAATCCCAATTTAATTCGTTTAAATAATATTCATTTAATAATGATTGCAAGACCATTTAACAATTGAAACTGAAACGTTTTAGAAAGTAATGATCCATAGATGCATATGTTACAAATTAAGCTTGACATAACGACATATTTATTTCTTTGTTGGGATATTACGAGTTTAATATTACGAATGAAAAAAGCAAATTCTAAATAAAGCTAAATTAAGCAAACTAAAAGTTTTAGGGACCCCCAAATTTATGCAAAATGCTGTAATTCTCAAAATATCAGTAAACTTATCTGATACCCCACTTTGTTTTTTGCTCAATTTTGACTGAGAAATTGACCTAACGCGATTGTTTCGATCAATGTTTATAAGAACGCCGAAAAAATTAATGCAAAAATTTGATACATAGGTCATATAGTGCCATCATTTTCTGACATACACAACATACATCATACACAACATATTCCGTAAAATGCCCCCCTCCAAAATAGGTTGTGCCTATACTCTGAGCTTTTCTAGAAAAGGTCCTGCAAACTAGTATATTTTATCAAAAACCCAGTCCCTCCTCTATCTGGCTGGGTATATTGAACTTAAAAACAATTAATCTATTAAAAAGACGACGGAGGAGAAAAAATGGCTAAGACAAATTAAGGGGTCTAAGGAGTCTTAAAAATGTGCAAAGAAGGAACTACAAAGCATAGTTTGATCTTTCATGTAATTTTTTAACTACTCAATATACAAGTATAATTTTTTTATATGTAGTTCTACAAGATTTATTTAATATGAAACAAATTTTAAAATTTATGAAACTTTAGCCAAAACTAAAATAAATGATATTAAACATAAAGCTATTTGAACACATTGTGATTAGGCTTGCGCGGCAAATTGTGAGGTCAAAATTGAAGACATGACCAAGAAAATGACTTTATATTGTACAAATATGTACAAACTAGAACTTATACCTAAATTCTCAGCTCAATTTTAATTAGAAATAATTTTTAAAATTTTTTAAATCAAAATTAAAAAAATTTTATAAATTTTTTTAGAAAAAAGTTCTTAAAATAAATTCTAATTAAAATTGAGCTGAGAATTTAGGTATAAGTCTTTGTTTGTACATATTTGTACAATATAAAGTCATTTTCTTGGTCATGTCTTCAATTTTGACCTCACAATTTGCCGCGCAAGCCTAATCACAATGTGTTCAAATAGCTTTATGTTTAATATCATTTATTTTAGTTTTGGCTAAAGTTTCATAAATTTTAAAATTTGTTTCATATTAAATAAATCTTGTAGAATTACATATAAAAAAATTATACTTGTTTATTGAGTAGTTAAAAATTTACATGAAAGATCAAACTATGCTTTGTAGTTCCTTCTTTGCACATTTTTAAGACTCCTGTGACCCCTTAAGTTAAGACTAATCTAAAACCAATTAAAATGTTTTTACTTTTAAAAAATTCTTGATTGAAGATGTTAATGGTATTCTAAAAGTCGTTATTAATGAGTTTAGAAAACTCTTGAACAAAATAAATCCGGAGACGATTATTTGGCCCCTTTAATCACAACAGTTTATATCGTTCACGTTCTGCTATATAATTTAAGTAACTATTCAAACGATGGATAATTAAATTAATATAAACAAAGGAAATGCTTTTAATTTTGAATACATTTTACGCTAAAAATTCTTTAAAAACATTAAATGTAAAAAATAGAAAAATGATCTAGGTCAGAAAATAGTTTTAATTTTTCATTATATAATGGTCTAAATAACGAGATATTTATGTATGGTATGATACATATATATTCCAGCTTGTGTGCTTGTTCAGAGAACCGCTTATAAGCTTTCGTCAAGTGGGACAGTCACAGAAAGAATTTTTACAGTCACAAAGAAATGAATAACACATAGACAAATAACAATATTTATTGACTGTCACAAACATCCATGCCTGACCGGGATTCGAACCCGACCCCAGTAGCTCCAAAGGCTAGTACACTAACCATTCAGCCACCGAGGCGGCGATATTTATGTTTGATTGAGTATTATTTGTAGTTCATTGATTTGAATAATTATGTAAATGATTGTTCGATTATTACACAAAGTTTATTGATAGGCATAACGTCTCATTAATTACTTTTGTGCAAGTGTTTGAAGTGTTAAGTTAAGCGCATTAAAATCTTACTGCCGTAGGATTTTTCGTTGAAGAACTTACGCGTTCGAATTCAAAAGAGACACTTAGCTTTTCTTTTAATAAGAATTATATGAGTTATTCTCTGTTTGTTAGATTTACAGAGAAATAGGGTTTATCTGAAATTTGACCATAGACAAGAAGAAGAATTTTTTTTCTGAAAATAATTTAGCAAATTAAAATATAATAAATGTACAACGTTTTATATATCTAATTTATAATTTTAAATTAAATTCTTAAAAACCATAATTTCGCCACATGTGTAACTAACACTTATGGGCAGAGCTTTTCGAAAAACCAAGTTTTTTTTTTCTACGTTATAGACTTTACGTGGAAGATTTAATTAGTTTGATAGAATGAACCGTGATATACCTCAAAAACACAATTCTTAAAATGGGCAGGGGAGCCCAGTAGGAAAGACAGTGCTTTAGTATGCGAAAGGTCCCAGGTTCGGGTCCAATCATTGATGAAGTAACTGCTTTTCTATAAATGACCTATGCAGCAAAACAAGCACGACGAATATAATACCGCTGTTGAGTAAAGTATCCCTTAAAATTTTTATTTTTTATTTTCTTGAAAAGTCATTGAGAAACACAATTTTGAATAGATGATTCTTTCGAAACTATGGTTGCAAAGAAAACATATGAAGAGTACACGGGAAAAACCTATTGATTTTGCAGAGAAGTTTCCTTAGTAGGCCACTTTGGTGATGATAGCGAGTGATCGCCTAAAATTGTGTAAGGAAACCAGTTCCTACCACAGATATCATAGTTAAAGTAATAGAGTGGCAGATCACGTGACCTCCAATGCTAACGACGGGACGCGCAAGGAGCTCCCAGAAGAGCCCTAATGAAGTCAGTGTTGTAGGTCACGTGATATGCCACTCTGATACTTTAACTACTATCTCTGTGGTTCCTAGCTACCAAGATTCAGGCGATTGGCGATCCCGACTCTTGGACCAAGCGAAGAAGAAAGAGAGAAATCGGTTTTCTGCCGCCAAGCAGACAGTTGCTGGCGTCCGCCTAATAAATCAATCGGTTCTTCCGAAAGAAGATTTTCTTGGGAGTAAGAGGTTAAAAAACGAAAAAAGACGTTTTTTATATCTAAGGGTAATTCCATGCAATACTATCCTTTCTGCAGAGTAACTCACGTTTTTAAAAGCTGATTATCGCAACAACTTTTAACTTTTAACATTTGAAGAAAAAAAAATCGTGGAATAGTTGATCCACACTTATTGTGGCTAAATAATGTAAGGTACTTTTTTATTTCAAATAATTTATTGAATTTAAAAAGTTTTTAATCTCCTCTTAAATCGTGACTTACACTACAGTTACATGGAATAGCCGTAAACAAACGCTTTATATTGAGAGTACGTTTATTGTGGGCCTATCGCATCAATTTAGGGACTTTATTACTGCTTCATTCCTTTGATGCCACGAGCTTGAATCTCATTGTTACCTAATTTCCTTCACCATTCATTAGACAGTTTCCAATTATGGAAGTTAGCAAACTTAAGATCGAATTACGCATAGATTTAGAAAGCAGCAGATATATCACTAGGGGGAAAGGTGAAGCCACTTGTGAACCAGTATCCCACAAGGCAGTTCGCAAGGCCTAGCACATGGCATGCCGTACGCCACCAGATGGCACCTTGAGATAATTCGACTAATAAAAAATATATATTTAATGTTAACTAATTAAAACTTTTAACCAGTTTTGCTAGCATAAGTTTATAGCTTTATATGTATTGATAATTTCTGGCAGACCATGAGGTATATATTCATAAAAGAAGTATATTAAAAATGCAGTTTTATTGCATGTAACTCTTCAGCAAAAGCATTTTTTGTGAACCAGTATCCCATGATGCATTGCGAAAACGGCAAAATGTGGCTTCATCTCACAATCGCGCGGTTTGTATTGCGTTGTAGGGGATTGCGCGATCGATGGACATATCTGCTACTTTCTAAATCTATGGAATTGCGCCTCAAGGGACACGGATATCCTTACAATCCATTTAAATTATTTGTCAGAAATCAACTTGGAAATTATTTGGTCACTTGACTTGAGTTTGGGTTTAGGAAATGATGCAAACCAATCATGCAATGGTTTGTAAGATTGATGAGTTGATTTCATAAATGTGTGTATGTACAGGGTGGTTATAAAATAACGCTCGCTATTCGGAGTGGTCAGTAGCTTTAATGAATAATCCAAATGCTATAACTTTGAGACACTTACTAATCAAGAAGGGGGAAAAATAATGGTATCATAAAAAAACAAACTCGTCACTTGACCAGGGTTCTAAATTACGAGGCGTAATTGGATGTGTTGGCAGTAATTAGCCATAATTGGCTATGCCTCGTAATTCAGAACCCTGGTCAAGAGACGAGTTTCTTTTTTATGATTCCATTCTTTAAAAAAAAAAGAAAATTGTCTCTTTTGACCAGGGTTCTAAATTACTAGGCGTAATTAGCTGTGTTGGCAGTAATTGGCCATAATTGACGACGCGTAATTTAGAACCCTGCTCAAGAGATGAGGTTTTTTTTATGATTACTCATTTTTATGATTATTTTTTAGGATTCCATTCTTTTCCCCTCTTCTTGATTAGTAAGTGTCGCAATTTTTGATGCATTTGGATTATTCATTCAAGCTACAGACCACTCCGAATAGCGAGCGTTATTTTAATAACTACCATGTATTTTGATCAAATATCACCATAAGGAAGAATTGCGCTTTGTCGATTCTAGTCTTTATCTAAGCATGAATGAGATGACTACCCTGTGATGTTTTTTTTTTGTTAGGTTAGGTTTGAATTATCGTCGAAGGTGGGCTATTGGCGACGGGCGTCGATTTTTAGAACCACAGTCAAGTGACGAGCCGACACCTGAATAGGCACCTAACGCAACCGTTAAGGGCGACATCGTAAGAAGCGTTAGGACTTGGAAGGATATTTAACGTGCACTCCCTTACACGGGGTATTATTCATCGGACATTTTTGACTGCACGGGCCGTTTATAGGTCGGCAGTTATTGTTGCGATGCCCGAACCCGAACCTGGGACCTTTCGCATGCTAGGCGAGTGCCTAACCGACTGGGCTCCCCAGCAGCGATGTCTTATTGCAGATAAGTAAAAGTAAAATAATTTAAACATTTCCGCTCATACATATTTTTAAGTTATTATATTGATGAGGGAGATCCATGAAATAAACAACTTAGATTATTGGAGCAAATAGTTTATTAATACAAATTTACATCTTTCGGTGAGACTCAATAAGACGCCCACTTTCATCAGAATGGCACACAACACAAACAGTTAAAGACGAGGAAGTTGTGAAATATAATACTATATCTCGACGTGTTAAATGATATTAACTAATTTATTAGTTTTTTTTAAAGAATATGTTATGCTTCTTAAAAATGAAGTGCCCTAATGCTAGAAGGTTAGTTTCTGTTGTGTGCCCATTCTGGTGAAGGTGGGCGTCATGTGTCTCACCGAAACATGTAAATTTGTATTAATAAACTATATACAGGGTGGTTATTAAATAACGCTCCCTATTCGGAGTGGTCTGTAGCTTGAATGAATAATCCAAATGCATCAAAAATTGAGACACTTGCTATTCAAGAAAGGGGAAAAAGAATGGAATCATAAAAAAGACAGAATCCTAAACAATAGTCATAAAAAAAGAATAATCATAAAAAACAAGCTCGTCTTTTGACCAGAATCTAAATTACGAGGCGTCGTCAATTATGGCCAATTACTGCCAACACAGCTAATTACGCCTCTTAATTTAGAACCCTGGTCAAAAGACGAGTTCTTACGAAAAAGAATGGAATTATAACACAGAAACTCGTCTCTTGACCAAGTTTTTAATTACGAGGAGTAGCCAGTTATGGATTATTACGGCCAACACATCCAATTACGCCTCGTAATTTAGAACCCTGGTCAAGAGACGAGTTTGTTTTTTATGATTCCATTCTTTTCCCCCCTTCTTGATCAGTAAGTGTCTCAAAGTTTTTTGCATTGGGATTATTCATTCAAGCTACAGACCACTCCGAATAGGGAGCGTTATTTTATAACCACCCTGTACTATGTAAATCTTCTCATGTATCATGCGTAAAGTTGAAGATATTTTCTGAACATTATTATTGATGCAAAAAAAAATCGATGCATAGTTAATCGGTTTCTGCCATCTGCCATAATCCCGAGAGCCAAATAAGACGAGCCATAATTCCAACATGGAAGAATTTCGATGTCTTTCAAATACTATAATGATTGTTCACGAACGACCAACATTGATTTAGATATTAATTAAAAATGAAAAATTGATAGTTTTACAGGTTCTAGAAGATATACAAGTAGTCCGCAGACATATAAAAGCCCTTTTTAATTCATAGTATGAAACATTTTAACAACTCAAATTTCTAAGCATATATCTAGTCAAATACACAAAATTATTGTTGTCGTTTGCCTTCAGGGCATAGGTTGGAGGGGGCAGAAAGGGTGCATTAGCTTCCATTAGCCCAAAGCTTTGAGACCCCATGAGGGTTGGGGGGTAGGTACATACATATTCCGGCTTGTGTGCTTGATCAGATACCCGCCTATAAGCCTTCGTCAAGTAAGACAGACACCGAAAGAGTTTTTTCTGGCACAGAGAAAGGCAGTAACACCCCCAGGGCGAAGGCGGAAATACACTGCTCGAAACAATTAGGGGAGTACTTTGGGTACTTTTGTCAACACTTTCAGTTCCAACGTTTTATTTTTTATTCTAAAAATCTAAAATTTGTGAAATAGGTTAAAATCTTAATTTTTTACGGAATTTTAAGGGGCAAACATTGGATTAAAAACTTTTGAATAAATTATAGCAACAATTTTTTCAAAAAAAATTTTGTTACAAAAATTCAAATAAATTTTCAAACATCTAAAGAATGCAAGCGTGAAGAATTTAGGGTCAATTTATTTCATAAAAGTTTTTGGGGGCAAGTTTTATTTTAACCAGTTTTTCACATTTTCATTTAATTAAAACAAACATTATTTAATTCTTCAAAAGACTTGATTCTTATATCTAATTATTAGTAAGTGCGAGCTTAAAGTAGTGTGGAAAAAAATCGCAAGCTGACGATTCCAAATGGAGCCATTGGGGCGAAAGGTTTAAAACCATGCACTCCCCTAATTCTTTTGAGCAGTGTAGAACCCGCATCCGTTACAGCCACTGAACTGAACAGACACTCTGGAAGGAGCATCGAAACGCTCGCCAATGGGGTCGGTGAAGCCCGGCAACCCTGTAAGAGCAACCCAACTTTTTCCGTCAATCCTATACTTTACCTGTTAAAAAAGGATATCTAAACCAACTTTTTCAATAATTATTTTAACGGAAAATTGATAGGTAATTGCTTTAGGAGGTTCTTTATATAATGAAGTTTTGGAAACATGTACTTTTAAAAATATACTCGTAGAATAGCAGGAACAATCTTTAAAACTTAAAATTCCTTGGAGTACTATTCTTGGCGAGCGATTTCGACATCCAATGCAAACTGTCAAGTCAAGTGTCAATTGTGATCGGCGAATTCATGACAAATGTGGCACATATTCACCCTAAAGCTGTCGCCAAGTGACCCCAAAATAGGCTTCACCAGTTTATCATGGGATGCTCCTTCCAGAGTTTCAGTTCAGTTCAGTGGTTACAGCGCGTAGACTGCTGGCCTGCGATGCTAACCACTCGGCAATCCGGGAGGGTTGGAAGTGCGACTTCGGTTCCAAGATGGCGACATCCTACTCAATTTAGGCACGTCGATGGAGTGTAGGGGCATTTTTCTCCAGACAACCTGTGCCCATGGTACTATGCCATGACCTCCCACAGGACTTTCCGGGGCTGGGGAGCCCAGTCGGTTAAGCAATCGCTTAGCATGCGGAAGGTCCCAGGTTCGGGTCCGGGCATCGCCAAAATATGTCAGCCAAAAATGTCCGACGAATAATACCCCGTGAAAGGGAGTGCGCGTTAAATATTCTTCAAAGTCCTAACGCTGCGTACGATGTCGCCCTTAACGGTTGCGTTGGGTGTCTACTCAGGTGTTGGATCGTCACCTGACTGTGGTTCTAAAATACGACGCCCGTCGCCAATAGCCCTCGTGTAGCTCTAGTGCGACGATAATCCAAACCAAACCAAACCTAACCTAACCCACAGGACTTTCGGGATCCACACATTCAACGAGCACATTCTCCGCATGTAATCAAAATAACACTAATATCCATGCCTCATCCGAGACTCGAACCAGGGTCCTCTCGCATAAAAGCAATCATCGAAACCACCACGGTTGGGCGTATAAGAAATTATTACTATCAGATATTACAATTTTTTGTAAAAAAACATCGGAAAAAATCATATATATTTTCTTTCAAAGCAAACACTGGCTGTAGAGTCGTAGAATTTTTTATCTAAATGTTTTTGTCATTTACTTGTAAATCAATGATAACTTTTTTCTTTAACAATGAAAGGCATCGAAAACACCAACCGTTGTCAAAACTTAAAGATTTGCTAATTAAATTAATTATGCATGCTAAAAATTTTTCTGTTGAAGAATTTCCGTAAAAATAATAATAACTGTGAAAAATAGTGATAAATATCTTCGCGCGCTTTACTTCTCTATGATATATAAGCCATCCATTATTTACGATGACATCACTTATTTATGCATATCAAGTTTAGATTTTTAAGTTCGATTAAAGTATCTTAATCCGGAGCCATAATAAATCTCGACAATATTAGTGTCGGATATTTTTATGAATATTTTCTGTTACCTCGAAAAAATTCTCTCGAGGATTCACAAGAATTCAAAATTAAAATTTTATTTTCATAGTAATTTTTTTTTTTTTTTTGGTTTTCAGCTTATAAGTAAAAAGAATTCCTAAATTATGAATATGTAATAAATGCCTTAAAGAATCCTAAATATTTTAAAGGATAATATTATGTGTATTGTTAGAAAAGCTAACAGTCACAAGACAAATGGTCTTAATGTATGGAAAGCAAAAATTTCTTTTAATTTCAGTCAAGATTTATTAGATTCAGCGTAGAATTATTTAAAATACAAATTTTAATGCGAAACAACTGTCTTTGTTACGCGAGGAAGCAAACTTACATATTTTCTGATGAACATTTTTACAAGAAAAATCTATTCAAACGAAGCACCTTCTTTACAATTTAAGGGGTCATAGGAGTCTTAAAAATGTGAAAAGAAGGAACTACAAAGCATAGTTTGATCTTTCATGTAATTTTTTAACTACTCAACATATAAGTATAATTTTTTTATATGTAATTCTAGATGATTTGTTTAATATAAAACAAGTTTTAAAATTTATGAAACTTTAACCAAAACTAAAATAAATAATAACAAACATAACACTATTTGAACACATTGTGATTAGGCTTGCGCGGCAAATTTTGAGGTCAAAATTGAAGACATGACACTTAAGGGGTCATAGGAGTCTTAAAAATGTGCAAAGAAGGTACTACAAAGCATAGTTCAATCTTTCATGTAATTAATTAACTTCTCAATATATAAGTATTATTTTTTTATATGTAATTCTACAAGATTTATTTATTATAAAACAAATTTTAAAATTTATGAAACTTTAGCCAAAACTAAAATAAATTATATTAAACATAAAGCTATTTGAACACATTGGGATTAGGCTTGCCCGGCAAATTTTGAGGTCAAAATTGAAAAATGACCAAGAATATGACTTTGTATTGTACAAATATGTACAAACAAAGACTTATAACCTAAATTCCCAGCTAAATTTTAATTAATTAAAAATTATTTTAAGAACTTTTTTCTAAAAAAATTAATTAAAATTTTAAAATTTTGAATAAAAAAATTAAAAAAAATAATTTATAATTAAAATAGACTATAATTTCGCGGACATTGTTCTTTGTAAATTGCCATATTTAGTACAGTTCAATTTTGGAGGTTTATCTAAAATTGGGTAAAGCCTCTAATTGTTCTAATAAGATGGTATGGTAGGTATATACATATATGTTCCAGCTTGTGTGCTTGTTCAGAGAACCACTTATAAGCCTTCGTCAAGTGGGATCGACAGACACAGAAATAACTTTTTACAGTCGCAAAGAAAGGTATAACACATCGACAAATAACAACATTTATTGACGGTCACAAACATCCATGCCTGACTGGGATTCGAACCCTACCCCAACAGCTCCAAAGGCCAGCGTCCTAAAGACTGTGCCAACGGGGCTGCTGTTCTAATGAGATCAATTCCTTTTCATTTAAAATATTAATTATAAGTTATTAATTTACTAATTAGGAATACTAACTATATTTATATATTGTTTAAATACAATATTTTATAATCTTAGCTTGAATTAAATTGTATAATTGCCAAAAAAGTTATGTTTTCCAATGTAATTGAATAAAGCATTACCTTTTCTTGTGTGTCTTGTTGTGTACAAATAATAGAAAGATAATAATAGTTGTGTACAAACAATGTAATGATATAATAGACAATAAAATATTTAATGATAGAAGTAAAT
The DNA here is from genome assembly GCA_023701765.1 of Hylyphantes graminicola. Classification (NCBI taxonomy): domain Eukaryota; kingdom Metazoa; phylum Arthropoda; class Arachnida; order Araneae; family Linyphiidae; genus Hylyphantes; species Hylyphantes graminicola. Next base: position 43,356,782 of record CM043120.1, read on the forward strand.
AACAAAACAAATAATCAATTAAACGGTAAGAGAGGCTGAAACATTACATTTAATTAAACCAAGAATATTTAAATTTTAAGTTGTTTTCGAAACAGAAGTCTTTTTATCACAAATCTGGCATTCGACAAGTTTTATAAAACTTTTTTTATAACATTTTAAAAGTTTTTTATATTTGTTTTTTAAAAAAAATGAGGAAACATTTGACAACTAGTTGGGAAGAGTATACTGAGATTTAAGATAAATATAAAAGCTGCACTTTTGCAACAAAAGACGCTGCACTCTTTTTCGAAAACTTCCTAAGATCTAATTTGGCAAGTACAAGTTATCAAGTTACGACAAACTCTTTGAGCGAAGCCTTTTGGCGACGCTTTTTTACCCGCAAAATTCCTACGTCACTTCGTAGCTTAAGGGGTCATGGGAGTCTTAAAAATGTGCAAAGAAGGTCGTACAAAGCATAGTTTGATCTTTCATGTAATTTTTTTAACTACTCGATGTATAAGTATAATTTTTTATATGTAATTCTACAAGATTTATTTATTATAAAACAAATTTTAAAATTTATGACACTTTAGCCAAAGCTAAAATAAATAATAACAAACATAACACTATTTGAACACATTGTGATTAGGCTTGCGTGGCAAATTTTGAGTTCAAAATTGAAGACATGACCAAGAAAATGACTTTATATTGTACAAATATGTACAAACAAGGACTTATACCTAAATTCTCAGCTCAATTTTAGTTAGAAATTATTTTTAAAAAAATTTCAAATCAAAATTTTAAAATTTTTATTAGTTTTTTTAGAAAAATGTTCTTAAAATAATTTATAACTAATATTGACCTGAGAATTTAGGTATAAGTCCTTGTTTGTACATATTTGTACAATATAAAGTCATTTTCTTGGTCATGTCTTCAATTATGACCTCAAAATTTGCCACGCAAGCCTAATCACAATGTGTTCAAATAGTGTTATGTTTGTTATTATTTATTTTAGTTTTGGCTACAGTTTCATAAATTTTAAAATTTGTTTTATAATAAACAAATCTTATAGAATTACTTATAAAAAAATTATACTTATATATCGAGTAGTTAAAAAATTACATGAAAGATCAAACTATACTTTGTAGTTCCTTCTTTGCACATTTTTAAGACTCCTATGACCCCTTAAACTAATAACAACAACTTGATGGGGATCTGGGTGGAATATATTGGATCTCACTTTGAACTTACGTTTGAAGGACAAATTATTAACAATAGTTTTTTATATAATTTTTAGGAGTTGTTAACGAAATAAAACTCAATTCATTTTCGGTATATCCTTTAGTAACCGTGGTCAAGTTAACTGCAGTAACTAGACGAATGACTTAGACTATTGTTGTAAGTACTCAAAAAACTCTAACATACCTTTCAGAAAGTATACTGAAACACTGATTATTTCCGAGGCAGAATGATCGAATTCGTTGTTTTGATTACTGCAGGGTAATTCCACGCAAAATGATACCACTTTTACTGATTGCTAAAAGTACTATATGTGCAGGGGTATACTGACATACAATATTTTTTCTTTAATATTTTTTTTTGTCGTATGGCAAATTTATTGGAATTTAATACAAAGTATACAGGATCACATCACAGATATTATAAACAACAGACGATGACAAAGGACGACAACAAGAGAACAAAAATAACAAACAAATCCTAAGGAATAAGGGTGGACGAAGGTGCGGAAGAGGAGAGAAAAAAAAGTCGCCTCTCATTTGTCCATGATATCCCTTGCCTCCCAGTACAGCGTGACAAAGTCGCTCTGTTCTTGTGAAGTTTTATTTAGTCCTGCACAGTCTAGTAGATGGTCAGAGTTCATAACTCCAGAGTTGCAGATTGTGCACACATTGGTGTTCATGATCCCAATCTTATGGAGATGTTCTCCCATGCAGTCGTGGCCTGTAGTTAATCTAAAATGGGCGACTGCTTCTTTTCTTGGTCTTAAACCAAGAAAAGAAGCAGTCACCCATTTTTTTCTTTAATATATATAAGAATAATTATCATTTATGCTAACAAAATGTGTTAAATCGTCTGATATAGTGGAAGTCAAGCGTGGAAATGCCCTGCAGTTTACTGCCCACCGTATAATTATTTTGTTTACGTCAAAGTACACTTCACTGGATCGACCAAATATTCCACCAATTCTCAGAGAGGTTATATTACCGAGAATTTTACACAGTCGGAAGAGCAAACACCCGCCCTAGGCGCGCCATAACAAGAGATTCCTCCCTTATTATCTGGAAACATTATTCCACGGTGGGGAATGAGCCCGAACGACAGAGGGTCTCCAAACCGAAGTGCCTCTGTGTTAATATAAGGGGGAAAATTCTTTTCTAAGCCCCATTTCTCCGGATGTTTGAACACTTTTACTGAAGGATTTTTATTTCATAAATGCAGCTGACTTGCAGGTCTCTAGTTTTTAGAAATACAGGGCTGGATTTCTGAATAGGCTAAGTAGGCTGTAGCCTACTTATTCTTACAATTTACATTAATCGCAACACAATTCTGCATAAAAATTCAATTTCCCTTAAGGGGTCATAGGAGTCTTAAAAATGTGCAAAGAAGGAACTACAAAATTCAGTTTGATCTTTCATGTAATTTTTTAACTACTCAATATACAAGTATAATTTTTTTATATGTAATTCTACAAGATTTATTTAATATAAAACAAATTTTAAAATTTATGAAACTTTAGCCAAAACTAAAATAAATGACATTAAACATAAAGCTATTTGAACACATTGTGATTAGGCTTGCGCGGCAAATTGTGAGGTCAAAATTGAAAAAATGACCAAGAAAATGACTTTATATTGTACAAATATGTACAGAAAAAGACTTATACCTAAATTCCCATCTCAATTTAAATTAGAAATTATTTTAAAAAATATTTAAAATCAAAATTTAAATTTTTTTATTAATTTTTTTAGAAAAAAGTTCTTAAAATAATTTCTAATTAAAATTGAGTTGAGAATTTAGGTATAAGTCTTTGTCTGTACATATTTGTACAATATAAAGTCATTTTCTTGGTCATTTTTTCCATTTGGACCTCACAATTTGCCGCGCAAGCCTAATCACAATGTGTTCAAATAGCTTCATGTTTAATATCATTTATTTTAGTTTTGGCTAAAGCTTCATAAATTTTAAAACTTGTTTTATAATAAATAAATCCTGTAGAATTACATATAAAAAAATTATACTCATTTATTGAGTAGCTAAAAAATGACATGAAAGATCAAACTATGCTTTGTAGTATCTTCTTTGCACATTTTTAAGACTCCTGTGACCCCTTAAGGTGGCGCCGTTCCCCTTTTTCCCCTACACGGGGTTGGACTTTTTTTTTAAATCATGCCCGATCCTCTTGTTTAATATCAGAACCAGCTAAGTTTTCCAATATTGATCTGACACATCAACCAAACAGACCCCCCCCCCCCCCACCAACTTTGGCAATCATTTAATATACTTCAACCATCACAAATACAAATAATAGGCATTGTATAACAAGATACAGATCACAGATACAGATAATATGCATTGTATAACAAGACACAGATCACACAGGTACAGATAATATGCATTGTATAACAAGATACAGATACAAATAACAAGATACAGATACAGATAATATGCATTGTATAACAAGATACAGATCACAGATACAGATAATATGCATTGTATAACAAGATACAGATCACAGATACAGATAATATGCATTGTAGACAGTCGACAATTATGTATGCAAGAGAAGTAGGGTATTACTCTAGACTAGAGGATTGGCGAGCCTCAGTAAACATGATCAGGGGCCACTAATGAAATATTAATATGAGAGACTTAACACGAATTTCACATCGCAATATTCGGACCTCAGTCGTCCGTCTGCCATACCTCAGATGTATCGTAGCGTGTTGCAATTGTAATGCCTCGTCTAATGTGGAAAGTACAATGAATTACTGCTAAGGGGTCTTGGTTTGTTGGAATAATGCTAGCTTAGTGAATAGTTATCAGTAGTTGAATTAATAGGATTATACAGGGTGGTTATAAAATAACGCTCGCTATTCGGAGTGGTCTGTAGCTTGAATGAATAATTCAAATGCAACAAACTTTCAGGCACTTACTATTCAAGAAGGGGGGGGGGGAGAGAATGGAATCTTAAAAAACAAACTCTTCACTTGACCAGGGTTCTAAATTACTAGGCGTAATTGGATGTGTTGGCCGTAATTGGCCATAATTGACGACTCCTTGTAATTTAGAACCCCGGAACCCCGGTCAAGAGACGAGTTTGTTTCTTATGATTATTCTTTTTTTTAATGATTATTTTTTAGGATTCTGTCTTTTTATGATTCCATTCTTTTCCCCCCTTCTTGAATGGCAAGTGTTCCAATTTTTGATGAATTTGGATTATTCATTCAAGCTACAGACCACTCCGAATAAGGAGCGTTATTTTATAACCACCCTGTACTTCAACAATCACAGATACAGAATATGCATCGTATAACAACCTAAAGACAATCAGAAATTATGTATGCAAGAGAGTGTTGGCGAGCCTCAGTAAACAGGATCAGGAGCCACTAATGAAATATTAATATGAGAGACTTAATATGAATTTCACATCGCAATATTCGGACCTCAGTCTCCGTCTGCCATACCTCAGATGTATCGTAGCGTGTTGCAATTGTAATGCCTCGTCTAATGTGGAAAGTACAATGAATTACTGCTAAGGGGTCTTGGTTTGTTGGAATAATGCTAGCTTAGTGAATAGTTATCAGTAGTTGAATTAATAGGATTATACAGGGTGGTTATAAAATAACGCCCGCTATTCGGAGTGGTCTGTAGCTTGAATGAATAATTCAAATGCAACAAACTTTCAGGCACTTACTATTCAAGAAGGGGGGGGGGGGAGAGAATGGAATCTTAAAAAACAAACTCTTCACTTGACCAGGGTTCTAAATTACTAGGCGTAATTGGATGTGTTGGCCGTAATTGGCCATAATTGACGACGCCTTGTAATTTAGAACCCCGGAACCCCGGTCAAGAGACGAGTTTGTTTCTTATGATTATTCTTTTTTTTAATGATTATTTTTTAGGATTCTGTCTTTTTATGATTCCATTCTTTTCCCCCCTTCTTGAATGGCAAGTGTTCCAATTTTTGATGAATTTGGATTATTCATTCAAGCTACAGACCACTCCGAATAAGGAGCGTTATTTTATAACCACCCTGTACTTCAACAATCACAGATACAGAATATGCATCGTATAACAACCTAAAGACAATCAGAAATTATGTATGCAAGAGAGTGTTGGCGAGCCTCAGTAAACAGGATCAGGAGCCACTAATGAAATATTAATATCAGAGACTTAACATGAATTTAACATCGCAATATTCGGACCTCAGTCGTCTGTCTGCCATACCTCAGATGTATCGTAGCGTGTTGCAATTGTAATGCCTCGTCTAATGTGGAAAGTACAATGAATTACTGCTAAGGGGTCTTGGTTTGTTGGAATTATGCTAGCTTAGTGAATAGTTATCAGTAGTTGAATTAATAGGATTAGGGGAGAGAATTGGATAATGGCGATACCTTAAGGGAAATTGAATTTTCTTGTAGAATTGTGTTGCAATTAATGTAAATTGTAATGAGCATAGCATACTACAGTTCATAACCTATCTTGTAGTGATTTTTTTAAAATTTAAATCTTTAATAGAAAGTAAATAAAATTGTATTTTTCTAAAGCTCGCACAGTGGCGGCATTACCCCGGTATCTGGGGTAATGCCGCCACGCCATTGGGGTTATGCCGACACATCAATAAACAAAGCAAACAATCTATAAATAATGGAAAATTACATAATAAAGCAATACATTTAGAACTAAAATAGGTTTAATTAACTTTGGAATGGTAAATTGTACAGGGTACAGCTCTTTTATTAACTTTCTGTGTGCAACTAACTATGCAGGTTTTTTTCAAGCTTCGTTGGTCTATTTGACCAGTTCAGTTATTCTTTTTCGGATACGTGGCATCTCTAATGAAAACTAATAGGTTGTAGGGCCAATATATAAAATTTCTATTTTACGGCCATCCTTTTGCATGTGGCGGCATAACCCCAGAGTGATGTGGTGGCATTACCCCAGTAAGACAAAATGGCATAGACGGTTGTTTAAAGAAAGGTAGTTAGCCTAGCGTCCAAACTAACGACGTGATAAAGAAGCCAAATAATTACTCTTTTAAATGATATATAACTGATTTATCTAACTTTGAGATAGCAGTCACTTATCGCTTGTTTTCAGAAGGATCAAGAGTGGAAGGAAATCAATAAAACCCGTATTTATTAAATAACTTTACACCAACTCACCGCACGGCCATTAGCGCCTACACTACAAATTACTTTGTTTCCTGCTACAGGTCAGCGCTCACAGCCCCCCTCCCATACACACCGCTGGCGAGATACAAGGGGTGGCGGCATTACCCGAGGTGGCGGGATTCCCCTGCTCTCCCCTATACAGGGTGGTTATAAAATAACGCTCGCTATTCGGAGTGGTCTGTAGCTTGAATGAATAATCCAAATGCAACAAACCTTCAGACACTTACTATTCAAGAAGGGGAGGGAAAGGAATCATAAAAAACAAACTCGTCACTTGACCAGGGTTCTGAATTACTAGGCATAATTGGACGTGTTAGCCGTAATTAGCCATAATTGGATATGCCTCGTAATTTAGAGCCTTGGTCAAGAGACGAGTTTCTTTTTTTTATGATTCCATTCTTTTTGAAAAAAAAAACCTCGTCTTTTGACCAAGGTTCTTAATTACGAGGCGCAATTAGCTGTGTTTACCGTAATTGGCCATAATTGACGACGCCTCGTAATTTAGAAACCTTTATGGTTATTCGAACTATTTAGAACTCTTTATGGTTATTTTTTACGGATAGAAAGAAATATAACTCGATAGAAAAAAAAAATCGCCATCTGAAGATTCCAAATGGAATCATTGGGGGTGGGGGAGGGGGGATCCCCATGCATCCCCTGACTGTTTTGAGTAGTGTTTTTCATGTAAATTTCAATGCATCAAATACAGTGGTATACTTGTCAGTTAACCCTCAAGTGCTAACATAATCCACTTTTTGCTTGACACAATCCACTTTATTCTATTAAATTTGAGCTCCCTCTCGACAAATTTGTTTTTTTTTTCATCTATTACATTCCATTTTGAAGTTTTAGTTACTAACAATCCTTATAGATGACAGTAGTAAAAGTGTATGCAAAATTAAGGAGGGAAGTTATTAACTGTTATGAAATTACTTTTTCGGCAGTATTCAAAGTATAATAATATTAGTACTAAATACAAATAAACTATTTTGAAAAATTAATTATAGTTAAAAAGGGTTATTTTGTAATATTTTTAGAAGCTTTCTAGTCATTATTATCAAAATTGCAATTTTATAGTTGGTTTTTGTCACATGTATTTTTTTTTAAATTGAAATTATTTTAATTTTAATGCAGTTAAATTTTTTTCAGTATTTTTCCCATAATAAGTGTGTATAAAAGATACGTATATATTTTTTTGGATGAAAATAAAAATTCGTGCTTTAGAGGGTTAAATAAAACTTCAACCATTCTTATGCAATTTAGAAATCTACAGGTGATATAAAAAATTCCCAATTTCAGCAGAGGAAGTGTAACACAAATTCTTAGTTAAAGAGCATGCGCTCCGTTACCCTCGGGAAAGATTTCTCCCGGAAAATATTTCCAGTTTTCGAATTTCTGGAGTTTGGGTGCGCACGTGTTTTGGAACTCGGTCCTTCAACTGGTGTTTGTTGGTGGTGCATTTTGTTATTGGATACTCTGTGTCAAAAGTAAGAGAAGTTTCAGAATTGTGCGATTTGATGTGGTTATATAGTTTTTAAATAGTTTACAAAATTTTAATATAATTTCATTCTTGGGGTATAAGTCATTGTATTCAAAAATAAAACCTTTGAATAATCTAGTTTTAGATGGTTGTAATGTATTGCAACTGAAATTTTCTGAATCATAAAACTCTTATAGTTAAGTTCTTCCGAGAGTTCTTATTGGAGTAAAAATTAACAAAATTAGAATTGAACGCAGACATGCATTAAAAATAGTTTAGAAATACCTAATATTGTTACTAATTTTTTTTTTTTTGTTTCAAGTGTTGCAAATAAATTTCAATAATAAATATTTTTTTTGTTTAAAAGTTTGTTATTTTAAAATAAAGTAAAGCGAATACATTTAGCCGAAATTATTTTTAAAAAAGTTGTCTGTTTTTAAAATAAACAAATATGTAAACTTGATTAATAGTAATATGTGTGGAATGTTAATGTTAAATTTAAACTAAAATATTAGCCAATATACTTTTTATATTTTTTAATAATAAGCACACCGTCTTTTAGTGTATCTCTTAAAAATTATTTTATTACTAATTAAATTTTACTCCCTCTTAAATTCTTCTCCAATTTAGCTTTTAACTCCCATATTTACTTTAAGAAATTAAATAATATTAAATACTAGACTGAACAAAGGTACTGAGGGATATTTTTGATTTTAAGTCAAATTGTGTTCAATGAGAAAACTTGAATTTATCAAATAATGACTTGGATAAATTAAATTAACCTAGAGGCGCTATTCTAGAGGCGTTACAATGTTTTATGATTTTAGGCAAATTAAAACACAAAACAGCTTTAACTGTTTGCATACATTATTCTTAAAGCATAAATAAAATAACGAACCTAAAGTCTGTAGTAATATATGTCGGTCGCAAACTTGAGACAATTTCCTGATGTCGGAATAACTTTTGTGAAGAATTCTAATTTCATTCATTGAATGATTGATTTTCAAAATTCAATATGGATGTATCATCTGTGAAATACCAGCTATTATTATAAATAATAATAGGCTTTCACACACTCTCCAGAATACAAATATCTCCTACTTTCTGAAATGAAGACCATGACCTCTTTCTGGAGTACTGACATTTATCCTATTCCGGAATATAAAACCTTTACCATTTTCAAGAATGCAGACATCAACCAATTTTGGGAGTAAAGACGATGTATTTCCCAGAATACAGACAACTATACTTTCTGAACGAAAGATGTTTAACATTTTCAGGAATACATTCGTTAACTGTTCTCCAGGTTTTCAAGCGTTTCATAAAGGAATTCTATTAGTCAACGTTTTATCACCTTACTAAATACATGTATTTAACATTTTCAAGAATATAAGACTTTACAATCTATGGCATAATAATAAACGCTTACAACCGTAGAACTTTTTACTTCAATCATGGACGGCACCGCCAACAACATGAAACAATTCTCCAACGACTCTATCACCTTCGACGAATACGAACCCTACCCGGACTTCACCCAGATAGCATGGGTACGAACCACTTACGTGCTGGCCTACGTGCTGGTGATGGGGCTGGCCGTGAGCGGCAACGCGCTGGTGTGCTGGACAGTGGCCAGCCGCAGGAGGATGCGGACCGCCGTCAACCTGTACATCGCCAACTTGGCGGCGTGCGACTTGGCGGTGGGCGCGTTCGTGGCGCCCGTGAAGCTGGCCGAGCTGGCCGCGCCCGCCTCGTGGGGCCTGCTGTCGGACGGCGTGTGTACGGCCGCCGTCTACCTGCAGACGTGCGTCGTCTTCGCCAGCGTGCTCACGCTCGTCGCCATCTGCATCGAGAGGTGGGTCGCCCTTTTCTTCTGTGTTGTTCAATTTTTCGTTTTTCAATACACTGTTAAAACGTTTAGTGCGGGATTGCACCGGAACTTTCTTAGCTGCCCCCACTGTTTGGAGAGTTGATTCCCCACCGTTGGCGGTGTTTTGAAGTTATGGTTTTACCACAAAATAGGTAAATTCAAGCTCTAAAAGTGGCACTATCCAGGATCCCAGTGCAGTCTTGCACCAAACTTTTTAATAGTGTACACTCTTAAAACAAACGAGCGATTTTAACTCAGTCTGAGTAATTTTCACTCCTCTAGTCTGGAAAATGCACTTCTCCTCTTGGAGTGGATCCTTTGTGTGTTAAACTTCCGACAGGATCACTCCAAACGAGTGATTTTAACTCAGTCTGATTTAATATTCACTATCCTTTCCAGTGTCGAAAATGCACTTCTCCTACTGGAGTGGATTTCACTCGTTTGTTTTAAGAGTGTATTATATTCCTGTCGATTATAATGGGGGATTACTTGAGGGACACATTTTTCCTTTCTCCTCTCGAATAGTTGGTTAAAAAACGAAACAAGCACCTACGCATTTATCTCCTCCCCCCGCACTACCAAATTTGATTGTAAGTAAGGTGCGCGAACAAGTGAGCCGGGAGAAAGTACGAAGATACTCAAGTCGTTACCTTGATAATCAGTCGAAGAGGCGAAGGTAAAATGTAAGTACTTCAAGCTTAAATTGTAATAGGAAGGACTAGGCCATGGTTGTAACTTGGAGGAATAGATTTAGGGTAGAATAAGATTTAGTGCTTTAAAATACACTCTTTAGATACGCGTAGATTTAATACCACCTAGATTGGAACTATGCTATATTTTAAAAAAATGTCTTACATCGAATAAGTCTGTACCAAAACAAGGGGTAAAAACCATGTCTTTATCCTTTAGTGACTTCCAATTAGAGTTCCCAAATTTGTTTTTGATTTTAAGTAAATCAATACCATGTTTTGAGGCGAAAGAACAATATGAAAATTCAAAATGTTAATTTAATTTTTCGAAATTCTGTACCGAACTCTGGAATGTATACTCCGTGGACCCTAAGAAGATTTCATAAAGTTTAGTATTACACTCATTTAGTACTTTAAGAAATATTTTCGTAACTTTGGTTAAAAAACTAAATACGTCAATTTAAAAATTAGAAGCGAAAGGAAGAAATATTTATTTTGCTTTTAAAATTAATTTTTATAAAATTTGCTTTTAATTTTTTCATAAAAGTTGTACACTAATTGGATGTTAGTATTTAATGCTTTAAAATAAAATTAAATTGGTCTACCAGTCATCAGGCTAGCTTTGAAGGAAGATAAGGAGGCCATCTTGTATATTGTTTCAGTTGGTTAGTTAGTATACATATATTTTCAAGCTTGTGTGCTTGGTCACAAGGACCCGCTCATAAACTTTCGTCAAGTGTGACAGTCACAACACACACACTCACATGCGCGCATATACCGTATACGTGACAGATGCTGCCACCTCCACAATTTTGACATGACCCTGAAGGGGTGGGAAATAGTCTCCAGGAACCTGTACCCGTGTGAAACTGCGCAATGACCGCAGACAGGATTTTCGGACCCAACAGATTTAACGAGCACGTACTCCGCATCTACACTCTTAAAACAAAAGTGTGAAATCCACTCCAGTTGGAGAAGTGCATTTTCGACACCGTAAAGGCATGCATATTTACTCAGACTGAGTTAAAATCACTCATTTGGAGTGATCCTGTCGGAGGTTTAACACACAAAGGATCCACTCCAAAAGGAGAAGCGCATTTTCCAATCTGGAGGAGTGAAATCCACTCAGACTGAGTTAAATTAGGAGTGTTTGTTTTAAGAGTGTACTCGGTTAGTTTTCAGCAACCAGGACTCGATCGCGGGATTTTCCGATCCGTAGATCGAGACACTGACCACAGGGCGCCCCACAGCCCTATTGTTTCAGTGTTGCTGTGCTGTAGTCTTTTGTACCAAAAATCAAAATCGACATTTTGTCCACTCCGTGTCGATGCTCGGGTAAATTATTAGACTTAATTGTCTTTGAAGTGGACGTAGTTTTTGAATTAAACAATAATTTTAATTATGATGGTTTTTTAAGTTATAAACTTTGCTTTTATTTGTTTCAAATCACTAAAAATTCCTATTACTGAAACTGTAAAACCGTATTTGAGCATGATCGTGATTGTCTACTCCGTGGAGACTATCGTCGTCTGTTAATTTCAAACACTAATCATGGAAATTTGTAATCATTCGTAAATAGACAAACGAAATTATTTTTTTGCTAAATTTGTCCTGATTTTCTACCCTTTATATTGGTTATGACCCACATTTGTGTAACTATTTTAATGTTGCAACCAAACATCGTTTATTTCCACGCAGCCTAAATGAATGAAGTTAAGCTTTCAAGAGCTAAAACAGGAAATTATATGTTTAAAAGGTTTTCCCTTCCTCTCCAAAAATAATAATCATATAAACGACTCCAAAAATAATAAACATTTATTTTTAGAACTACACCTAACACGTAAACTATTGTAAATAGTAGTTATTAACTGCAAATCAATTTTGATTTTTTAATCAAATACGTTCTAAGTAACATCTATGTCACACCGTGAAAAAAAATCTGTAACCATTACAAAATTTTTTTTTTTGTAAAAAACGTTTCCTAGAAAATTTCTAGTAAATAATTACTAAAAATAGTGCTGTAAAACACATAATATATTTTTGTTAACATTATATGTTTATATCATGTAGATTTACAGGACTATTTTATGTATCCCACACAAGTAATGTATATGTAACTATACAAGAAAATTTTATGGATACTGCATTTTCCGTGCAATTGTAAAGGGAAAAAAATGCTTTCCCGGTGTGGTATCAAACCCCGCTCTCCCGCGTGACAGACGGGGGTACTGACCACTACACTACCGAGGAATAGCAGACTGCCGAAACCCGGGATCGAACCAGGAACCTTTAAATGTCCGATCGAACGCTCTCCCAAGCTCCTCCTCAGTCGGCACACAGATAGTCAGGAAATGAGAAGTGAAATTCATTTGAAACAATCAACTAAGTTATAAATTTAAAATAGCGATTGGTCTTGAATCACGATCGAGGTCAGACTTTAGTTCGTGTAGCTCTAGTGCGACGATAATTCAAACCTAACCTAACCAAACTTTAGAGGCGATGCGCGCGACATTTCATGTAGAAGAACATGATTGGCTGAAACAAATTGCAAATACTAGAAAAAAATTTGTAACTGCAGAAATGAAGATTTCTGTTCAGAATTACAAAAACTTTTTTCGTAAAATTGGTTATTTCTGTAACATTACTAAAAAAAATTCTGTATGTTTACAGAATTTTTTTCTCAGTGCAGATAGCTTCCTACTACATGGTAGGAAGTCAGTGTTGCCAATCCATCTAGTGGAATGATTTTCAATCCTTATTTTTTAATTATATTTACCAAATGTTCATTCACTGGTTAGTCTACGTAATTTATGTCGGTTCGCAAACTTGAGACAATTTCCTGATGTCGGAAACACTTTTGTGACGAATTCTAATTTCATTCATTGATTGATTGATTTTCCCAATTCAATGAAAAGATCTTGAAAGACTGGCACTGAAAAGATAAAGTAAGTATCGTATCCTACAAACCAATAAACATTTATTATATTTACTATGGGCACATTTCTACTATCAAGTAATGCGTCCCTTATGTAATACTCAAAGCAATACATAGTTTATTTGTTTACGGATATACAGGGTGTTCCATAATTGACCGGAATAGTATAGGACGCAATTCCTAAATATTTACCCGGCCCCCGCCAATGAAAAACGGCTAACTAATTGGCCGCCCTTTCGGTCGTGCATGAAATCTTGCACTGGAGCTACACAAGAATGTAGTACTTTTAGTTTGGTTTGTTTGAATTTACATCTGATAAAAACTACAGGTTCAACTAGTTTTCAAAAAAAAAAAATTAGGATGCTGTTCATTTTGATAGGTTGTTGCATTATTGTTAAAAAAAACTTGATGTTGACCATCAGTTTAAACATAACAATTATTGTATTTTTCATATTTATGCTGGGTAGGTATGTACATATATATTCCGGCTTGTGTGCATGATCAGAGACCCGCTTATTGGTTGGTTGGTTGGTGGACATATATTTTCAGGCTTGTGTGCTTGGTCGCAAGGACCCGCTTATAAACCATCGTCAAGTAGGACAGCACAAGACACACACAAACACTTATGACAGATGTTGCCATCTGTCGCCACCTCCGCAATTTAGACATGTCCCTGAAGGGTAGGGAAATTTTCTCCATTGACCTGTACCCATGGTGAACTGCGCAATGACCGCCCACAGGACTTTCGGACCCAACAGATTTTACGAGCACGTACTCCGCATATACTCGACAAACACAAACATCCATGCCTGAACGGGATTCGAACCCGGACCCAGCAGCTCCAGAGGCACCCGCTTATAAGATTTCGTCAAGTAAGACAACCACAGAAGGACTTATTACTGACAGAGAAAGGAAGTACACCCAGGGCGAAGGCGGGAATCGCACCCGTTACAGCGCGCAGACTGCTAGCGTAATTGTCTGCGATCCAAACCATTACAACATCCGGGCACCTGCTTATTTATATTAATAAAAGGAAAAAAATAGTAAACAGCACAAAGAAGGAGGGTTTGTATGGCTTAACGGTGCATGTATGTGTAGTGGTTCTGCTATTGTTTTTTATGGGTCGATCCTAAAAAAGAATCGACCCTTCAAAAATTTGTTCATGTGTTTGCAAATAAAGTTGAAAACAAACGAAAATATAGGGTGGGTGAAATTATGTGTTTACTCATACTACGATATTTTCTACATATCCGCCATTAGCAGCAATAACGTGACGCAGTCTTAGAGCAAAATTACCGGCCGCCTGTTTGAAAATTTCTGGTGGGATGGCGTCACATGCAGCAGAGATGTATTGCTTTAGTTCCTCAATTGTTTCGGGATTGCGACGGTACACTTGATCTTTTAAATATCCCCACAGAAAGAAATCACAGGGGGTCAAGTCTGGTGAAAGAGGAGGCCAATCCATACCACTTCCTGTATGTGTGGGATAGTCCAATGCAATCACACGGTTATTGAAATGTTCGCTCAAGAAATTAAACACGTCGGCCGTGCGATGGGGTCGGGCACCGTCTTGCATGAACCACGAAGTGCTTTCAGCGTCATCTAAGGCATTTTGAATCGCCACAAATTCACGAAGAATCTCTAGGTAGCGGAGGGCAGTAATAGTTCCGGTTCTGAAAAAGGGGCCAATGAGTCCTTTGGACGAAATGGCGGCCCAAACCATTACTTTTGGTGGATGCAGAGATGATGGAACTGCAACATGGGGGTTTTCTGTTCCCCATATGCGCCAGTTCTGTTTATTAACGTAGCCATCCAGCTGAAAGTAGGCTTCATCCGAAAACCAAATGTTGTCTACATTTATATCACCAACATCAATCATTTGCACCATATCGTTAGCGAATGTCTCCCGTGAATTAATTGAAGCAGCGGTGAGAGGTTGCCGAGTTTGAATTCTGTATGGAAACATGTGCAAGCCCTGCCGCATGAGACGATACGTCGACGTTGGCTTGATTTGAACCGTAGTTGCAACACGGCGGACGGATATACAAGGCTGCTTTCGTATTACTGTTTCCACCAGCTGAGCATTAGCAGTGGTTGTTTGCGAAAATCTTCTCCCGACAAATCCAGCTCTCTCATCATTCACGTTCCCAGTTCGTTGAAATTTTTCAAACAGCATCCTTATTGTGTCGAATTTTGGTCCTTTGGTAACATTAAACTTCTTTTTGAAACTCCGTTTTGTTGCATTAACATTGTGTTCTAGGCGGTGAAATTCCAACACCAAAAAAATCCTCTCCTCTAAAGAATAAACCATATCTTCACAGCAAGCTGGAGATTAATGAATTCAGCAGAAAGGCGATTTAAATATTCCCCGACTCCTCGCGACACTTTTCCCATCAGCCAATCAGGTGAATCTGGTGACTGTTCGCTACACTGACGTCATGGTTCTGTTTTGTTGAAGCCAAATGTTCATGTCATATTGAGCCAAGTTGCCAAGCTGTAGTTTATTTATTTTACAAGCACGACATTTTGATTTTCAATCAGAAGTATAATTAGTATTTGACAAAAAGTGGAAATAGAAATATTTTTTTGACATTTGTTCTTATTTTTTCGATAAAAAATGTGGAAAAGTCGTTTTTTTACAAAAAATTGTTACTTAGAGCCCATTTTCCACACAAGATTTATTTATATATCTTAGACAAAAATCATTTAGCACAGCTTTTAGTTCAATTTTAAGTGTTATAAATAAGCAATTTTTATGGATTTTCTTTCTTAAATTCAATTTATATACATAAAAGGCAAAGTCCTAACTCACTGATTGACTCACTCAACGCCTAGCCAAAATTACTGAAGGTACAGCTACCAAATTTTATTAAAATATTCTTTTTATGTCGTAGGTGTCACTTGAATAGCGATTATAATTTACCGATGGAGTACTGGCCAGTGGGGAAGGGATCAATTGGTATAAAATAATTGTTTACATAAAAAAAATATCCGTTATTAAGGGTACACCCGTGCAACGCCGGGTTTATAAAGCTAGTACTTTTATATATCATTTGCAATAAGTAAAGTAGATGGGTAAAATTGCCTCTTTTGTTCTAAATGTGAAAGCTAAACTTTATATCACCCTTTAATTTAATTTTGAAAAAAAAATTGGGTAGTACCCTTTACAGCGCGCGGACTGCTAGCGATATGGCCTGCGATCCAAACCCCTCGGCCATCGATCCCCACATGACACCCTAAATTGTCTCCGTGTTGGTAGATGGTGCGATTGGTAGGTTCAGTCTCTACCCTACTATGGAACTAATTGGTCCCAACACATGCACATTTCGACAAACTGTACACTTCTATCGCAAAACGTTTAGCTCCTTCCAATTTTCAAACATCCAGCTCGAATTTGAAACACACCAAATTATTTAAATCGAAATCCAAACACAAAAATTCCATTTTCGTAGTTATTAATCATTTTTAGCTGTTTTAGGAACTGTGATGTAACAGAATCTGCAAATTGTAAAATTACTAGGCAATATGTCGTTTCAACCAAACCGAACTCAAAACAAATGCATCCCTTCGTCAACACATTCTCGTGCTGCCCTAGTTCAAGTATGCAACCACGACCAAAACCCGTGATCAATTGGCTTTTTACTATTTTTCGGAGGGGCCGGCTCAATATTTCGGAATTGCATCAATTCCTATTCCGGTCAATTATGAAACACCCTGTATGTTACTTTTACTTGTGTTTCCTAGTGTATTTCCGATTGGAAGAGAGTATAATTTATATTTTCTTGGTATGGTGGATGTAGTATACACTCCTTGCCAACCTAAGTTGGGTAAATAGAAATATATTATGTAGAAGATCCTTCCGCGCATATAAAGAGTTCCATAAATTATTTGCGAATCCATCCAGAAAACATGTTTAAAACATTAATTTCGTTTATGGTCTAACAGATTTCAATATTATTTGAGAAAATTCGGCAAATTTATCAGAATAAAAAGCGTAGTTTGGTTAAATTGTATTCAGTTCATTTTGTATGTAAATATTACCTTACAAGAGTTTCCAACTAACGCAACAATAACGTCAACAATAGTCTGCTTTTATCTAAAATACCTATTGAAAAGGAGAATAAAATATACTATTTACTTTTATAACAATAAATCACAATGAGTGTAGAGCTCAAACACTTTTGCGCAACACTTCTTCGTGGTTTGTCATAAGTTTTATTTTTTTCATTTAAATTAAAAAAAAATTTTGTAAGTGACAAAGAATTGGGGTATAATATAAAGTACTTAAAAGGAATTTGAATTTTAAGCAATTAAAAACTTTTTTTTTGGTAATTTCTAGTTCAATATCGTGATTGAGGGGGGTGGTTAATATATGACACTTGATATTTATTCAAGTTTTCAATAGTGTGCCAATTTTGTACTAATTATTAGGTTTCCTTTAAATTCTGTTAAGTTAAAAGGTTATAATGAAAATTTTCAGTGTCAGTGGGAATCATGCTGTAGGGGAGAGTGTTGTACCTCGGGACAATTTTTACATTTTAATTTTTTTCTTCGATTATAGTCAAAATAAAAATTTAAAAGAAGCATTTCAACACACCAATATATTCCTCGATATATTTTTTTTTTAATTCTGGCAGCTTGAAATTAAAAAATTGCCACTCATTTAAAGTAGAGAGGATAAACTGTCCCAATGTACAATATGATGTTGTACCTTGGGACATACTTAATAATTCAGTCAATAGTCATACACTTGAACTAATTTGTGTCAGGAAACAAACTTTATTGTTTTTTCAAGGAAATACACAAATAAAACTTCATAATTCAAGAATAATTTAAATTATACAGCAAAATTGCAAGTCCAAATTACTTAACATTATATGATGATACAATATGCTTTACTGTCCCAAGGTACAACACACTACATGGTTATAAGAAAAGCAAGATAGTGGCCAATCTAAATGCATTATCATTATTTTCTCATAACCAAAATATTTTAAAATCTTCTATTTTATGACGAAAATAAAATGCAGTTGACTTTTTGTAAAAGTACAACGGTAAAAAATTATATTAGAATGAGAAAAATATTTACTTTGGGGTAATGAAATATTATTTTTTGTCACCAATTCATCAATTCAATGATGTTAGTGATAAATTTTACTTTGATGATGTCTGTTGGTTAAGGCTACTATTAGAAATAAACAATGTATGAATATTGCCAAAAGATTCTTAGAAATTGTCAGTGTCCCAAGGTACAAGCGTCCCAAGGTACAACACACTCCCCTATATTTTTTTGCCTCTATTAAGAATTTTTCTTAAAAAATCTGTGAGAAATTTTAAAAGCATTAATTCAGATATTTATGTATATGAATAAAACTTTGTAATGTAAAGAGGTTTCGTGCTTTGCTTTAACGACAAGTAGTGTATGTAGAAGAAAATGTTTGATAAGAAACCATATTCACACATTTGTATTTTAGGGGATAAATAGGTAATGTATAAAATAAACTAAATAAAATTTTGTATTTTTAAAGTCAGTCTTAAACCTTAAACTTAAATATTTGATAACCTCAATTGAAATTCTATTACATCTTATAATAGGCACTGATAAATTCAAAAGAAAATAAATTCAAAAGTATTTGCATTCACTATTAATTATAGTTGATTGGACATGTAATTATTAAAAAAATAATAACATTCCAGTTTAGTTTTTGAACTTTTAATAACAAATACCAAAATTAAAGGCAGCATGTTTCTGATATGCTGCCTTTAATTTTCATGCATATAAAGATAAGATTGATTTTTATGCATATAAAGATAAGATAAATAAAGATTTTTTATATATATAAAGATTTGTGACAAAAAATTGTTCGGTGTCTTATATTAGTGAAAAAAAATTTTATTGTGGTAAGAAAAAATACACATATGTGTATAGTTTTTCTAAAAATCAGTCTGAATACTTGTGAGGTTAAATATTTAATAATTTCAATTAAAATTCATTAAGCTCACAGTCTAATAGACACTTATAAATTCAAAGGAAAAATAACTAATTGTTAATTATGCATTGCATTATTAAAATAATTCTATCCCAATGCAGTTTTTGAGCTTTTAATAACAAATCCCTAATATATAATATATGAAGAGTACAGGGGAAAAACCGATTGATTTTGTAGAGAAGTTTCCTTAGCAGGCCACATTGGCGATGATAGCGAGTGATCGCCTAAACTTGTGTAAGGAAATCAGTTCCTAACACATGGATCATAGTTAAAGTAATAGAGTGGTAGATCACGTGACCTCCAATGCTAACGAGCTCCCAGAAGAGCCCCAACGAAAGCAGTGTTGTAGGTCACGTGATCTTCCACTCGAATACTTTAACTACTATATCTTTGGTTCCTAGCTACCAAGAAAGGTTTGGTTCCTAGCTACCAGGCGATTGAAAATCCCGACTCTTGGACCAAGCGAAGAAGAAAGAGAGAAACCGATTTTCTGCCGCCAATGTTGGTCAAGCAGACAATTGCGGCGGGCGTCCGCCTAATAAATCAATCGATTCTTCCCCTGTACACTTCATATAGCTTCAAATAATAAACTACGTTCATGTGAAATTTATTTGAGCTTTGATATACTTTATTTTATACATTTTTTCTGTACAATAAATATATTCTCAAGGCATAAATATCAAATCCCAATAAGTATCAAAATTTCAAACCAACTGCTGTGTTTGGTAAAATTTACAAGCCATTTAAAGCCAAGTTCATCCCACATAGTCATCTCAAATTGAGTCATCGTTTTGGGTTATGAGGAAAAAGATCCATTTTATTTAGAACATTGACCACACTTAGTTTGTGGAAATGAAATGAACTGATGATTTGTTATTTCTTGATTTTTGTTTGCCAATTTTTTTCTTAGATTTTGCTGCAGAGATGATTTTGTAATATAAACGTAATTTTAGGCAATATTTTTATTATAATTTTCCCAGATTCGTCCTAGTCGTAATTCCTTCTCGCCAAAATCGCCGATACTTGAATTTCAATTACCATCTAAATCTATAAGAAATATGAATGAGTTCGCCATGCACGATGCTGTCAGGGATGGCGACTTGGAAAGAGTGTGGCAACTCATTGAAGCGGGAGTGCCCCTGGACAGCCTCGACGAAGGGGGACAGACCCCTCTGCACAGGGCAGTTAGTTGTAGTCAGTACGAAGTGGCAAAACTGCTCATCGACAACAAATGTAACATCAATCTCAGGGATCTTTATGATTGTACACCTGTGATGTGGGCTGCTTATCTGGGCAGGACGGATATTGTGGATCTCCTCCTTCATCGTGGATCCCGAGTCAACTGCATTGATATCTATGGGCTCACTCTCCTTCACTATGCCTCTCGTAATGGTTGGGCAAGAATCGCGCGGCTTATACTGGGCAATGGAGGAGCAGACCTCAATGCTGTAGACCAAGGTGGGGAAACTCCCCTCATGGGGGCTGTTGCACATGGCCAGAAAGAGATCACAGCCCTCCTCATCCGAGCCGGAGCAGACGTCAACATGAAGAACAATCGAGGTGAAACTGCTCTGAACATAGGTATTGGGAGAGGGATTTTAACCCATGAGGAAATCAGGTTGTTTGTTCAAAAAGGGGCCTTTTTGGAGGACTGTGGTTACATGCCCATATCAGTTAACCCTTTTCTCAATAAGCATGTTCTGAAGAATGTGGAATTATGCACCCAATCTGTCGTGAACAAGTTCAACAAGCAGTCCTTGCCCGCTTTGTACAGCATTGATTACTTTGCTAAAAGGCTGCCAAATGTCGATAACTTTAAGTTAGGAGATCAACATATAGATGAAGTGAGAAACTTGGTTAAGTGTGAGATAGAGAGGAACACCTTCTGTAATGTGGTCAAGGTACGCCCAATAGCTTTAAGTGCCCTCTGTGTTCTGTCACTAATAACTTGCCAGTCAGACAAGAAACGCGCTGCTCTTCTGGGGCCATTCACCATTTAAAAAAATTGTAACTAAACTGCAGGGCTCCCACCTTGTCACTATTCTCACTAAAACTCAGTTTTTATCTTTAGTCACTATTTGCCAAAACTACTGACTAAGTCTCAATTTTTTTTTTTGTATTCTGCACAACATTTCATTAATAAATTCTGCACACATTGAGAACTATTTAGATTGTTTTTTAAATATTAAACTAAAATTCTGTGTTTTAGTGAATATAGTTTATTTTGTATGTTAATACTGTCAAATATTAAAAAAAAGTTTCAAGAAAGATCTAGAAATGTTGACACTTTAAGAAGGAAATTTTTAAGTACCATTGTGACTGCCACTGTAAATCTTCATCATCATCTATATAATAATAAAAGTCTGTGTGTATGTCTGTGGATCGCAAAAGACCTATTTAGACTGCTCTAAAAAAATTCGAAGTGTTTAATATAGATTCCTTTTAATACCTACGTGTGCACCTGAGGCTTAGTTTTTTCATATTTAATTGTGATTTTTAATTAATATAAATAGTTTAAAAAAAGCGTCATCCACGTGGGATTGCCGGACCATAACAGGGCTTGAAAATACATGAACCGGGCCGAAACGGGGGCTTGACGCCATCCTCTATTAGTTTGATTGATTGAGTTTGGTTGAGATATGCGCTCGCCCTAAGGCTGCTTCATCCTCTATTAGTGTTTGCTTTTTTAAGTGTGCATGCGCCAACACAAATTTAATTTTGTTTTGATTTTGAGCGTATTTTCACAAGTAAGCTTGCCTGAAGCAATGCGAAGTTAACAGGTTTCCAGTAAGGCAGGACCATACTGCTAGTATTTTGTATTTGTTTGTACCTTTATTTGACAAGATCAAAGACCTTGTTGTGATAATTTTTTTTTATGTTTGCTAACATTTGAAGAGTGAAGATTCTTGTGATTATACCAAAACCGAGCTTAAGTTTGCAGCAGAGAAATGCACTGAGCGGAGGAAACTGGGTAAACAACCCGGCTGGCACCGCAATTTCACGTACTTTGATTGGCTGCTCCTTTCGACCCTGATATTCATGCACCCTGTTACGTCAAAATCAAAGGAAAAAAATAATTAAAATAACACTCTAACTGAAGCTTAACTTATAAAAATAATAAATTTATGTCTTGAAATAACAAATCAATTTGTTTATTGAATGTGAAATACCTTTTTGTATTCGATTCTCGCACTCAAAAATGAGAACTATTTACCCTTTTTCTCGTAGAACATTTGTATACTGCTAACTTAAGGTCGGTTTTAGCATAGGAATGCTACCAATAACACAACACACGACCGGAACCATGCATGTTCAGCCATGTTGCCAGGTTCCGGAGTAGCTGTTTCACATGAAAGTTCACAGATCGTGAGGCTTGCATAAATGTATATATTCCGTAGAATAGTGCAAATATCCCCACACTTCTTACCTATGGTTATGCTTATTCTATGTTGGTTCCTAAGTAAATACGTAGAGAAAATATTTGATTAGTTTATATGGGAGTAACGGTACAAAATAATAGTTAAACAATTTGTTTTATGTTGGTATAGAATCTTTCCTTGCAGAAATTTTTATTTAGGAAAATTGGTATTTACATAAAGATTGCTATTGATTTACGTTTTCTAAAAGCTGTGCCAATCAAACTTCAGAAATTCTATAATAATATAAAATTTAATTAAAACAGTTCGACACGATTTTGTTGTGAAAACATTCATTTGAAAATGTTAGGTGTGCCTTAAACAGGGTAGGGTAGATACGTTTATATTCTACCTTGTGTGCCTGATCAGAGACCTTCTAAGCCTTCGTCAAGTAAGACAGACACAGAAAGGTTTTTTTACTGACACAGAGAAAGGAAAGTACACCCAGGGTGAAAGCGGGAATCGAACACCCGCACCGTTACAGCAACTGTTAGCGCAATGGTCTGTGATCCTAACCACTAGGCCATCCGCTTGCCCCCCCCTTAAACAGGTATTAAGTAATTTTATTACCTGTAGCGAAAGATAAATACCGTATAAGAGTAGTCAAGAAGTAAATAACATATAATATTGGTGCAAATACTTTAATGGTACAAATTTATATGTTTCGAGGGGACTCAAAACGCTTACTTTCTTCAGAATTAGTTAAGAGCGTTTTGAATCTCACCGAAACATGCAAATTTGTACCAATAAACTTAACTATTTGCGCCAATAATCTGTGTTGTTTACTTCATGAATCCTTTCATGCGCAAAGTTGAAGATATTTTCTGGATAATGCAATAATTTGAAGAACTATTTTTTAAAAGAACTGTTTCTACTTCACTCTCAATTAGCGGTTAAAAAAGTAATGTTTAATAGTTGGACCGTGAGTCTCCAAACCGAAGTGCCTTAGTAATGGTAATGTAATCGTTTCCGGCTGCTTATTTCTAGCCTCCTTTCGGAGCTAGAGTGACGAGGTCAACACCTGAGCGGGTACCCAACGGAACTTCGAGTGACACCGTATGTTGACGCCGTCAAGACTTTGGACTCTACAGATTTAACGAGCACGTCTGTTCCAGTGTACTCAGGCCCATCCGTCACGAGATGGATTTTTCTATTCTTTCCAGTACAGATATCCGATTTATAGGATGACTGGCAGTTGGTGGGATTCGAACCTGAGAAGGTTGAATCCTGAGGCTGATGCCTTAACCACTCGGCAACGGACGGGCAAAGTGCCTAAGTGTTACTGTTAATCCATTTAAAAAAAAAAATCTAAGCTACATTTCTCCGGCTTATTGAATATTTTTCCAAACATTTTTTTTTTTTTTTGTGTCATAAAAATAGCTGACTTGCATGCCAAGACAATCCCATTTTCTAATATGCTTAAAAATATTTTTTACTTTCAATAAATAATATTACCTAAAATGTTTGAACCCGTTTCAAAAAGTAGGATTGTAGCAACAGCAACCTGTAAGTCGACAACATAAAAAAATACATCATAACTACATCATATAAAAAGCCGTTTGTAAAAATATTCTATGAAGCCGGAGAAATGTGGCTAAGAAAATATTTTTCTCATCACATTATCCCACTGAGGAACTTGAGTTTGGAAACCCGCGGTTTATCGGGCTCATTCACTTTAAAGGTCTTGAAATCGGAAGTACGAAACCACAATGTTTTTTGTCTTACATTTCGATTTTCTAAAATTAATATGGATTGAAGTTATAAAAGTTCGTAACAATGAAAAAATGTAAATAGTTCTTTTAGCCCTTTAAGGGGTCATAGGAGTCTTAAAAATGTGCAAAGAAGGTACTACAAAACATAGTTTGATCCTTCATATAATTTTTTAACTACTCAATATATAAGCATAATTTTTTATATGTAATTCTACAAGATTTATTTAATATAAAACAAATTTTAAAATTTGTGAAACTTTAGCCAAAACTAAAATAAATGATATTAAACATAAAACTATTTGAACACATTGTGATTAGGCTTGCGCGGCAAATTGTGAGGTCAAAATTGAAACAATGACCATGAAAATGACTTTATATTGTACAAACAAAGACTTATACCTAAATTATCAGCTCAATTTTAATTAGAAATTATTTTAAGAAATTTTTTCTTAAAAAAAATATTAAAAATTTTAAAATTTTGATTTAAAAATTTTTTAAAAATAATTTCTAATTAAAATTGAGCTGAGAATTTAGGTATAAGTCTTTGTTTGTACATATTTGTACAACATAAAGTCATTTTTCACTCAGTCTTTTTTGAGATATTTTTCGTTAAAAATGGTGAAAATACGAATTTCAGCAATTTTGAAAAATTGTAAAAAGATAAAGAAAAATTCCTCAATCTTTAAACTTCTACAACAACAGTAGTTCTATAACTGGTCGATACAGGAAAAAAATTTCTAAGGCCAGCCTCTTTTCCTTTTACCCCATTTTCAGCGCTAAAACTGCGAATTTTTGTTTTTCCGTTGTTTTTTTTATCTCTTACTTCCTCACTAATTTGGTAATATTATTGCGCTGGCAAACAATTTATTGCATTATTCTGATCATTTTATTTTTTTTTTTATTTTTTCTTGATATCTTTAAAATCAACAGAGTTATATGCATTTAAAAAGTGAAAGTAGTTTTCAGCCGAAAATCGGCTTTGAAGCAAAGCTAAAATGGCCGCCAAAAAAATAATGACCTCCACAAAAATTTTTACTTTGGCTTTGAACTCACCTAGTATTAGGAGATATATGGTAAAAAAATTAGGAAAATCAAAAATGTCGAGCAACAGGTCTGGGTAATTTGTATTGGATTGACCCAATTTCAATAAAATTCAAAAAGCTCACCATCTAATAGACACTGATATTATGCAAAGGAAAAATAAATTTGATAGTATTTGTACCCACGATTAGTCATCGTTAATTATGCATTGTATTATTAAAATAATTCTATCCCAATGCTTTGAGCTTTCAATAATAAAAATCCCGAATATATAATATATAGTTTCATAATATTCATATAACGTTCATATACATTCATATAAAGTTCGATAGTCAAAGTAACTGATTTTCGTGTCTCCAGGAAAAAATTCCATGAAAAATTCCCCACTACTGCGGTTCTCCATGTTATTCCCTATGGAAGTTTCGTGATTAAGGAGCACCGTGTGAAAGCGCCTTAAGTCATCCCACAAAGTCATCTCAAATTAAATCATCATTCCGGGTTATGAGGAAAAGAGACCCATTTTTTTTTGGTCTGGGGAAATGAAATGAACTGATGATTTGTTACAATGATTTTTTTTTTTTTTGCCAATTTGGGCTGTAGGAAGCCTAGTGGTCAAAGATCTGGAACTTGAGATCGGAAGGTTGAGAGTTCGGACCCGGTCGCCACTGAAGACCTACCGAGTATATGCGCAGTACGTGCTCGTAAAATCTGTTGGGCCCGAAAGTCCTTGTGGTTGGTCATTGCGCAGTTCACCATGGGTACACAGGTTCCTGGAGAAAATTTCCCTCCCCTTCAGGGACGTGTCTAAATTGTGGAGGTGGAGACAGATGGCAACATCTGTCATATGTGTTTGTTTGTGTCTTGTGTTGTCCTACTTGACGATGGTTTATAAGCGGGTCCTTGCGACCAAGCACACAAGCCTGAAAATATATGTCAACCCAACCAACCTTGTTTGCCAATTTTTTTCTTAGATTTTGTTGCAGAGATGATTTCGAAATAGAACCGTAATTTTAGGCACTATTTTTATAATAATTTTCCACGATTCTTCATAGTCGTAATTCCTCCTCGCGAAATTCGTCGAAATCTATAAGACACCGAAATATGAATGTGTTCGCCATGCACGATGCTGCCAAGTACGGTGACTTGGAAAAAGTAAAGCAACTCATCGAAGCGGGAGTGCCCGTGGACAGCCTCGACGAAGGGGGACAGACCCCGGTTAAATCCTAGTTTCGGTGTACGGCGACTTTTTCGGAATTTTGGCGACAAAAAAAAGGCGATAAATAATTCCAATCCGGCAACCATGCACTGATATTCCTCCCGCGATGTGTGTGGCAACCCTAAAACCTGACGGGAAAGAAGGGGGGTTCGGAATGTGATGAGTCACTTTTGATTTTTTTTCTTGGGATTTGTTCAGTTGTGAACGACCATTTCCGGTCCGGTTGGTGTTTTTCGGAATTTCGGATGACGCTACTCGGTTTTTTAGTAGTTTTAAATTCTTAAATCATCTGCATTTTATTTTAATTTTCTCAATTATTGCTCTTAAATGCGAAATGTATAATAAATTTAATTTAAACCATTTAATAACAACGGAAAATGTGACGGATTCCATCCCATTGGATTTTATTGCATTTATGCCGCGCGTTTGTTGTGTACTGGAAAATTCGATGTAATTATAGGTATTTATTCTTGAAATAATGTATTTGAATGTTTTAGCAATCGGCGATAACTTATTTTTAAAAAAAGCAAATTTTTTCTGCATTTTGCATGCTATTTCCGAGGTTAAGTGGCTGAAGCTCGTTACATTTGATAATTTTGTTGTCACATGTAGTGTAACGAATTTTGAATATGGCGGCCATTTTTTCCCTAAACAACTCTTCCAGAACAGCGTCACGTGATTTACAGTTGTTTGACTTCGCGGTTTCCGAGTAGCGTCGTCCAATCACGCGTGGCTACGCGATGTTTTCTCGCCAACAAGTTTGGCGAGAAATAAAAAGTCGCCGTACACCGAAACTAGGAATTAACCCAGACCCCTCTGCACAGGGCAGCTAGTTGTGGTCAGTACGAAGTGGCAAAACTGCTCATCGACAACAAGTGTAACGTCAACCTCAAGGATCGTCGTGGTCGTACACCTGTGATGTTGGCTGCTAATTGGCGCAGGAATGATATTGTGGATCTCCTCCTTCATCGTGGAGCCCAAGTCAACTGTGTTCATAAATATGGTCGCACTCTCCTTCACTATGCCTCTCGTAATGGTTGGGCAGGCATTGTGCGTCTTATCCTGGACAATGGAGAAGCAGACCTCAATGCTGTAGACCGAGATGGGAGCACTCCTCTCATAGTGGCTGTTAAACATGGACAAGAAGAGATCGCAGCCCTCCTCATCCGAGCCGGAGCAGACGTCAACAGACGTGATTTACAAAAGGAAACTGTCCTCCACCGGGCTGTTAAGTTGGATAGCATCAGAGTGATGCATATTCTTCTGGAGAGGGAGGGACTGGATCTCAGCCCCCAAGATGTCTATGGTGACACGCCTTTGCACGACGCTTGCTCGATGAACCAAAAAGAGGCTTTAAAGCAACTCTTGGATGCAGGTGCCGACACGAATGTGCAGAACTGGCGAAGTAAAACTGCTCTGAACATAGGTGTTTGGAGAGGGAATTTAACCCACGAGGAAATCAGGTTGTTTGTCCAAAAAGGGGCCTTTTTAGAGAACTGTGATTACGAGTGCATATCCTGGGACCCATTTCTCAAAGAGAATGTTCTGAAGGATGTGGAATTATGCACCCAATCCATTGTGAACAAGTTTAACCGGCAGTCTTTGACTGCTTTAAACAGCATCGATTACTTTGCTAGAAGGCTCCCAAATGTCGAAAACTTTAAATTAGGACCTCAACATATAGATGAAGTGAGAAACTTGGTCAAGTGTGAGATAGAGAGGAACACCTTCTGTAATGCTGTCAAGGTGCGCCCAAGAGCTTTAAGTGCCCTCTGTGTTCTGTCACTAATAACTTGCCAGTCAGGCAAGAAACTCGCTGCTCCTCTGGGGCCATTCACCACTTTAAAAAAATCGTAAATAAACTGCAGGGCTCCCACCTTGTCACTATTCTCACTAAAACTCAGTTTTTATCTTTAGTCACTATTTGCCAAAACTACTGACTAAGTCTCAATTTTTTTTTATATTCTGCGCAACATTTCACTAATAAATTCTGCACACATTGAGAAATATTTAGATTGTTTTTTAAGTATTAAACTAAAATTCTGTGTTTTAGTGAATATAGTTTATTTTGTATGTTAATACTGTCAAATATTAAAAAAATGTTTCAAGAAAGATCTAGAAATGTTGACACTTTAAGAAGGAAATTTTTAAGTACCATTGTGACTGCCACTGTAAATCATCATCATCTATTATAATAAAAGAAAGAGTCTGTCTGCCTGTGTGTATGTCTGTGGATTGCAAAAGACCTACTTAGACTGCTCTAAAAAATTCGAAATTTTTAATAGATTCCTTTTAATACCTACGTGTGCACCTGAGGCTTAGTTTTTTCATATTTGATTGTGATTTTTAATTAATATGATTAGTTTAAAAAAAACGTCATCCACATGGGATTGCCACACCATAACAGGGCTTGAACGGGGGCTTGACGCCATCCTCTATTAGTTTGATTGATTGAGTTTGGTTGAGATATGCGCTCTCCCTAAGGCTGCTTCATCCTCTATTAGTGTTTGCTTTTTTAAGTGTGCATGCGCCAACACAAATTTAATTTTGTTTTGATTTTGAGCGTATTTTCACAAGTAAGCTTGCCTCTACTCCCAAGTAAGCTTGCCTGAAGCAATGCGAAGTTAACAGGTTTCCAGTAAGGCGGGACCATACTGCTAGTATTTTGTATTTGTTTGTACCTTTATTTGACAAGATCAAAGACCTTGTTGTGATAATTTTTTTTTATGTTTGCGAACGTTTGAAGAGTGAAGTTCCTTGTGATTAGGAATGCTACCAATAACACAACACACGACCGGAACCATGCATGTTCAGCTGTGTTGCCAGGTACCGGAGTAGCTTTTTCACATGAAAGTTCACAGAGCGTGAGGTTTGCATAAATGTATATATTCCGTAGAATAGTGAAAATATCCCCACACTTCTTACCTATGGATGGTTATGCTTATTCTATGTTGGGGGGGGGGGGGTTCCTAAGTAAATACATAAAGAAAATATTTGATTTGTTTATATGGGAGTAATAGTACAAAATAATAGTTGAACAATTTGTTTTATGTTGGTATAGAATCTTTCCTTGCAGAAATTTTCATTTAGGAAAGTTGGTATTTACATAAAGATTACAATTGATTTACGTTTTCTAAAAGCTGTGCCAATCGAACTTCAGAAATTCTATAATAATATTAAATTTAATTAAGACAGTTCGACACGATTTTGTTGTGAAAACATTCAGTTGAAAATGTTAGGTTTGCCTTAAACAGGGTAGGGTACATTTATATTCTACCTTGTGTGCCTGATCAGAGACCCGCTTCTAAGCCTTCGTCAAGTAAGACAGACACAGAAAGGTTTTTTTACTGACACAGAGAAAGGAAAGTACACCCAGGGTGAAAGCGGGAATCGAACACCCGCACCGTTACAGCTAATACTAATAATAGTACTAATTCTATAGGAGTTGGGAGAAGAGTTTGTAAAAAGAATTATATTATTCATGTCATGTGGTAGTTTATGTTATGAACAATGAATCGAATAAAGCAAACTGCAAGTAATCGTTTCTGGCTGCTTATTTTTGGGCTCCTTTCGGAGCTTTAACACAGCCAATAACGCCTCGTTTAGAGCCCTGGCCAAATGACGAGGTCGACACCTGAGCGGGTACCCAACGGAACTTCGAGCGACATCGTATGTTGACGCCGTCGGGTCTTTGGACTCCACAGATTTAACGAGCACGTCTGTCCCAGTGTATACGGGCCCATCCGTCACAAGATAAATTTTCTACTCTTTCCAGTACAGATATCCGATTTATAGGATGACTGGCAGTAAGTGGGATTCGAACCTGAGAAGGTTGAATTCTGAGGCTGATGCCTTAACCACTCGGCCACGAACGGGCATAGTGCATAAGTGTTAATCTAATAGAGAGAAAAAAATTAAGCCAAATTTCTCCGCCTTATTGAATATTTTTTTTTACAAACAGTTTTTATGTAATAAATGTAGCTGACTTGCAAGTCCAGACAATCCCATTTTTTGAAATGCGTTCAAATATTTTTTATTTTCAATAAATAATATTACCCAAAATGTTTGAAAACTTTTCAAAAAGTAGGATTGTAGCAACCTGTTAGTCGACAACATACTTCACACAAAAACAAACTTCAACATAAAAAAACATACTTCTCTACTTCGTATAAAAAACCGTTTGTAAAAATATTCTATATGCAGCCGGAGAAATGTGGCTTAGAAAATATTTTTTCCATTAGATTTTCCCACTCTGAGGAACTTTAGTTTTGAAACCCGGATTGACGTTATAAAAGTTCGTAATAATGAAAAAAATGTAAATAGTATTTTGAGCCCTTACATCCCAGTTGATTCCATTCATACATTTGAAGAGCTAAGTATAAGAACGTGCTAAGTGACATTTTTGAAAAATTGAGATTAATATGTCAATGAGCATGCTATTCTCTCTTATAAAGATAAAAAGATTCTAGCACTTCATAAACTTTTAACTATTTTTTTTAAACCGAAGTTTCGTTTCTAACGTATCTGCAATGCAACGTATCTGCAATACGTTTTTAACGTATCTGAAATGCAAAAAAATGAACTTTAAAGCCCATTTTTACATTTATGTCACTTTAGCACTTTCTTCTACTAAGCTCTTCATTTGTTATTTAACTGTGTACAAAAACGTCTGATTTCCTAAGATGCGTTCTTTAGCACGGAAGAAAGAAGATTTTAACACGATACCCAAGGGAAATTAGGAACACAAAGCGGAAGAATTGAAATAATGTTTATTTTAAGTTTTGGGTTGCCATAATAAGCCATATTAAGTTTGGGTTGACTTTGGGTTGCCATAATGAAACATAAGTAAGATAAACTAGGTAGTTTATTTTCCTTACTGGACGTAAGGATTTTATCGTATAGCAAATACTCAAACGTGTTAACTAATTTTCAGTTGTGTGCCCATAACAGTGGTCGGCAACCTTTTTTATTAAAATTGTCTAAATGTTACTTTCGCAAGCAATTTGTTTTTCATTCTTTTTAATTACCAAAAGATTTGTTTCACTATGAAAAAAATTCTGTAACCATTACAATTTTTTTTTGTAAAAAACTTTTCCTAGGAAATTTCTAGTAAATAATACTAAAAATAGTGCTGTAAAACACATATATTTTTGTTGGCATTACATGATATATTATGCAGATTTACAAGAACATTTTATGTATCACACACAAGTAACGTTTCTGTAACTATGCAAGAAAATTTTATGTATATACCACATTTTCCGTGCAATTGCAAAGAAAGACAAAATGCCAACCTCCCCAGAGGAGAATCAAACGGTGGCAGCGCACTTGGCCAAAACGAAAAGACCGATTAAGTGCTTTCCCCCTCAGCAGGGGGCCGGGGTGACCGTTGGCTACTTTTAGGACAGCAATTTTTCGCCATGTAGCCATGGTCCAAAACTCGGGTCATTGAATTGTTAGAAATTTGCGCTTAGCCCCTTTCTAACAGATTGTTGTGCCGTAGGAATTTTTGGGAAGGTTTGTCCTCGCGGGGGGTAAGGAATTGGGATTGACATCCCTGACAACTGGACAAGAATTAGGACGTGGCTGAAGGATTTTTTTGGAGCCTATTTTGTCATCGTTTTAGGATGACTTAGGTTTTTTGAAACATATTCATTTAGTTACCAATGCTAAATTCGAAAAAAGAATGTTATATACAGATATTATTAAAAACTAAACTGTGTACCAAATTGTTTATTGTCTCTTTACTAAGAAAGCAGTATAAAACAATCCATTTTTTAATTGCATTAAAAGAGGGTTAGTTTTAATTTGCATTTCTTAGTTTATTATTGTATAATTTTATAAGAACGGGAAAATACAAATTATTCCCTTTGATATTTCCTTTTTGCAGTTTTTGATTTCACGAAAGTATTTGAAAATCACTAAAGTTGAGAGATTATTTGATGATAGATTGTTTTGCATGTTGTTGTCAACAATCTATAATTTTTATTGGATGGCTTGCTCGATGTTAAAAATGCACGACCGATGACAGATACATGGAGACAATAATTTGGTTTCTTCTCTCAATTTTGGTACTGCTTTTTGACTCCTTTTCTTTTACCAATTTCCTCGCTCTATATGTAACTGTCGTTAAATGAAAATCCGTTGCCGCAAGTTTATTGTTACAAGTTTAATGTCATTCGGTAATCGATGTAAATTAATAAAAAAATATTTAGGCGATCCCATTAAAAAAACGGCGATTTATAAAGAATATTAGTTTAATTTGTTAAGAGAAATTACTGAAAATTGCCAATATTGGCTTTTAAAGGTTTAAATGTACAACTATATATGTATCTTTGACGATTTTTCCACCCAAATCTGGTGGTTCTAGGTGACAGTTACTGATAGAAACCTACTTGTTTTCTATGAAAATAAACACGAGTATTAAATTAACAGGAAAATATGTTGTTTTAGTTCTTTAAGAACTTCTTGTTTATTTATTATTAGCAAACTGCATAATAGTTATTTAAGCCGAGTGTGATACTTAATAATAGTTACTTAAGCCGAGTGCTGAAAATGATACTTTATTAAGCAAGTGGCTTTTATTTCACGCCACCGTAGGTCGAGTGAAATAACGACAAGAGCTTAATAGAGTATTATTTGGCACGTGGTTGCTTACAATATGTTTTATAATAACGTGCATTAAAGTATTTCAATATGGTATGGTATGGTACATATATATTCCAGCTTGTGCGCTTGTTCAGAGAACCGCTTATAAGCTTTCGTCAAGTGGGACAGACACAGAAAGAATTTTTACAGTCACAAAGAAATGAATAACACATAGACAAATAACAACATTTATTGACGGTCACAAACATCCCTGCCCGACCGGGATTCGAACCCGACCCCAGCTGCTCCAAAGGATAGAGTCCTAACGATTGAGCCACCGGGGCGGCATTTCAATATCATACGCATTGTAGTGACGTGCATATTTCTTATTATTAATTTTCGTATGATTTATTTTGTTTTGCAAAAACTGAACTGAAGAGAGTGAAAAAGAATTCGGGCGTTCGTTTGGCGACGCGTTTTGTGAGAACTAAAAAAATGTGA
Organism: Hylyphantes graminicola; assembly: GCA_023701765.1. Classification (NCBI taxonomy): domain Eukaryota; kingdom Metazoa; phylum Arthropoda; class Arachnida; order Araneae; family Linyphiidae; genus Hylyphantes; species Hylyphantes graminicola. The sequence continues at coordinate 43,390,615 of CM043120.1, forward strand.
CTGCTATAAACAACTTTGTGAAAGCTCCTGAATTTCTACGTGTATAGTGTCTGGTACTTTGTGTTGTCTAAATAAAAGATTCTCGTCTAAAAGAGAATTGCAATGCAATTACTACAGACAAGACTGGTGGCAGCGGTGGGATTGAAGAAATTTTCACGCCATTATTTGACTAAGAAGAACGTCAAAACCATTGCTTCGATCAGGAAGATTCAAAGTTTGTAAGTACCTAACTTGATTCTAGTGCCTGATTTATTTTTATAAAACGAAAAATTATTTTATATATATTTAAAGTTAACAAAAGTTAAACTTTATTTGTTGTAGATTTCTGTGAGTTATTCTAGCAGTTGCAATTAATATGTAAGTGACACATTGAGAACAAGAACAAATGTTAAATTCAGGGTGTCCAGCCGTCGGGAAAACCGGGAAAGTCGGGAAATGTACTTGAATTTTTTAGAGTCGGGAAAATCGGGAATTATGCTTGAAATTGTCGAAAATTCCGGTCCACGCCGGGAAATTTCGCCACTTTCTGCAATTTTCGGAATTTTATAGATTTATAAAAATAAGCCTTTTGTACAGTGTATTTCGAGGTTTAGGAATCGGCCGATTTAAAAGAAATTTCCCCTTCTCTAAATTTCAGATTTGCTGATTTGAAAGAGTTTGATTTTTTCGTGGATGTCTAATTCCTTCAAAGTTACGAAATTTGTCTCAAGTTCGCTATTCAGAATTTCGCCCGAATTTCAAAGTTATTTGTTTTGCTGTAGGTTTTTAAGGTTCGTGATTCGTTTATTACTGAGTCTCTACATTTTAGAAGTTATATTTACAAATTTTCCGTTCGTTTTGAAATATCCCGCGTGTGCCGTACAGTCATGCCGCATGCTGCGATCTTCCGAATTCTAAAGATTTCAAAATAGCCCTCGTGTAGCTCTAGTGCGACGATACCCATACAGCCACCATTGTCTACTGGATATCTATTAGTAATCTACAACATCCATTGGACTTTCGAGATTTCGATTGGACATCTATTACATATCTGTCTACAAAATCCATTTTTGGGATATTTATTAGCTATCTACGTGTAAACTAATTTAGACTTAGATATTTGGGACATCTAATATTCGTGTATCATCTCCTATTAATTGGACATCGATATTCTGGATATCTAATGGATATGCACATCGTTATATTTTTCAACTTACCAAAATGTGATTATTATTATATATCTAAGTCAAGGAGTTCAGATATATTCAGTCGTTGTGTTAGATTCTTCATGTCCCACATAGCCATTCATTATCCAGTAGACATCTATAAGACGTTATTCGGAAAATCCATGATATCCATTAGAATTTGAGTTTACCATCCATAGACGTCTTATAGACATCCGTAGTTTCCGCCGAGTGATATCCATTAGGAATCTATTTGACAGCGATATTCTAGACATCACGGACGTGCTTTAGACTTTCTGGATGAATTCGTGATATGGTGAACGTCCATTAGAGGTCCGCAAACTCCATGAGTAGTCCGAGAAACATCTAATGAAAGTCCATTTGAGATCGAAATTTTAGACATAAATTAATAATAGACGCCATACTATAATTACGTATGCATATCTATTAGACGTCTACTACAACCAATTTTTAAAGATTGTAAATTCTATTTTTGATATCCTCAATAAAAAAATAATTAAAATAACTGCGTAAAATTGAGAAATGATCTTTAAAAGAAGTAAAATTGATTTTAAAAAAATCTACATCTGCCAAGTATCTGTATTTTCAATTTTACGCTCAAAAACGTATTTTATAAGAGAACCAATAAATATAAATATATTAATTACTAATAGTTGAAAAATACTTTATTATTTTTTCATATAGATGGCAGCACTAAAGCTCCTTATAATATAAAAACTATTGCATCTCTCAATCGCGCCAATACCAGAAAAAAAAAGGAAACCAGCTGTTTTGGCAACCCTGACAGACACCCCTGACGGGAGACATACAATGGCTGACTGATAAAGATAAGGATTTGTCTATTTGCCTACTGGCAATCGGCGAAGAAGGGTCGAAACTGCTCCCCTTTCACCAGTTTGATGTGCAGAAAATTCGAGAATCAAAGGGAAAGGGTCCGGGTGAATAAGGCGCGTGAGAGAGATGCAAATGATTTTTTATTGCATTTTTTGCCCACTAATTTCTCTTAACTGTATTCCACATAACAGTTTTTTTTTTAATTAGGAAGTGAGAGATAAAAATAAAACAAAGTACTATACAGTATTTTTTTACAAGATATATTGTTCTTTTTTTTTGCAACTTCTAATAAAAACAACTAGTTCAAAATGTAAAGTTGAATAAATTAAAAATTGTTAAGTTGAATAAATTTTTTGTGAGTGTGATAGCGATGAGTTCACTAGTTAGAAACCATAATAGAAAGAATCATGGGCGTACCCACCATAGGGCAGAGGGGGCAGCTGCCCCCCTCTAGAAAGGGTGAAGTGGCCCCCTGTCTTATGGGGGCCCCTGTATATAATGTATGAAAAAGGAGAGGCATTAAAAAAATTGATGTTGTGGGTTGGGGCCAGGGGCCCACTTTGCGTCTGGAGGCCCTTTTATATAATCTGATATAAAAGGGGCCCATGAATGATGTTCGAATTGAGGCCCATATTTTTGCGATTGGTCTTGAGTTGGCCTCTGGGGGCCCAATACTTTACGCAAAACGGGGCGCACATATTTGTAAAATCTGGCCATGTGTTAGTAATTGGGCCCACTAAAGCCCCCAATTGATGTATATTCTATGTATAAAAGGGGTTAAAGTACTTTTTTTTTTCAAATTGGGCCCAATATAATATCAATTGAGCCCTCTGCCTTTCTGGGCCCTTAGATCCTATCAAGACTTTTTCTGCATGTGAAGTCTTTCCTGAATTTGGGGCCCCCATGCATTGTTCAGTTTAAAACATGGACAACTAATGGGCCAAGAGACTCGTAATCAGCTACTAACTTGCGTAAAATTAAAGGTTACATTTACCATACATTAAACAAGACAACGTAATTGTTATATCAAATTACTATACCCTTGTTATTCAATACCCTACTTATCCAGTATGGCAAAGCAGCAGTTGAAGCACGGTTTATTTTAAGAGCTGATGTGGAGGGCCCCTTTACATTTTTAAAGGAGAAGCCCTCTGTCTTCAATTGCCTATTCGGTGATAGGTCCCTGGGTGGAGTTGGGGCTTATATATACATAAAAGAGTTTCCGCGTTTTGTTTTGAACCAAGCCAAATTTTCTGACAAAATTTAGCTTCTCAACATTAAGATGCAAGAAGTCTTCGAAAGTCTTCTTTATAGTCTTCGAAAATGAAAGAAAAGTATAGGGCCTTTTTTAATTGCACAATAAATAATACACTCTTAAAACAAACGAGCGATTATAACTCAGTATGAGTTAATTTTCACTTCTTTTTCGAGGGTATGTTTCAGATTAAGGTTCGACCTAAGTATGAATATGAGGCAAGATACTTCGAAAGATAAAAGCTAGAATAGTTCTAAGCAAAGAAGAAAAAAATAAATCAATAATTTGGTTATAGTATTATTTTGGTTAGATTTTTAGCCTACTTTTCGTTTTTTTTAATTCGAAGAATTAAAAAAAATATAAAAAAGTAGGTATTGACATGCGGTCGATGTCCGTCCGTCCGTCCGTCTGTCTGTCTGTCCGTCCGTCCGTCTGTCCGTACCCCCCTTCCAAAATCGGTTCTATCCATCCGATCTTAAAAATTCTTTTTTTGTTGGAAAGCTATGACTTCAGAGACCCAACTTTCATACTTTTTGTCCGTCTGTCTGTACGAGCGGACGGACATAAATCTACTATTTGTCGACGAATTTCCCATTGAACTAGCATTGAAATTCAATTTCGAGTCATTTAAATCGCTGAATTTAACTACAAATGCTACGGACAAGTGAGATACGTCAAAAAATTCAGCGCATCGAAGAGAGAATATATTGAAAATTTCAGAAAAGAATTCGAATTCTAAGTACTTCAATTATTTAAAAAACTGCTAAGTTAAATGCTCATTTAAAAAGCATAGGAAGCCATTTTTATTAGAATTAAATCACCATTGCCATCACAACAATCGCTCAAGAAACTTTAATTCTTTTAGACAATAAATTAAAATAAATTTATTTTTGCGACATCGATCAGTTTGAAATGACGTCAAATATATTTCACATTGAGATTCTGTATGTTGGTATGCAATGTTTTCATTATATTTAAAAGCGAGAACTATTACATATTTATTCCTTGAAATATAAATTTTTGCAAACGATTTAAGAAATAATTATTTAATTTTCGAAGTAAAATAAATGAAACTTGCCGAATTTAGCGCATAAATGTTTAATATAGAATTAATGCTGTGTTTGGCGCCTTTTTACCTGTTCAACACTACTGTTGTGCTGAAGCGGGTTAAGTGAAAGATTCTGTTACAAACCTACTTGTTAATTTCCCATTTTAGGTGCATTTTGGAGTAGTTTTGTGGTTTTTGTTCTACTAATAATTAAATAGTTATTTATAACTACAAATCATCATGCGGACGATAAATAATATTTATTTTATTGGTGATAGAAAATTAATGAAAATAATTGGCTTTAAGAAGTTGAAATTATAGCTGGATGATGTGTTTAGTGAAATTTATTCTAATGTATGTAAATTTAATGTAGAAACGGTTGCTGATGTCACTTACTGTAACGAACCTAGTTTTTCAAGATAAGAATTTTAGTAAGTATTTAAGTAACAGGAAAGTAGGCTATTTTAGTTCTTATAGAACTTCTTGTTTAACCAAGCATTTTTTAATGTGGAAAACTTAAGATTTCTTTTAAGAATCTCCGAAAACAAATTTGTGAATATATTTTGATTACAAAACAATTTTTTTATCAAAAAAAAACTACAGACTTCTGACAAGAAATAGTTGAATCGGCTGAAACAAAGCTCCTCCGAAAAATGTAATTTGAAGGAATTGCAGTTTAAATAAATGTGAGGTAATGGGGTAGTTTCACGTCGTGATTGGCAGCCGCTCTAATGGGCTCCAACGGTTTGTTGCCTTATGTTTTTTCTTACTTATGTTTTTTCTAAGATTATGAGTTTTCTAAGAATATTTCACTTAATAAATTTTTTTAAATGCCAACTTCTTGTTGTGCTATTGGTTATTGAAAACATATGTTAAAGAAAGTCTGCATGGAACGAAAACATGTTCATCTGCATCGGTCATTTTGAGAGTAAAAACGAAGCAACGAATATATGAAATCGCACTAACCGAAGCAACCAATGAAATCCAGTACTGATGAAAAATGCGAACAAAAGCATTATATGACCTTAAAACATTCCCATTGGTTTAATTGGTAATAAAAAATGATTTAACTAGTGATTATTTACCCCGTTTATAATTATAAATGAGAGAGAGAGAGTGGTATAAATAAATTTCATAACAAAAAAAAATCCAATCCATTGCTTGCTGCGAATTGTAATAAGTAAACCATATGAGATTAGGAAACACAGGGGGGGGGGGGGTGCATCAAAGGAAAATTCCCTAAAGGGGCCCATCCAACCAATAAAATTGGGGGCCCATAACATTACCTTCCCTCCTCTAAATCAGATCCTGGGTACGCCCTTGGAAAGAATGAAAAGAATGTCTTAAAGAGTGTCAAGCGTCAAATATCCTATTAAAAAATTAGACCGCATACTGTATCCCTATACATTTAACATAACCAAATAATTTGATTTTACGGCACGGTGATTTTTTTAAGACATATGAACATTTTAAAAGTTGGGAGAATAGTAATTGCTGGTTAATAAATATTGTTGAATGAATAGAGCAATAATGCTACCGACTGGCAAAAAAATTGTCTGTTAAATTAGAATGGGGATCATTAACTTTTTAAAACCAAACAATTAGTCGTCTATATAACTTTATAAATAAAATTATGTTCAAATATTCCGTTGCAAAGACCCAACGTAGCAAATCTAGACGACCAGATAATGTTGTAATCATCATCTTGACCTTCCGCGATTCGAATGGAGCCGAACCATCTGGACCCTCGGGCAGATGGTTCGTTATTCCCTGAAATGCTGCCAGTAAGACGGAGGGGGGGGGTCTGTGTAATGTGTATGCTGTGAGTGTTTTCATTTTCGGTAACAAGTGAATATTATTATATTATTATTAATGCACTTATTCGGCCAAATAAAAAATGTTCTTATATCCTAAGGTAGTAAACCAAAATATGAAAGATTTTATTGCATAAACTTTCCATATAATTTCATTAAGGATATAATACTCTTATAAATCTACCAATGGATGCCCTTTTTAAGTTAAAAGTCCTACATCAGCTTATCTTGTAGTCCTTTAGTATTGAAAATTCTATATGGATAACATACCTTCTATATGGATAACATACCATTTAAGATTTTGCTCTTTTCAAAGGCCCGAGGCAATGAAAATAAAAACGTTAAAAACTAGCAATTTTATTTGAAAAAAAATATTTCCCTTGTATTTATTTTAGTAGTTAATTATATGTTTTAACACAAACTTAACTGTAGTTAAATCGTCTAAAAAAACAGTTATCGCAAGAAAGATAAAGGAAAAAATAGTTTGAAGGGAGTTATGAATCATGATTTGCGAAACTTTTTGAGCTAATTTCAATAATGAGAAAAGTGTTTATTCTTCAAGCAATGTTTTACATATTTTGTTAATGCTTTTTAACATCTTACGAATAACCAAGAAATGTATAGTAATCAATTGAAGATATTATTCTCGGTTAAGTAAGTAAGCTACGTTGATAGATTCTTGTAATATTATTTTGATTCTTGTAGAACTGTTTCCAGTCAAAACAAATCAGTGCATGGTGTAGAAGACGATGGAGAGCAGAGCATCCGATATTGTCAATTATCTTGATTAATATCTTACTTTAAAAAAAAAGAAGGTTTGGAAAGCAGTTGTTGTAACCAAGAATCACTTCCACACATACGATATTTTAACCTTGGAAACAAAATCGCAAAACACATTCTGTTTAAATTTAAACAATAAATTATTTTCAGTTAATTAAACCAGTCAGTTGTACTAATTCAGCAAAACCCCTGCTAATATCAGCATTGTTTTTTTAACCTACTTTTATTTTCTTTTTTAATTCGAAGAATTAAAAAAAATTGTAAAAAAGTAGGTATTGACATGCTGTCGATGTCCGTCCGTCTGTCAGTCCGTCTGTCCGTACCCCCCTTCCAAAATCGGTTCTATTAAAACGATCTTAAAAATTCTTTTTTTAATAGAAAGGTATAATCTCTGACACTTAACTTTCATACTTTTTGTCCGTCTGTCTGTACGATCGAACGGACATAAATCAACTATTTGTCGATGAATTTCCCATTGGATTAGCATTGAAATTCAATTTCGGGTCATTTAAATCGCCGTTGCAAACTACAAATGCTACGGACAAGTGAGATACGTCAAAAAATTCAGCGCATCGAAATGAGAATACAATGAACATTTCAGAAAAGAATTCAAATTCTAGGAACTTCAATTATTTAAAAAACTTCAACATTTAATGCTCATTTAAAAAGCATAGGAAGCCATTTTTATTAGAATTAAATCACCATTGCCATCGCAACAATCGCGCGAGAAACTTTAATTCTTTTAGACAATTAATTAAAATAAATTTATTTTTGCAACACGGATCAGTTTGAAATGACGTCAAATATATTTCACTTCAAAATTCTGTATGATGGTATGCAATGTTTTCATTCTATTTAAAAGCGAGAACTATTACATATTTATTCTTTGAAATATAAATTTTTGCAATAGATTTAAGTAATAATTATTTAAATTTCGAAATAAAATAAATGAAACTAACCGAATTCAGCGGGTAAATGTTTAGTATAGAATTAATGCTGTGTTTGGCACCTTTTTACCTTTTAAACACAACTGTTGTGTGGTTTAAGTGACAGATTCTGTTACAAACCTACTTGTTAATTTACATTTCCTATTTTAAGTGCATTTTGGAGTAGTCTTATGGTTTTTGTTCTACGAATAATAAAATATGTATTTATTTATAACTGCAAATAATCATGCGGACGATAAAGAATATTTATTATATTGGCGATAGAAAAATAATAAAAATAATTTACTGTAAGAAGTTGAAATTGTAGCTGGATGCTGTGTTTAGTGAAATTTATTCTAATGTATATAAATGGCATTGTATATAATGGCAATGTATATATTGGCAACAGTGAAAATATGGAATAAATATGGAATTTTCATGTTATTTCAAAGTAGAATAAATTTTTAGTTATTTAAATTTTAAATAAACTTCGATTTTAAATTTTCTAATGAAATTTGAAATGTAGCCTAAAATGATTTTTTGATTTTTTGCTTTAAATTGATGTATCCCACTTGTTTGTGAGACTTGCGGTTCGTTCTGTAAAAGTGGGTGAAGGCTTTAAATTGATGTATCCCACTTGTTTGTGAGACGGTAACCGGGAAAAAAAAGCACAGGAAAAAAAGCACGGAAAAAAAAGCACAGGAAAAAAAAGCACACGAAAAAAAGCACACGAAAAAAAAAAGCATAGGAAGAAAAAGAACGCGAAAAAAAAAGCATAGGAAAAAAAAAGCATAGGAAGAAAAAGCATAATTAGAATAAACTCATAAATATCGAGATGCATTGTTCCTTATCGTCGTCAATGACGGTTTAGAAGAATTGCGAATAGAAATTTGGATTGTGGCAGGCCGTACACAAGGGGGTGAGGTGAAGTAATGAATCATTCTGAAGTAATAATCGAGGTTTTACAACATATAATTTTTTTTTTATGTTAGAAATTATGACTTCTGCGATATGCGACCCAACTTTCATACTTTTGTCCGTTTGTCTATTCACCTAGTATCTGTCAGCGAATTTCCCATTAGATACACAATTTTCATACTTTTTGTCCATCTGTTATCAAATTAGCATTGAAATTTAATTTGAAGTAATCTCAGTAAAAAAAATATAGGCACTGCAATAATTATGAAAATAATTAGTATTTTGGACACAAAAGAAATTTTCATTTTCCAATTAATTACGAAATTAAATTTATTATTTAAATATTTGTATTTTTTAAAAAGATTGAAAAAAGTAGTTGCCACTTTATGAAAGCGAATTATTGCCACCCCACATTTGGCTATCACCTGCCAATGTGTCGCCTAGTTAATTAGCACGTGCCGATCTGCCAACATCTGGAACCACGTTCTCCCCTGTTTTTTGAATAGAACCCCTACCGTGGTCACTTCTTAGAAAAGACGGCCCTGGAGAAAGTGCATATACCCTCCTTGCGGCAGTGGATTGCTGGTAAAGGGGGAGGGGGTGGCATCCGACTTATCTAAGGGGGTTGGGTAGAATTGTGTTTCGTTAGGTGACAGTCGTAGAGAAGTGAGAGTTCTGGGTCGTGGTAGGATTGCATCACTAGGCTGTGAGACGTGTACTTTGACCAAATAACTAGTGCAGGTGACGATATTTTATTTAAAAACTAATGCATTTGCTTCCACAAGAGCACATTGTTTGAAGTCAACAATTTTTAAAAATCTGGATTGAAATCTATATTTGTATTATTGGAATATCTATATACATCGTGCCATTATGACTTTGAACCACTGCCGATTTAACGTGCACCAGTGTAATATACACGGCGTTAGTCAAGAGTTTTTGTGCTCAAAAGATAATCGAAAACAATCCTCTGCAAATGACCAAATCTGAAGTTTTAATATAATTAAGATATATATATTTTTTTTGAAGCTAACAAAATATTGCTACAATATTTTTTAATGCTGATATCGAATTTGGTTTCTGCTTCGAACTACTCTCAATTATGACTTCACCTTTTTTATTATCTGAAAGAATTTGTATTTAACTTTTTTTCTAGAGCTCATAATATTTTATTATACAGTATTTTTTTTTTAAGTTAGGTTAGTTTGAATTAACGTCTTACTAGAGCAACACAAGAGTTATTGGTGACGGGCGTTGCAAATTAAAACCACGGTCAAGTGACGAGCCTGTAGGCAGCGTATGAACTTTGAATCATATTTAAGGTGCACTACCTCTAGCCGGGTATATTTCGACGAACATTTTTAGTTGTAAGGGCCGTTTGTATTTTTCCGGACCGAACCCGGGATCTTCCTCATGCGAGGCGAACACCTTGACCGACTTGGCCAACCAGCCTCTCTTTCTCTATTTTTTAAAAAATAGTTTGCATTGACCTTTAATATGTAAAATAAAGTATATTTCTCGGAAATGGATTAAGCTTTTTTTAACAATTAAAAGTTTTTCGGCACATCGTTTTATTTGGCATTAAAAATTTAACATATTCCACTATTTTCAAGTTTAAAACTTTACCGGTACCACCTTTGCTAGTAATTCCGTATGACAAAGTTTATAGTATATAGTACTAAAATTCATACTGGTATTAATTACCGTTATATAAAAAAGAGCTACAAAATAGGATTATTCATCATTCGATCTGAATAATCCTTGCCAAATATGTGGACAAAAGTCATCAATAAACATAAGCTAAAAAAACGGTAACTTTTCTATTTGTACTTTATAATTTTGAATGCATTATGTTATGTTTCTTCCTTTTTTTGTCATAAACGATTCATTTCAAAATAAGCTGTGTAAAAATGAAAAAAAAAAAAATCCGACTTAATGTTAGCTATGATGTTATTCAGAGTCTTAAATATGTAAACAAAACGTTGACTTTTCCGTAAATTTTAAAATCAATATAGCTTCCATACTAAGTTTATAAAGCAAAAGTCGATGTCAATCCGTCTGTCTGTACGTCACCCACTTTCATAGAGCGAACTATGCTGCAGACAAGTTTGGCATATCAAATAAAATCTGCGCATTGAAAAAACAAATTAAAATCTCAGAAAAAAAAATTCGAAGTATTTCAGTAAGCATGTTTGACGCCATATGTATGGCAATAATTACAGCGTTATGTTTTTCATTTTGGTTCGTCTGGAATTACATTTGGTTGGGTGTTAATTCGATCAAATTATTTTAATTTAATATAAAAAAATATTAGAAGTGCTAAGTAGTTTTGGACAAGCATTTTTATCATTTAAAAAAACCTTAATGCTTATTTAAGGCGCAAAAAAAGTCAATTTTATAGTAATTAAATCAACATTGCCACTTCTAATGTAACAAATGTACAATAAACTTTTTTTTCTTAAAAAGAAAGGAATAAAAATTTATGTGATATAAATCAGCTTTTGTGACATTTTAGTATGTTCTTTGGATGGTTAATTATTTTTTTATGTATGTAATAATAAAGATGCAAAAAAGAGTACAATTATTCTTTAAAAAAAAATGCAAAGTTTTGCTTCTATGTTTAAAACATTTTTACTAAATATTTTATCTCCGAACCCCAAATTAGTTTAACAAACGAAAAATAACTTTGATCAACTTTGGGAAATAAAGTTATTGTAAATGTTTTATTTGGCGACTGAAAGTTGTTAATAAGCGTGTTTTATTTAAAAAAAAAAAAAACACTAATTTACGTACAGTTTTCCTCTATAATTCCCATTTATATTGCGAGGGACAGCAGCTTATCTAGTTTTTGGGTCACTCCTGAGAAAACGTGCAATTTGAGAAAAAAAAATCTAAAAAAAAATATTTATGAAAGTTTTTGAAACTTTGGATTTGAGTTACAATTACGTACTGCATTGGAAAAACAGTCCACATCATACAATTAATATTAATTATTCATATAGGAATACATGGATTGAATACACGAACATGAGGGTCCCCGCGGACATGACAAAATCGTAAATAAGAGCTTCCAGGCGCAAAAGGTTTTGGCTTTAGAGGACGAAACTTGCAATATATACCTTATTTCTTTCTATTAATACAAAATTATAGGTGAAAATCATTAGCCAACCTCCTCATATCTTGACCACAGAAATGACGCTATGATCTTGTCAATGACCTATTTTTAACTTTTAAGTTCGAATTACTTTTTAGCTATTGTGGTATTCAAACTATCGACGTGATACAACGTTAAAAATGAAATATTGAATTCTAATAAGATTGAATCAGAGTACTATTATCATTTCTAGATAGTTATGCAAGTTAAGGAATAAGTTGCACACGGACATGACGAAAATCTGTCGGACATTTTATTTTCACGGAAAATATGTGTATTTATATTTATTTTAATGATTAGATTTTATGTTTTGTGCGTTCTAGTAGTGTCATTTGTACTAAAAATCAACTTTAGTTATGAAAATTTGGTATTTAATTAGTATAAACTAACAAAAACAGTTCCCGGACATGACGGTGAGACATGCTCACGGACATGACTTGTTATAGTCTGTGGACACAAATTTGTACACAGGATAAATAATTTTTTTAATTGTTTCAACGCTAGTAAGTAGATAAAATATTCCTTATTTTAATTTATTCAAGTGGAAGCATAACTTCTTCAAATGAAAGATATCTTGCGGGGACATGTTTTTGTACGTTTTTTCAAGAATGGCCCTTTAACCACCTAGGGGGAAATTGAAATCGGTCGAGCACCGACGCGACAGTGTCACCGTAAAGGGGCGAGGTGACCCCAGTTGGTCTAAGCGATCAATCAACAAGCGTCATGTACCCCGCCGTCTCTTCCCTCCCGCATTCCGAAACAAGTGGGTTTGTAATAGTAAGTGCCATCAAGAAATGTTTCTATACAAGATTATCACACATTAAAAAAAATAAAGTCGCACACAGCTATCCAGCTATAATTTAAACTTTTAAACGCCAAAATGAAATATTTTCAAACAACGATTTTAATGACTTGAAATTAATTTTCAATTAGACAGACGGAAAAAAGTACGGAAGTTGGGTCGCAAATGTCATAACTTTCTAACAGAAAAAATTAATACATTATTCTTCTCGATTATAACTTCACCCCCTCGTGTACATCCATACCACAATCCTAATTTGTATTCGCAACCCTTCGAAGCCGTCATTAACGACGTTAATTAACAATGCATCTCGATAATTATGAGTTCATTCTAATTATGCTTTTTTTTCTATGCCGTTTTTCCCGCGTAACCAGCGCCTTTTTTTATGGGAGGGCGGAGGGGGCGGGCCCCAGGGCAGGAGATTTTTAGGGGCAGTTTGTCAAATGATTTATGGTTGCCCTCCAAAAAATATTTTCCTCCGCTCAACAACGCGAAACTAGAATCAGGCATAATCCTTACAAAATAAAAATTTTAGAAAAGGTGTATATTACAAAAAAATAACACTTTTTCAGAAGCTCTTATTAATATATATCTGCATTGTTATATATTCAAAACTGTCAATAACCCTCCCGTCACCCACCCCAAAAGCCTTTAAATAACCAAATAAACCTTTAAAATGTTAAAAAACTGACAAACCTTAACACTAAAAATGACTAAAATAGATGTTTTCTGGTTTTGGAGTGAGCAAAATCAGAAATTATTTCCTTAAAATCTAACTATCTTAAAATTTCAAGTTCAATTGGCATGAGAGTGAGTGCTGTCATTTCCCCTTGTAACACTGACCTCAAGTGAGACTTTATGTGCTTCAGCTTAGAAAACGATCTTTCACCAGTACAATTTGAGCAGAATAGACAAAGAAAAATTCTTAATGCACTAATAACACTTGGAAATATACAGACTACTCATTGTTAATTATATATTTAAAAAGTGATCTTGCAGTCAATGAATTCTCATCAGTAAAACAGTCCTCAGTTATAAAGTAATTAAGGTGTTTTAGTTTATTTACGATGTCAATACCCAAATCCTTGGGATAAGTTTTAGCTAGTTTTCTCTTTCATTATTCCAATTTCCATGCTTTTAAACTTGTACAAGCATGCAAATCTTTCTTCTAGCAGTTCATATACTTGAATTCGGTCATGTAGTTCAGTTTGAAGCAATTAATTATCTTTAAGTAAATAAATTATAAAAACAGTAATTTTAAAATTATAAATTATAGGCAATAAAATTATAAGTATAAATCTTTAAACAAAAACATTAAAAAAAAATCTATTGTACTTATGGAGGTATAAATTTAGCCGATTGGTTTAGTTTAATTAAAGTTGGTAATTAAATTTAAATCAAGCAGGTATTATTATTTAGTTAGTTTTAATTAGTCCCTTTTTTGTTCAAAGGAAAAGGCAGTTCTTGAATTTCCGCCCAGGGCAGAAATTTCTTAAAAAAGGCTCTGCGCGTAACACATTTTCTTGAAGAAAGTATACATCTATGCATTATATTGTGATTGCAGGAATCGTCTGTCACCCATATTGACTTTCCACATGTTTTGTACAACAAAAGAACTGTATTGTGGTTGAAAGAACTGTTAAGTACTTTTTAAAGAATTATAACCTTATACATATAACTTATACATAACCTTAACAGACGAAACTTTTTTTCAAAGAAAAAAAAACATTGTTGGGAGGATTCAGCACTCACCAACAGCAAAATTCGGATTTTTGACCCCACTTCAATAATTTCATTACATTATCTTACAATTTCGTTAATTTAAATTATAAATAAATCCAAAAACGTGTTTTTTTTCCGAAAACATATTTTCAAACCGCCGAATAAATCGCAAATGAACACATACCGCAAAATTTTTAAATAAACCAACACTTCAACTTCATTAAGAAGTCATGGTTTTAACTTTTGCAAATTTGTTTTAAAACATTTAAAAATTAATTTTCAGAAAAGATTTTTTGGTGCCATAAAAAATTAATTCTTTTAGGCAATCATTACAAAAGATTAACTTTTAATCACGTAATATGGTTTCAAAAACTGATATCCCTTCTTAGAATTTCTTTACTTCTACAAAACACTGTGCCAAAAGCTATTATAGTAATAGTGAGCTTGAGTTTCAGAAGGAAACTGGCTAAAATGCCATGTAACTAAAACATCCAGAATGCGAGAAAACCTCCCGTTCAAAATTGTCCGAAGGGGGGAGGGGGGCTTGTAAATCCAGCTCCTTAGTCAAAGACGAGTAATCACTTGAAACTGCCCAAGGGAAAAAAGCAATTATTCGTAGAGGGGGCCTCAAATTTCACTGGCGATAAAAAAAGCTCGCTGATGCATTGCAATCGCGCCTAATAGGCGATAAAAAGTTATTATAGTTTAAAAACACAGCGACACCTGGTTTTGGAAAAAGTTAAAAAAAGAGTTCGTGCAAATGACTTCACGATTCTTTAAAAAGAAACACTTGAAAATAATTCTTTTAATTGTAATAATTTTTCTAACGTAGTTTCTGACAGTACATTTTTATTCGCAGTAAATTTTTAGGCATCCAAATATTATAAAGAATTTTTTGTAAGCAATTGTATTTTTTTTAATATGGAACTGCAAAATATGACTTTAAGCCTATGGAACAGCAAAATATGACTTCAAACATATATAAACTAAGATTCGAAAATTTTTAAACTAAGTCTTAACATTAATAACTAACGAATAAATTTAAAAACATCATTTTTTTAAAAATTAATTTTAAATTTTATAGTAGTTCATCGTATTTTCCACAAAGAAGATACAAAAATTTCTTTAATTTCTTACATTCCCACCGAATTTTCCCGAGATTTTTTTATTTCAATAATGTGTCCAGATTTAATTTTAAAAAAAGGGATGAAATAAGGAAATGTTAAAAATTACCAACTCTAAATTTAATGAAATTTTTATTTGTTGAAAAATAAGAACTATAAGAAGAATATATATAGAGTCATAAGGTCTCATTTTATTAAAGTTTTAGGTTATTAAGATTAAATATTTTTCTTCATTTTATTAAAATTAAATTTTAATAAAATGAAGAAAATAATTGAAGTTTTTTTCTTCATTTTAATAAAATTGAAGCTTTTTCTTCATTTTATTAAAATTATTATTTTTTTTACATTCCTATTTCAATTTTCCAGGTATTTGTTCTTGGGATTAAATTAAAAAAAAAACGTAACTAAACCGTACACCCGATTTAAAAATAACTTTCACTCTTTAATTTTGAATACACTTTTCCTACTGTCATCCATGAGGGTAATTAGTAACAAAAACTTCATAATGGAATGCAATAGACAACAGTATGCATTAGAGAGTTAAACTGAAAACTTTATGAAATTAAACAGATTAAAAATTATAAAAATTAAATAATTAAAACCGATTATGGTAAATGGAAAATTTGGATTTGTAAATTCATTTTTATGTTAAAAGCTCTGTGTTTTTTTTCTAAAGAAGATAATGTTTTTTAAAATTACAAAAATAAGTAATCTTTTAATGAGAAGAAATATGAATACATTAATGTTGGTTTTTTTTCACATTTTAAACTTTAATTTTTCTTTGGTAATTGAATTTTATAAACTGAAAAATTCTAAAAATACTAAAATCAAAAGGGCAAAAGGAAAACAAACGATTATCTTTTATGAAAAAAAAACAAATCAATGGGTTTTTTTTGCATTTTCATTTCAATTTTTTCTTAGGTATCCAATTTTTATAAAAAGATAGATTCTAAAAGTATGTATATTAAAAAAATCCAAAAACAAATTAGAAAATTCAAGAAAAAAAAAGCAATATTTAGAGGAACCAACTACGCAAAAAAGTAAATTTTAAAATAACTCTTCATCGCTATTTGCGATTTTAAGAAGCTTTGAATTTTATAGGGAAGAATATATAATTTTTAAATACGAATTATGAGTTTAAATAATGAATAAGTGAAAAATTTAATTAAAAAAACAATACGATAAAAAATGAAAATGCAAAGAAACACATTTGAACTTATAACAAATGTCAATATGTGGTTCCTTTAAATGAAACTTTTATTTTTGAAAAATTATAAGCATGAGTTTCAAGTCTTAAAAAAATCTAGCAATTTAAAATAAATTGGTTCAAAGAAATCTCTAAGTATTTTATGGGACTTTATAGCATTAAAAAAACCCTTCCTAGTTGCTAAGTATTTGACTTCTCCTTAAGAACCTAAATGTGCGCTTTTCGACCAAGTCCCTGTAGCTTAACGGATAGCGCACCAAACTACGACCATGAAGGTTTGTGGTTCGAACCCCGATAGAAGCGTCTCCCGGCAATGAGAGTGAAAAAATTCGTTAAAATACGTCAAACGCTCAGTAGCCAAATGTAACAAAATAACCCTAGTTCAAAAATAATTTTTAAACAATAAAATAATTTTTAAACCCATTTTAAAAATTCATTAGTGGCGCCACCTATCTTTGCATTTTTTAACTATTTGTTCTAGGTGCATTCTATCACATCCACAAATTCAAAATGTATAGAACATGTCTAGAATTGGTATATTTATTGGATATTGTAGACCTCGTCGAGAAATGTTTTGCTGTTAGGGTTGGTCTAATAGATATCCACAAAGTACATAAGACTGCTCATGGAGTTTGTTGACCCTTAATGGACGTTCACCATAGCACGAATTTATCCAGAAAGTCTAAAACACGTCCGTAATGTCTAGAATATCGCTGTCAAATAGTTTCCTAATGGATATCACTCGGCGGAAACTACGGATGTCTATAAGACGTCTATGGATGGTAAACTCAAATTCTTATGGATATCATGGATTTTCCGAATAACGTCTTATAGATGTCTACTGGATAATGAATGGCTATGTGGGTAATTCAAAAATAACCTAACCTAAAGATTTCATAAGAAAGATAAGCTTTTTGTATGAATTATTTTTGAAATTTCTTTCTATTTACAAAATTTCAGATTTTCGGAGATTCTCGATTTTCTTTTGTTTTGCAGTTAGCCTAGATTTATGAACTGGACGGAATTGACGTTTTTTTGTTATGCTAATTTTTTCTGGTTTATTTTCGGGAGTCTTCAATTTTCCTATTTTTGAAGTTGCACGATTTACACATTTTCAGTTTCGTAATTTAAATATTTCGATTTAGTCTTTTTCGTCGAATTTTTTGATTCGCCGATATTCAAGAGGTTTCATGATTAAGCGATCTTCGAATTTTGTTGTAATTTGTCGATTTATGAGGATCAGTGATTGTCGACTTCTAAGTTTTGAAATACAGTAGAAAACAGCAAGTTTAAATAATACATTTTAACAAGGTGTGTTCGAATATCGGTTACTGGGCCGGTGCAATCTAATAATGCTACATGATCCGATTTACTCTGCCTAGTACTTTTTACGAAAACCGCCGGCGCCGATGAACATTGCCTGATAATGATGGACTTTTTTTTGCCTCTGTGTGGATCGGAATAGCAATTCGTTACTTTTGTAGCTCCGGTTCAGGCCAATCGGCCCAACCAGAATATTTTCTTTTAATCAAGTATTCGTGAGTATTGTGACCTTGTTATCACAAGAACAACTTGATTTTTGTTTGCGTACGGGAAACCGCCGAATTTATAGTGTCCGGATTATGGGTGTCTGGATTAGCGGTTCGTATTAGCAAATTTCTGGAAATTCGGGATTTTACTGATGTTTAATCTTGAGTTTTATAATTTCGGAAATTAAGGATTTTCAAGGTCGTTAGTTGCAATTTCTGATGAAAGATCGTCGAGGTTTTACAGATTTTTTTGTGTTCAAATGGTTCGCAATACGCCGTTTTTCAAAGTTTCGAAGTTCATGATTTGACGATTTTTTAGATTTAAGTTTAGTTTGAATTATCGTCGCTTTAGGGCTACACGACACGACTTTTAGGGTATTGTAAAATTTACCGGTTTCAGAAGGATCGCAGTTCAACGGTTTCTGAGAATTTGGAATTTTCCAGACTTAATGAAATCGTGTTTTACCAATTTTTGAAATATTTTGTAAATCATTAATTTTCAAAACTTTTAGATTTACCGATTTTGAAAGGTTCTTGATTCGCCGATTTTTGAAGGTTTTCCATAAATCGAAATGGTTTAATTCTATTTTTTCAGGTTAAAATTTAAAGAAATAACTCATTGAGCTATCAAATGTTAAATGTTACATTTAAGTTAGCATTATTTAAAATTATAAAGAATGAAATATTTTTAAAATAACCTTTATTTTTTAAAATTTTAAAGAGCATCTCATATAAAAGATAATACTATTTATGTGGTGTTGTTTCACTAAAATTGAAGATTGTTACTTTAAATATCACTAAATTAACCCTGCGAATAACCCACCCAACTTTTGCCTTTTTTTTTTAAAGTCATTAATTTATTGGCCAGCCTATTTTAAGTATTAAAGAGGTTGTTTTAATTAAATTGGTTTTAGCTTAACTGTTTTGGTTATTTTCCAATAATTTTTCTATTGCATATTTGCCTAATTTTTCAAATTAAATTACTGATGACCAGTAAAAATATAGGGACAATACAATCATGCACTCTGCAACTTATCAGGGACTCTAACTAACTGGGCTAAATAATAGTTAGTGCTAAAACAAAAACGATTCTTTACTAAAATATTTTCTCTTTTTTTTGTTGCCTAATATTCCTGTTACCTAGTTAAGCATATTTGAAAAAAATTTAGTGATACTGATATACATAATTGGTTATATGCGAGCATCCTTGAAAAATTTGGAAATGAGCCTTGAAATCCTTGAAATGTGCTTGAATTTTTACCATAAATTTTGCTGGACACCCTGTAAATTGTTTGATTTAGATCTTTATATATATAACTGATATTGAAGTTCTTTATCTTATTATTGTATTTTGATTAAGGTAATAGCTTAATTTGAAGAGTGCACTGTCTTGCGGTTGTATTTACCGATTTAACGCAGTCGTTCAATGAAAGCAATGTCAATTATCAGTTGAAGATTTAATTCTGTATATTGCTAAATGCAATTCTGGTTGCAGATATAAAATAATCTGTAGTAAATTTTTATTTAAAGTGTTGGTAGAACGCATTTAGGAAATAAAAGTTTCCATTATTTCAATTTCCGAAATATTTAGAATTTGTAGAATTCTCAATTAATTACGTGAGCATTGTTCTCGTTGCGAACATAGTTTAATTTTCGTAACTTCATGTAAATAAAAGTTAATGAGGATTTATTTGCTGGTTGTTCTTGTAAAAAATATTTAATTAGTGGAACGATCATTGCATGGTATAATTCAGTTGAAATATGTTTTGAATTAATAGCTTCTTTGAAAATTGTTCTTGTAAGACATAAATATTGTCCGTGATAAGAATGGTAAATATTATTTGCAAAATAACATTAGTACTGTCATTGAAGTTATATTTTAGCCGAATTGATTTTTTTTAAATAAAAAGTAGTTTACTGAATTAATTTTGATAAATTACATTTAGAAGTGGAAAATGGCTTTCTTAGTTAAGGGTAGGAAACAGGACTTGATAGTACTCTGCGAGGAATTAGGGGAAGCTGTTCCGCCTTCGAGTGTGGTTCCAGAGATAAAACAAATTATCTTAAAGAGTAAATTCTATGACGAGGAAGAAGTCAAGATTTTATTGGAACGTATTATCGATGACCGACTAAAGCGAGAGAAAGAAGAGAAAGAAGAAAAATTGCGACAAGAAGAGAGACAAGAACGAATAAGGAAAGAAAAGAATGATAGACAAGAAAGAATAAGGAAAGAAGATAATGATAGACAAGAAAGATTGGCTAAGGACAAGATGCAACATGAATTGGAGTTGAGACGTCTGGAGTTAACTCAAAGTGAGTCCTCGCCCCAAACGAATAGAGATTTGGCAAGAAGTAGTCCGAAGATTCAATTGACCCAGATAACACCTAAGTTTGACGAGAAGCTAGATGAAATGGGCCTTTATCTCATAAATTTCGAAAGAAAAGCTGAAATGGCGCAAGTTCCAAAAGACGATTGGACTGCTTACCTGTTAGGTGTGCTACCTGCTGAAATATCTAATCTTTTGGCCAGAGAACCACCTGAAAATGCAAATAACTATGAATTTGTAAAGAGCCTCATCTTAAAAAGATATAAGCTAAACAGTGAAAAACTTAAGCAGTGCTTTTATCGCCATCGGAAGACTCCCGAAAAATCGTGGAGAAATTACGCTCATGAGTTATCATGTTATTTCACAGAGTGGATTGAAGATTTGGAAATATCTACTTTCCAACAGCTAAAAGATTTGTTGATAACCGAACAAATAAAGTTCAGGGTTCCAGATGATGTTAGAGAACATTTTCTAGATAGATGGATAAAAATGAAGACTCCCTACGAACTGGCAGAAACCATAGATGAGTATGAGAGCATTCGAGAGAGTTTTAGGAAGAAAGAATCCCCACAGAAGACAACTAAATCACAGGCGAATTATCAATTCAAGGAACCTGCAGAAGAAGTGAAGAAAACCCAGTGGGAAAGAAAAAATCCACAGCTGGCAACCAACAACGAAGAGGAGTTCGAAAGACGACCTCAACGTCGCTGCTTTGAGTGTGGATCTACTACGCATTTAAGGCCCCAGTGCGATAAATTGAAGAAAGTCGAATATGTGGCCTCTAATGTTACTTCCATAAATGAAGAAGGACTGGCACCATACATCAGTCGAGGGAAGGTAAATGGAGTGGAAATGCCAATACTCCGGGATACCGGCTCGACCGTCGACTTGATTTGCCATAAGTATGTCAAGCCCTCTATGTTTACAAATGAGAATGTGTGGATCAAAACTCCATTAGAAGAGGAGATGAAATGCTTGCCTTTAGCCAAAGTAGAGCTACAATGCAACTTAGGCCATATAGTCACTAAAGCGGCTGTTCTTAGAAACTCCTTAGACAAAGGAATGTATCTGTTGGGCAACAAAACAGCTGCAATGCTTAAAGAAGTCAAGAAGAGTGAGTTTGTCAAGATTCACATGGTGAATGCAGTTCAAACTAAAGCTCAAAAGAGAATTTCCGAAGATAAGTCTCAGCGCCCAGACGTGCAACGAAAGGTACCGGAAGATGTTCCTGACCAGGAAAACGTTGGTGAGCTGATGGAGGTAGGAGAGGTTTTGCCTATGGCACATTCCCTACATTCTGAGCCTAGACTTGTGAGTTCATCTCCAAAGGAGCTTATTGAAGAGCCACAAAAGGGCGGAAAACTGAAATCATACCCTCAAGAAGCTAAAAGTAACTCTATCTCTAAGTCCAGATATATGCCGAAAAATCAGGAGTTATACTTCAGGAAAAAAGCCAAGAAGAAGCCTTCTAAGCCAAACAAGTCAACTGTGCATTGCGTAGGACCTGGAACTGACAGACACGAACTAAGTAGTAAAGTTTCCTAAGGAAATACGAAAGTCATGTGTGTGTGCGTTCCCCTTCAATTGTGTGTTCCTAGGCTTCCTCTGAACTCTAACTCTTTTGAACTATCACAAATTTGAGAGAGACTGTTTCTTAAATAGTCAGCAATCTAAGTCAGGGAAGTAAATATGCTTACAGCCATTGTTATACTTCTTACATGATATTGTATCTAACATAACATAACATGAAATTGTATATTATATTACATTTTTTCCTTGCTAACATATATGATTGTGTCAACCGTATTGTATATAATTTCCTTGTTAACATATATAATTTTGAAAACTATATTCTATTTCTTTAAATTGTTAACTTACATGATTTATAGTAGATTTATTTAATATTTAACTTAAATTTACTTAGTACAGGCACTAGAGTTCAGTTAAGTTGGTACATTGGACTATGGTAAATAGTAGAACATATAGGACTATTGTTGATACTCGTAGAACATGACTATGGTGTGTTTTTTCCGAACTTTGAATGAGTTACAGTGCTGTGACTTTGACTTTGAACGAGTGACTGTGCTACAACTTTACACGAGTGACCGTGCTGTGACTTTGACTTTGAACGAGTGACTGTGCTACAACTTTACACGAGTGACCGTGCTGTGACTTTGACTTTGAACGAGTGACTGTGCTACAACTTTACACGAGTGACCGTGCTGTGACTTTGACTTTGAACGAGTGACTGTGCTACAACTTTACACGAGTGACTGTACTGTGACTTTGAACTGAGACTCTGAACAATTGACTAAAAACTTTCCTCTTCGAGAAAAGTTTTTCTCCGGGAAGGGAGGAGTCTGTAGTGACGTGCATATTTCTTATTATTAATTTTCGTATGATTTATTTTGTTTTGCAAAAACTGAACTGAAGAGAGTGAAAAAGAATTCGGGCGTTCGTTTGGCGACGCGTTTTGTGAGAACTAAAAAAATGTGACTGCTATAAACAACTTTGTGAAAGCTCCTGAATTTCTACGTGTATAGTGTCTGGTACTTTGTGTTGTCTAAATAAAAGATTCTCGTCTAAAAGAGAATTGCAATGCAATTACTACAGCATGTTAAATAAAAGTATTGTTTGGCGTGAAATTTGTGTTCTTACTTTTGTCTTATTTAATTTCCTAAAATAATATTTGTAGTACTTGTAGTTTCCATGAAGATATTAGAAAATGCAAAAGTAATACCAATAGAAATAAGTGAAATTCATGACATCATTTAGTTTCCACTGATATATTCATGACATCATTTTGTTTTTCTACTAATCAGATACTCTTATTTACTTTACCGCACTAGTGCCGAAAGTGCCATTTTCGGCGCTGTCTGTGACGTAAGCACGTAAAGTGTCATTTTCGCAACGATTTATGAAGGAATATGATATGAAAAGTGAACTTTTTTCACATTGTTATAAAAACATTGTTTAAACCCCTTAATGATGACTTTGTGAATAACCGAATAAAAGCATTCCATTTTTTTTCAATACAAAAACTTAAGTTTTCTCGGCTTGAAAACTAAAATTGCTTCCAAAAGGTTAATTATGAAAAATTACCAAAAAAATTAGGGCTAAGATAGCAATTAAAAACTTTTGATTCAAAAGATCTTTGTGTTACTTCAATAATTTTATTAGATATTATTTTTTAAAATAGCAATTTCTACTTAAACATTATTTTTTCAGTAAGATTTTACGATTGTACTAGTTCCGTACCCATTACATGACATATAAGACATTAAGATTACAAGACGGATTAAGATCATTGTCCGAAACAATTTTTGTAGCTTTTCAAATTACTACCCTATATTTTCGTACATTTAAAACATTAATTTTACGGAAAAATAAAGAATGTTGAGGACTTCATTTTAACTTCCACGCTACGTTTACAACATAAAAAATGGAAGGTATTATAAGCATTCAGTTCGTCTGTCTGTCACCCACTTTCATAGTCCAAACTACAAATGCTACAGGAAAGTGTGATATGACAAAAAATCAGGGCATCGATATTAGGAAGACATTGAAAACCTCATAAAAAGTTTGAATTAGAGGTACTTCAATTATTTAAAGAACTGTAAAATATAATGCTAATTTAAAAAACATAAGATATTTTTATCAGAAAAATATCACCATTGACATTCGCAACAATTGCTCGAGAAACTTTATTTCTTTAAATAAAAGATTAACACAACTTTATTTTGGCGACATAAATCAGTTTGAAAGGACGTCAAATATATTTCACAAATATATTCTTTGATTGTATTATGTTTATATGAAATGTTTTGCCTCTACTTTAAAGCGAGGAATATTACATATTTATTTTTTGAAACATAAATTAATTTAGCTAACGATAATTATTGATTTTTATTGAATTTTTCCAAAGAAACTAAATGAAACTAGCCAAATTTAGCGTGTAAATGTTTAATATAGACTTAATACTATGTTTGGAGTCTTTTTCCCCGGTACAACACAAATGTTGTGTGGAAGCGGGCTAAGGGACAGTTTCCGGTAAGAAACTACTTGTTTTGCATTTATTGTTATAAACTGAATTTCTGTTAAAATTTCAGCTCCAAAAGTATGAAGATCACATTGATTAAATAGTAAAAGGCAGTATCACTTATTTGTAGTTAACAGATTATTTTAACATTGTTTTCCATGCAAAATGCTTTTAAAGTTATGACTGATTACTTTCTTGGTGGGGGGCAAGTTCACCGAACACTGCGACCTTAGGTCGATTGTATTCAACCCCATAAATGACACAAGCACGAGAGACACACAAAGAGACACAAGCACAAATACCAACATTTATTGACGAACAAAAACATCCATGCATTACCAGGATTCGAACCCGAACCCAGCAGCTCCAAAGGCTAGCATCCTAACCATTGCGCCACCGGGGCGGCTTTAAAAGTTAACTACTAAAAGACTTTTTTTTTTAAGTTTGAAAAAAAATTATAAAAACAATTTTCTTATGAACTCTAATATAATAAATGACTGATACCTGATGTAATCAAAGGCTGAAAACTGATATCTTGATTTTCTTATATCGGACCAGGTCAATTTCGGAACTGATTAACGTGTTAATTGTTTGTGGGGAGGTTTAAAAAATTTCCCCAAATGGAGACGCCAGGTCACAAGAGGTTATATGCAAATGTTGTGTGGACGCGGGTTAAGTGACAGATTCTGTTACAAATCTACTTGTTTTTGTTATGTAATGGTCAAATATAAAAATTATTTTTTAATGCAATTTTCAGCAAATTTATGTTTAATATAGTTTTAAATAAAAGTTACGTATGATAACTGCAATTGGAATGCATACTTGTATGAAAGTATTGATTTAAAATACGTATCTATACTTGAATTTCTTTTTAATGTAATTTTTTGTTTATTTAAGCCACTGTTCTTTCGTAAACAATCGCATGATAAACTCGATTTAAAATTAAAGATTGAAAAACTGTTTATTTTAATTATATTTAGATAATATCATAGGTTCAGGATTTATTAAGGAAGAGGTATAGAACGTCCTGTTTGTGTATAAAAATGTGATTATTTTTAAATTTCATTTCGACATTCATTAATACATAATATTGAAAAGTTGTCAAATTACAAATTATCCAAAAGGCATGTTTAACTTCTTGAGTGGCAACAGTTCCGCAAGAATGAAAATAAGATCTTGATTGGTTAATTAATGTAGTGGTTATGTTATCAATGTACATGTTATGATAAAAATCATTTCCAATATTAGTCATAGCAATAGTACCTAATTATTTGTCAAAAAGTAAAAGAAATTTAGCAAATGACTTTGTGAACAAAAATTATTAAAAATAACAAATTTTTGTGTTAAAAAGATAAACCATTCGAATTGTTTTGAGCAAAGTAAAAGGAAAGTATGTTGTCACAGTTTTTTCTAGCTTATAGTTTTTATTGTTATTAATACCATAAAGTAGGCTTAAAAATGGTTTTAATTTTTATATACTTTATTTAACAATTTAATTATCATCTCAACTTCCTATTGATATTCACCCTGTAAAAATTAAAATAAAACTCCAAAACATTCGTGCAAAAACGGCAAAAAATAGACCTAAATAGACATGTATTGCAGGATTATATTTCTAGGATACTCAATCAAAAAATAGTGCTTAGGGTAATCCAGTCAAAAACAATTTGAAAAAACTAAATCGAAACGTCCAAACAGGGGAATGCCAGGCACTAATGGTCTAAGTCATATATTGGAAATGACCGACACACAGCTGCATTTAATAACGGCCTTTCTAGCAAACGCAAAACTGCCCAGTGTTGATACTTGATAAGAATCCAAAACCGACCTTAAGTTTGCAGCAGAGAAATGTACTACGCGGAGGAATTTGCGTAAACAACGCGGCTGGCGCCGAAGCTTCGCCTGCTCCGATTGGTTGATAATTTTTGACCCTGATATTCGTGCGCCCTGTTACGTCAAAATCGAAGGAAAAAATAATTAAAATAACACTCTAACTGAAGCTAAACTAATAAAAATAATAAATATATGTCTTGAAATAACAAATAAATTTGTTTATTGAATGTGAAATATCTTTTTGTATTCGATTCGCGCACTCAAAATGAGAACTATTTACCCTTTTCCTCGTAGAACATTTGTATACTGCAAACTTAAGGTCGGTTTTAGTTCTCCGAAAGCGGCGCCAACCAAATCTCAGCTGATTGGTAAAAGACCAGGGGAGACGCGGACTTCATAATTGACTCAGCTCAAGTGTTCTCCTTCTTTGGGGGGTTGTATGACGAAAATTATCTTTCATTACAATACCAATTCTCAAAGTCCCAACTGATGGGGAAAACATGCCAAACTTGCAACCTCCGAAAATTTCCTAAGAGAGGAAAAAATAGCGTGGCAACCGTATTTTGGCCAAGTGTCGTGTAATCGAATCAAACCCCGTTACCCCGCGTTACATGTAGGGATACTGACCACTATACTACCAAGGAATAGTAGACTGCAGAAAACCGGAATCGAACCAGGGACCTTTAGATCTTCAGTCTAACGCTCTGCCAACTGAACTATTTCGGCACACAGATTGCCAGGAAATGAGAAGTGAATTTCATTTGAAACAATCAACTAAGTTATAAATTTAAAATGGTGATTGGTGCCTTGAATCACGATCGAGATCAAACTTTAGTGGCGATTCGCATGCAACTTCAATGTAGAAGAACATGATTGGTTTGAAGAAATTGCAAATAATAGAAATTTTTTTTGTAACTGCAGAAATGAAGATTCTGTTCAGAATTACATAAACTTGTTTTGTAAAATTGGTTATTTCTGTAACATTACTAAAAAATTTTATGTGTGTTTACAGTATTTTTTCTCGGTGTTTTAAACGTGAGATAACACATATTTTTAACAGTGTATTACCCTTATCAAAATTGATTGAAATTATAATCGAACTAAACTGCAAAACCTTTTTGGAATGAATTCTTTTTTTAAAATATAAGAGGGGATGAGCACTTTTAAAAATTATGACATTAGCTACACGATAACATTTTATACACTTTTAGAAAAAAAAAACCTCGATAAATTGGATGAAGAAAATATATCCAATTTGGCTTCACAAAAAGCATGCATCCATAGAGTGTAACAGTCGCGTTTAAGAATTTTAATGTAAAAAAAAAAGAATGTTGTAAGAGCAGCCATCAAATGAAGAGTACACGGGAAGAACCGATTGATTTCTTTAGAGGCTTTCCGTAATTGTCTCTGCTTGGCGGACATTGGCGACCGGAAACCGGTTTTTCTTATGGTTCTTCATTTGCGGTACAAAAATGTGACTCGTTCCACTCAACTCTGGCGTGAATTAGGGTTGCCGCGAAAGATAAAAAAAAGCGAATAACTGGCTTCTTTACACCAGTTTAGGCGATTTCTCGCTATCATCCCCAAAGAGGCTATTAAGGTAATCCTTGTACGAAATCAATCGGTTCTTCCCGTGTACTCTTCTCGTGCTTAGTGGAAAAACGTGATAAGTGACTAAAAGGTGAAAACGGGAAAATTGATCTCTGAAGTTTTCGTTTGCACTTAGATGCGTTAAAAACGGCATTTACAAAAGGTAAAAACTTTAACCCTAAATTGGCGTGTTGGGTAATATGGAATATATTTCATCTGAAATCGGCCTTCATGCTTTCAACTAAATAACCGGTAAGTAAAGTTGCTGATAATGTATCTTTTTGTAACGGAAATTATTATTCCGAATGTCAATGAAATTTGGATGTAACGCTGTGTTATTAACATGTACTATTTCATTTATTCCTGAGTAAAACTAAAACACAGTAAAACTGTTTTTATGACATATTCAAAA
The DNA here is from genome assembly GCA_023701765.1 of Hylyphantes graminicola. NCBI lineage: Eukaryota > Metazoa > Arthropoda > Arachnida > Araneae > Linyphiidae > Hylyphantes > Hylyphantes graminicola. The sequence goes on from CM043120.1 coordinate 43,419,113, forward strand.
TCTGATTTGCAGCAAAAGGGTATGCTCAATATTTATGGTAAAGATCAGTAAAAAATAAATGTATTTAGGTTGCAATATATTTAATTAAAATTTTCCGGCTTGTCAGTTTTTATTTGTTTCGTCCTTTTTTTTTTATCCAACGCGGCTATATTATTGGCTACCGAGCCTTTTGCCGACTCGGCATATTACCTAGAACTGAGAACCATTTTTTGTGCCATCATCTACTCTACTCTTGCTACAAATTTTGACGCTCAGATTACACTCAATGTGAGCTCTCTGTGATTGTTAAAAGTATACCGAGAGTTTAATTTTATGTCGTATGTGTGTAAACTTACCGAAAGAATTGAGAAGAAATGACTGAAAGTCATCATGGAACCTGGTATTAAATCATTCGAAATTCAGTGAAATAACTAAATGCAATGAGTTTGTTGACCAGTGTTTTCCGTTAATCTAACTCATGCAAGAGGGGCGAAGGATTTTGTAGATCTAAACAAGGTAATGCAATTCTTTATAGAAGGCGGTCCATTTACTGATTTTTCAAGTGTTTTGTAGAATTTTAATAATAGAATAACAGATATTGCAGACAAGGCTAACGTTACATGATTTGAAGACATATTCAAAATAAACTAACATACACTCTTAAAACAAAAGAGTGAAATCCACTCCAGTTGGAGAAGTGCATTTGCGACACTGGAAAGGAGTGAATATTAACTCAGACTGAGTTAAAATCACTCGTTTGGAGTGATCCTGTTGGCGGTTTAACACACAAAGGATCCACTCATTTCGGAGAAGTGCATTTTCAAGACTGGAGGAGTGACAATTACTCAGATTGAATTAAATTCGCTCGTTTTTTTTTTAAGAGTGTACCTTTTAGCGATGGAATTTTATCGAAAAATGACCATGCAGTTATGATTAAAATATTGAAAGAAAAGACTAGTTATTGCTTTTGAAAAGTTAATCTGTGGACAAAAGCTGAAGGTTTCCTTTTTTTTTTTTACGATGGAGCAATCGATGCACAAGAGATAGACGAAGGCTAGTTTTAAAAGCTTATCCTCCCGTGTTAGATATTCGAAAAGCTTGAATACTCTGAAATTGTATAATATTTTATGGCAGATTTCATGTAATAAGTACTCTAGAATGATGGTGTGGAAGGTAGTATTAAAATAACCGTATCACCAACAAATACAGTTACTTACCTTGATTGCGCTATTTTCAGCTTCTTTGACGATTGCTGTATTTGTATCACAATCCACTTTCTTTTAAATGGATAATATTGCTTATAACTTTGATACATGTTACACGTCATTTCTGCTATCCAGTTAAATACAGTCTATTGAACTACACTCTTAAAACAAACACTCCTAATTTAACTCAGTCTGAGTGGATTTCACTCCTTTAGACTGGAAAATGCACTTCTCCTTTTGGAGTTGATCCTTTGTGTGTTAAACCTCCGACAGGATCACTCCAAACGAGTGATTTTAACTCAGTCTGAGTAAATATGCATGCCTTTAGGGTGTCGAAAATGCACTTCTCCAACTGGAGTGGATTTCACTCTTTTGTTTTAAGAGTGTATTAAAAACATTTGGGGAATGATTTTTTTTCTGCCAAAAGTATAGATTTAATCCTTAATACTGTTGCTGCTGCAACATTTTATTAAGAAGACGGTACATTGCGATGGAACTCGAAATGTAAACTGAAAATGCCCATAAGTATGACTGACTCCTAAAGCTACGGATGATACGACAATATTTTTATAAACTTTTTTGAGAAAAATAAAAAAAATAAATATTTCAGTTTTTATAGAGTAGGTAAAGAAGGATTTTAGATTAGATTCCAGCATAGTAAACTTATGAAAAATAAACCAATATATCTTTTTCTCGCCTTATTCTAAGATTCAGTTCACTTGAATAATAAGACGACAAATATAAAATTGTATTGTTTACTACCTGGGGAACAGCAAAGAACTCTCCGTTAACAACATGCATAATATTAAGGTATGACAAATTTATCAATTTTTTTTATATTTAAAGGAATATGGAGTCTTTTAAAGCAGCTTACTTAAGAAAAAATTTAAAAATTGGAACATTTAAGTTGAAAATTTATGTTTAAATCTCAGCGAAAAAAAAATGACACTTTAACCAATTTGTTATCCCTCAGAGATATAATGCACGACAATTGAAGTCTTGCTGCAAAACTCATATAATCTAAAGTATAACTAAGATATAGGGTCCAGCCCTTTCATTGGCGACATCGTCCAATTGCATTTACAATCGTCACAGCATGCCAATGAACTAGCCGGACCTTGTATCTTAGTTATACTGCGAAGAATGTGAGATTTGCACATCCAATCCTTACATTTATTGAGTTTTCTATATTTTCTATTTATGTTTACTACTTACTTCCTAAGTAAATAAATATAGAAAATATTTGGTTAGTCTATATCTAACGGAATACAACGTAGGTTAAGGGGAGAACACAGCGCCAGCAAAAATAAGCTATTCTTAATATTGATTTTGAAAGGCTGTAAATAATTTAAAAGTTATGTTGCAAAAAAACAAAATGTACCAAGTTATAAATTGTACTTTTATTGTTATATTTATAGTGAAGAATCTTATTCAAAATTTTTAGTTTTTTTTAGAAAAAAGACATCTTTGAATTATACCATTACGAATTTTCAAAAAAAAAAAACAAGTAATTTTTCGGTACCATTTGTACTAAAAATATACAATGAATGTACGTAAAACTTGTTTTAAGTGCAAGTAAACAGTTAGATTTATAATGGTCATCCGTTTTTTTTTTGACGAAAATAATTTTAAAATTTGATTTAAAAAACATTATATACTAAATTCATAAAAATTCTGATTTTCAGCGCAGAAAAGTGTAAAATAATAAAAAAAAATTATAATTTGTAAGACAAAATGAGGTGACTTAATTGTTTTATAACACAAAAAAAAATATTAAGAAATATTTCATATATTTTGAGAAAAGTGTACCGATGTGTTGAAAATTATAGTTTTGAGAAAAACGCGAAAAACAGTCGATTACGTTAACACGAACTCGAAGGGACCACCGAAACATTTCGTGTTAACCGAATTTCATGTTTACCGTCAGCAATTTTTTCTTACATTGAACCATTGAATAGTTTTAAAAAATGAACTTAAAAAAAAAATTATTATTTTATAATATAATACACTAATAATACAAGCATACAATTAGTAATTCAAAGGAGGCGTGGCGCATTTGTTTATTTTTATAATTTTAATAATTAAGATTTTAATTTTTTATAAGAAATAATTAACCGATCGATTGCCTCCATTGAAGCCCATATTAAAATGGGCAGTTTTATGTACCTTTTTCTCAGGAACTACTTGTTGGATTACTTCAAATAAAGAAAACTTCAATAAAGTTGGAAACTTCAATAAAGTTCAAACCCTTTTACACATTGTGTCATATGCTTTTAGAAAAATAAACAAAATAATCTTTAATTTATGAATTTTCGAAAATTTGTTATCACATTTTCATAAAAAATCAATATATATATATATTTTTTAAAAGTAATTAATATTTCTTTAAAAGCATCTGATAAAAGTGTAAAAATACTTACTGAGTATGTAAAAAAATTCTAAGCAAAATATTCATTAGTTACTGAGAAAAAGGTATATTTGTCCTAAAATATGCATTTTGAGAAAAAGACGTTTATAGTATAATTTTTATCAACCTTTTATGCAGAAAGTATTTTTTTAAAAGATAATTAATAATGCTTTTAATGAGCATAATTGCCTACCAAATTATACCATTTTGTAGGTAACATTTGAAATATTATTCCACTCTAAAAACATAAAAATGTGTTTTTAGGAAAATTTTCCGAATCTGGTCCCCCGCAATGTGCGTTATGTTAGTGGAATTTATCTTTGCGATTAATTTTCACTTAATATAATATTTACACAATGATTATAATTGGAGTTCTGATTTAAAATTATTGGGCCGGTAAAACTGCGTCTTATAATAATATTAGATTTAATTGGAAAAGGTTCATAGAAAACAAGTAATTTTGTATGATGAGTTAAATTGAATGATTGGAAGATAGTAAAAATATATGAGGCCGCGCGCGAAATCCAAACAGTAAGATTAAATTACCTTACTAAAACATTAAGTTGAAAACGTAGAATTCGCCTTTTCTGTCAAAACTTTTTATTTTTTATTCAAAAAATCTTAAATTTGTGGAATTAGCTCATCTAGAGTGAAATGGTAAAAAGCTTCTAAAATTTAAGGGTAAAAATTGGAATCATAACTTTTGAATAAATTTTAACAACAATTTTTCTAAACTTTATTTGATAAAAAATAGTTAAAACTAATTTTTAAACATTTAAAACGAGTGAAGAATTTTTAGCCAATTTATTTAATAAAATATTTCCAGGGTGAATTAGAATTTAGCATGTTTTTCATATTTACATTTAACTAAAACAAACATCATTTAATTTTTCAAAAGACGTGATTCTTCAATCTAACTATACAAAAATTAAATATAACTAAATAGTTGCACATTGTAATTTATTTGAAAAAAGTGCGATTTTAACTTTTTGAGAAAAAAAACCGAAAAGTTTGATGATTCCAAATGGAATAATTGGGAGTGAAAGGGTTAAACAGGTATTTTGTACGGTAGTTTTATCTCGAAAAAGAAAACTAACTTTTCGGAAAAATAAAACTAAAAATGAATAATTGTAATATTTTTGTGTCTTAGACTTCCGTAATGAGTAATTTATGTGAAATAAGCTGTTGTACCAGAAGTTCAACGGGTAGAGGTGAAAATATGGAATGGAATGGAATGCAAATGCGCCCTCTAGAAGGGAAGGGCGTAGGCTATGTAGCCCATTACCCCGCTCGCCAGAAGGGACAGTCACAGGAGACACACAAAGAAAGGACGACACAAACACATAGACAAATAACAACATTTATTGACAAGTACAAATATCCATGCCTGACCGGGATTCGAACCCGACCTCAGCAGCTCCAAAGGCCAGTACACTAACCATTCAGCCACCGAGGCGGCGAGGTGAAAATATAATTTAATAGTCAATTTTAAAAAAATTTTCTTTCATTTGAGTTACATAAGATATGAAGATTACCCCGTAATTTTTTCCATTTATTTACCCATCTTGGATATGGTAATGATTGATATTAATTTCAAAAATACCTTTGATAAGAAGCTCAAATTTAAAAGAATACATATTTAAGTAAAAAATAATCAGTAAGAATTAAAAATAAGCTACTCCAGCAAACAGCAAACGATTTGCATTTTTTATATAGGTCATTTCAATTCATCTACCATTTAATCCGTTTTGAATAAGCTCATGTTGCTGTTACCGTTCGTTATAAAGTACAGAATCCCGCTACTTATATTACCTCGAAAATTCAAAATTTTAAAGACGCTATAAAATTCAACGATAAAGTGATCGTAATTTCCCGAATACATTTTTTTTTAGCTTATTTGGCGCTTTTTTGCGAATTTGGCGAGGAAAAGATATAGCTACCAACACACACATTCAGCTCTCGTGCGATGACCTTCGCACAATCAGCTAATAAAAAAATTGCTGAGTTGGTACGTTTTTTGTAATAACTTGGCGTGTCTGGCAAAGAATTTGGCGAAAAAATGAACACATAAAAACCCTAATATGCAGCTCCAGTACGATGGCCATCAAAAACCAACATAGTTCAGTATTATCTTAAAAAAGCATTAAAACAATTCAAAATCAAATTAAATAAACACAATAAATCCTAGAAAGAAGACTGGTTGGATTAAGTCACTTGAAACGAATAAATTATTTTTCAAATTTTGAATTTAGCAACAGAACAAAATAAACATTTTCAATTTTAATTATTTTCGTTAAAAGTTTTATTTAAATCCTTCTGCTGAATGGCATCACTAAAAGGGAAAAAAATTGATTGGATTTGAGCGAAAATGGTGTATGGTGTGGTATGGTATGATATATATATATATATATATATATATATATATATATATATATATATATTATATATATATATATATATATATATATATATATATATATATATATATTGACTGTCATAAAACATCCATGCCAGACCGGGATTCGAACCCGACCTCAGCAGCTCCAAAGGCTAATGCACTAGCCATTCAGCCACCGAGGCGGCAAATGGTGTATTTTCCTCTTAAAACATTCGGAAACGATAGAAGGAATGGTCTTATTCAAAAAAAAATCTTAGCCTATGTTTGTTCCGGAGATTAGATGAATTGCTGTGCCAAATTTCGTGACGATCTGTTGCGTGTTTCTTTAGATTTCGTGTCTTATACAAACAAACAGACGGACAAACAGAAGTCCCCTTTTATATCTATATACATAAAAGGCGACTTCTGTTTGTCTGTTTGTATAGGACGCAAAAACTTAATAACCACGCAACAGATCGTCACGAAATTTGGCACAAAAATTCATCTCATCTCCAGAACAAACATAGGCTAAGAATTTTTCGAATCGAACCATTCTTTCTATGGTTTTCGAACGTTTTAAGGGAAAAAATACACCACTTTCGCTCAAATCCGATCATTTTTTCTCTTTCGTGATGCCATCAGGCAGAAATATTTAAATAAAACTTTTTAGAAAACAATTGAAATCGAAAATGTTTAATTTATTTAATATTTGTTCATTGCCTTCAGAAACAAAATTAATAATTTGAAAAAATAGTTGGATATTTTTCAAGTTACGTAATCCTGCCAGTCTCCATTCTATTATTTTATTGTGTAAATATGATTTTAATTATGAATTTTTTAAAATCATAGTTAAGCTTTTACTAAACTATGTTGGTTTTTTAGAGACCGTTGCACTACAGATGCATATTAGGATTTCATGTCTTCCTTTTTTCGCTAATTACTTTGCCAAACTCGCCAAATTATTACAAAGAACGTGCAAAAGAGCATTTTTTTAAATAGCTGGTTGCTTGTGCGATTGTCTAGAGCTGAATGGGTGTAATGTTGGCTATATATTTTCCTCGCCAAATTTTTCAAGCACGCCAAATGAGCTAAAATGTTTTTATTCGGGAAATTACTACGACACTATCTGTTAATTTTATAGCATTTTTTAAATTTTGAATTTTTTATGTAATATAAGTAGCGGGATTTTGTACTTTAATAACGAACGGTATCAGCAACATAAGCTTATTAAAAAGCAAATAAACTTATAAAAAATGCAAATCGTTTGCTGTTTGCTGGAGTAGCTTATTTTCAATTCTTACTGATTATTTTTTTACTTAAATATGTATTCTCTTTAATTTGAGCTTCTTATCAAAGGTATTTTTGAAATTAATATTAATTATTACTATATCCAAGATGGGTAATTAAATGGAAAAAATTGCTGGGTAATCTTCATATCTTATGTAACTCAAATGAAAGAAAAAATAGTAAAATTGACTATAAAATTACTTTTTCACCTCTACCCGTGCAACGTCGGGTATAACAGCTAGTATATAGATAAGATAACAATTGTGCTATATAGAGTTGTTAATTTCATAACTTAATACTCAATTTATGGCTTCATTTGCGGACTTCATTATGCAAGCTCTAGTAGTTTCAGCTATCCAACGTAATGCGCTTATAAACTTAATGAGTGCATTGCATTTCGACAAATCATGAACATTTACTGTGTTCGGATCAGTGCCGTAGTTCGAATTGTTCCGTGGGAGGAGGGAGGAAGTTTGGAGTTGCAGACTCCGTTTAATGGAAATAACTTTATTAGGATTCATTAACTAATTAAGTTACTTAAAATTCGAATTAATAAAATTATTGATCTGAAGTAATCATCAATTATAGTAGCTATTTATAAACACATTTACACCTACATTTCTAATTAAAGTTACTACTGATTATTAATTAACAAAATTTCACGTTTTGGGAAATGGCTGCCTCTTTATTAAGATGATTATTAACAAACAAGCATTACATCATATATCTACTGCAAATAACATGTTAACAATCGACGAATGGAGAAAATAAATAAAAACATTAAACACTTTGTTAGTCACATTTATACTTTTTCTGGTTAAAAGTAATTAAGTCAGCATGAGCGGCTGCGGTGCATTAAGTGTCCGCTTCATAACCCCAAGTTTGCGGGTTTGAACCCTATTAGTTTCTGAATGGGAAAATCGTGGGCCTGTACATGCCAAATGATTACGTGGTACTGGTACGTAAAATATCCCCTGAGTACCCGCATTTGGTTTGTGTTTTTTCGGCAAAATTTAATCTCGATATGATTTAACATCCACAGAGAGCTCGATATTCATTGCAATTTGAGCGTCAAAATTGGTAGCGAGAGTCGCCTGGATGTTGCTACAAAAATGTCCCCTCAGTTTTGGGGAATACGTATACCGAATCTTCAAAGGCTCGGTTGCCAATAATTGGGCCCGGGGATCGAATGGGTAGATAAGAGCCTACATAGTCCAAGAGCCCAGGGCTCCTAGATCTACAGTGGTGGCCAAAAGTGTGGACACATTTTGAAAGTTTCATATTTTTCAACTTCGTGTGGTTACACAATATATAATATTTACTGTATATCAAATTAAACAATGGTATATCAAATTAAAAGTAATTTAATCATTATGAGGACCACTGTCTGCATATCGCTGAAGCAATCTATGAGACCTTTGGTCCCATATAATCTATATCCATGGACACAACATTATCATCATCAAAGTAATTAAATGTAGAATTAAAAATAAATACAGTATTGCAATATCTGTATTACAAATAAGTTATGCAACTAATAGTATGATCTGTCTTAGTTTTGCAAGTCATTGAACCACCAACTTGTATTGTAATTTCAGCTTAAGATAATCCTTGATTGTGCTTGTTTGTTAAACTGAAATGAGCATAACTTTATTTGTAATACAGTTTAATTCTATTTTTTTAATGAAATTCTACATTAAATTACCTTCAACTTAATATTTAAATTTTTGTATTTAAGCTAAATTTAATAGATGCAAGCACACAGGTAGTGGTTGAAACACGTTAAACTCTCAAAAAGTGTCCACACTTTTGGCCACCACTGTATGTTATTTTCTTAGTAATGAAATAAATATAATGGTTTAGGCGGTGTTTTCATACACTTTTAGTGTATGCATTTGCATATCCGCTAGAGTAAACCGGCCGTCTATTTACAGGTACTGGGTACTAAAGGTAGGTAATATTTAAGTTAAATTTTATCTTAATTTCACAGTGCTGTTTTTACGTATGTTTTAGAAAATATTGTTAAAAGTTAATAATCAATACTGCCTGCTCATCGGCGCAATGGTTAGTGTACTAGCCCTTGGAGCTGCTGGACTCGGGTTCGAATCCCGGTAAAGGCATGGATGTTTGTGCTTGTCAATAAATGTTGTTATTTGTCTAAGTGTTTGTGCCGTCCTTCTTTGTGTGTCTCTTGTGACTGTCTCTTCTGGCGAGCTGGGTAATGGGCTATAAAGCCTACACTCTCCCTACTAGAGGGCGCAATCACTGTCATTTGTCATAAAAATCAATACTGCCAGATATTTTCCACCGGCCGAAACTTTTTCCAGACACTTGAAAGCTCCCTGTAAAGTTCAGACTTAGTCCCAAGCATCAGTTGGCGTGAGATGGAGCAACGTATTTTCGAATTAATCAAAAACTTAATTAAATCGAAATAATAATCTTTGTTTTTATTGCTGATCGTCTCAGCTTTATTTCTATCACCAGAAAAGAAAGATCTAGACGAAACAGGAAATGAATAAAACAAAATTACCCTACTCAGCCCTCCTTACTCTTAATGAAAAAGTTAATTCTTCTCTGCCCGGAAACGGCAATTTTATGTAATTTTTCAACAAAACAACTAAAAAGTGACAAGCCGCACAATTTTAGTTGTTTATATTGCATCACAAATCAATGTATTATTTACTTATATCAATTTATTATTTACTTACTGAGCATTAATATTGAACATACCTTATTTGTGTTGCAAATAAGAATTTGAATATGTTGGAAAAACAGTTTTATTTTAGTTTAATTTTACTCTAAATTTAAGGTAGGCGAATACCCAAAATTCTAAAATTTTTACTATTATTTTAATCTTTTCCAAATTTGGCATAGTAGTCCGGCTGCAAGTGTGAAAAATTGTGCCTTTTTAGAAACATTTATGAAACTTGCAGGGTTTGTACACTAGAATAAGACGATCATTTTTTGATATGGACGTCGGCTGGGTTCCGACCCGTTTGGCCGCCATCTTGAAAAATGGCGGAAAATCTATTTTTGATCATAACTCCTGAACCGCGTGTCCAAATAAAATTAAATTTGGTTTAAAATGATCGCAATTGTTTTCTTAATATTTTATGTAATATGTTTTATGGGGTTTTATCCAGCCGTTAATCCGCTACGTGGCTTTATTTCAGAAAATCATGTGATATTTAACGCGTTTACTTATTTATCTGGACACACATAAAACTTCACTAATAACATGTATTTGCAAAGTTGTTGGTCTTTTTATTGTTAAAAAAACAGTTTTTGTTTGATGCAATTCGGAGCAGTACTTCTTTAGATACGCTATATGTAATACGTACGTGGGGCTGGTGGAACCGTTTCGGCTTCTATCCGCTGTGTGTTTATGGCGCTGGCGTCGCTTGGATGCGTCATCTACTGCATAATCTATATTGATCAGGGTCTTGTGGATTGTGTATAGGCTGTTTTTAACACAGGTAAACACTTTGAAATAATTTCATATAGGATGTTTATATATCATTACCAATTTATAACATTGCAGGAAAAGATGAAGATAAAGTTTTTATTTGACGTAAGTTAATTAACAATGCAATAAATTCAAACTACTTAAGAAGGTTTTAATTTTTTTTTGTATTACCTTTTAAGTCAATTTAAGATATAAATTGGAAATCTTAAGAAATATTTTTACTTAGTTTCCCTATTTTTCTTTAAATACAGTTTTTTTTAAAGTTAAAACCAATTTTTGCTTGAAAAATGGGGACTTTTATGACCGGTAAAAACTTAGCTGTGTTCAATAAATGCAATTTTTTGAAACATTTTCCGAATTTAAGTTTCGTTTAAAAAAAACAAAAAACAATTTTGTTTAAAGTTTACCGTCAGTACCGGAGTCTTAGATGCTAGTACAATGCTAAGCAAATATTTTACAAATTATCTTAATAAAAATGACGCGTAAATTTTAAAAAAAAGTTAGTTTCTTAATATGAAATTTTAGTTTTTGCAGTCACAGGAGCAGAGTTCGGTGCATTTTAGTCATAGGCGTTTGCATTTACACCGCCCTTTGCAAGTGTGTAGAGTTCTCCACAGTGGCCGAAGTCCCCCCCCCCCACCCTTTCCATCACTTCTGGTCCAACCACATTGCAATGGTTCTGGTATTGCTGGCCATAGAGTTAGGAAGAAGGTGTTACATCGGGGTAACTATTCCACACGTTCCAAGCAGTTTTCTTTCTCCGTCCAACAAATGCCGAAGTCGTATCACAGCCTGTGGATATGTGGAATCCTAGCAGAGCATGCGATTTCTCAGACCAAGAGTAGCACTTATTGTATGGGCTGTGGTATGTATCGGAAATCGTTGCATTTTCCAAAATATATCTTCTTTGTATCTCAAATCTCTGCTTTTTGCATAAACCAACCAGACTGATAGCACCACCAGATCTGTATCTACCGTTCTGATCAATATTTTTCGTTTTCCAGTGTTTAAAGCATCACAAACATGAAGCAGTTCTGGTATCAGCGTGTTCATGTGTGCAAAGAGATAGAAAAGTCAATTCACGAGCAGAAAAACAGACTACTGATTTACCGTTAGTAATTATTAACTAATTTTTACTATCGATATCAAGTTAGCTAGCTTGAATTAGAAAATGAAACAGCTCAATCTTGTTTTCATTATTTACGTATGTAAGTGTTATACGTTTTACAGTGAAATTCGCAGATACGAACTGTTGTGCAACTTCAGGAAGTCTTGAAGGCAATTGTGCTAAATCTGCTAAGCTTATGGAAATCCAGCGGGCATAATGTGTGTGGTCGAACGCAAAAAACCATGGGACAAGCTCCGTCAGCTCTTGCACGTACAAAGTGTAGTTGGACTCTCTTAAAGATTGTACAAATAGCAATATGGTGAGTTCTAGTGTCATTGTCTTTGCCCAGTATTTATTGCGGGTATTTCGCAGCCAAGGCAGTGCACCACAAAGCAAAGTCCAATGGCTCTTGATCAACTCGATGTATGAGCAGTATGCGCGTTTTTGCAAAACATACAAAGTAGCTAAGGAGAACTGATGGGCATGTCGCGTGCATGTCAGATGCGAAACCTTTAGATATGATTCAGCTGTCCCCAATTGTGGTAATACCTCTGCCTCAACTTGCATTGGAATCCAACCACTATCGCATAACCAATCACCAGCCACTTTGAAACTAGCCATTTCAATGTGCAAACCTCCTGGAAGAATCACGAAATTATCTTTACTATATCCTTGGGGCCACGTCCACTGTATTTGTTTAGCAATGTCATACAGGGTTTGATCAGAGACATAACATAGAGTGGACTGCGCATTGGCAAACCTAAAGTGTCCTAAACATCTAACTTACACAGTCACATGACTGTGTCGCGTTTGGCTCGCATCTATGGCGAGTTTACCATTTGGCGAGTTTTTCCACAACGACCTGAACACAGAGGCCGACAATCTAATGTTATGACAAAGAAGCTTGGAAAGGAGCAAGGATGAATCGCTAGTATTTTAAGATCCTCTTAATAGATATCAGATTATTTCTTTGATTTTGTGAGTCTATTTAAGATTACTTGAACAATTGAATGTGGACTCTTTATTAGAAATTAATTTAAAAGAACATTAGTAGGTTTATGTAGAGTGTTGCTGTAATATAAGTTGGTAATTGACAAGGTGAACATTTTCTGCCGTCTCTATAATTTTCGTTCTAACGGTCCGATTTAAAAAAAAAAAAAAAAAAAATGAAATATTGTTTCTTCCTTTATTTCACCTGGTATAAATCAACTTTCTAAAACACATCAATATATTCCAAATTCAGCAAATGTTCTACTTTTTAAATATAAATAACTCAAACACGATTCTAAAAACAGGTTTCGTTTTGACCAAATTGTAAAAAAAATATTCTACTTCTAAGCTGTCTAATGTTCAGACCATTAATTTAATTGACTTGGCCCAAAATATTTATTATAATTAGAGTTCTAACAACGTTGATTTAATCATGGATATGATTCTTCAGTATAAAAGAGCTTTTAGAATAAATTCCCTCGATAGAAATTATAGCTTATGAAGAAGACACAATTACTAAAAGTATGCAGAACTAAATAAATTTTACCCGTGAAGTGTGACTAATCCTTTTTTATACCCCTCTTTACAATTAGGAATTCACAAGAATTTGGCATCCTGCACAAAACGTTACTGAATTAAGAGTACAACATTCACGATTCATGCTCAGAGATTAAAAGAATGTAATTAAATATTTATTATAAAAGCCAAAAGAGAAAAATACCAACAATGCTCAAAAAATCGTCTGCAAAAACATTAAAAAAAATTCAAGCTGTCGTGATTGGTAGAAACCCACGTGACTTGGGTATTGATGGTAGTCTCCACTTCGGTTTGCTAGCTGATATTCAGGTCTGGCGACAATTTGGAATATTTCGTAACGAAACGGTAGCGTTAAGTTGCCATATGTAGCAACCTTTCCCCTCTTGGCGATTTATGATGTTTAGGACATAATGCTAATCTGCAAGGGATGGCGGTTTTCCAGAAAAAACCGGTTTTCCATTTTCCATCGGTTTTTCCCCAAAAAACTGTTTTTCGGTTCCAAAGGGCCTCATACAAAAAAAACGGTTTTCAGTCAAAACCGGGACCACCGGTTTTTTGAAAAACGGTTTTGGTTTTCCATCCCTAAGCTGCTTTACTATTAATGCGCAGTCCACTCTATGTTATGTCTCTGGGTTTGATCGAGAGTCAAAACAGGCACTTGCCCAGGATTTACGTGGGGTAACCGGTAAGGGCGACATTGATGCAGCGTTGGGACTTTGGATCATATTTAACATGCACTTCCTTGACTCCACGGGCCGTTTATAGTTCGATAGTTATTTTGGCGATGCCTGGTCCTGAACCTGGGACCTTACACATGCAATGCGAACTCCTTAACTGATTTGACTCGCCAGCACCCAACACTTCAAGAGAAAAAAATATCTTTTACATGAAAACTAAAAAACCATAGACAAATTTTAAAACTGAATTATATTCTACATTTTTTAAATTGAAAAAAGTTATACTATATGAAAACAAACCTTTAAAAAACAAACTTAAAATTCAATACTGTTTGATGCCGCTTTGGCAAAAAGGGGTCCCTGATCAGGCTCGTAGCCAGCATTGGATAACCAATTACAATGCGGGAGTTTACTGGGCTGCAATTTCCTTCTTGATTTCCGATTGGATTAGTATGTAGTAATTTTTTTTTAATTTACGCGTCATTTTTATTAAGATAAATTGTAAAATATTTGCTTAGCATTGTATAAGCATCTAAGACTCCGGTACTGACGGTAAATTTTAAACAAAATGTTTTTTTTTCTTAAAAACGAAACTTTAATTCGGAAAATGTTTAAAAAAATTGCATTTATTGAACACAGCTAAGTTTTTACCGGTCATAAAAGTCCTCATTTTTCAAGCAAAAAATGGCTTTAACTTTAAAAAAACTGTATTTAAAGAAAAATAGGGAAACTAAGTAAATATTTCGAATTTAAATCTTAGGTAGTAATACAAAACAAAATACGCAAAAATTAAAACTTCCTTAAATAGTATGAATTTATTGCATTGTTAATTAACTTACGTCAAATAAAAACTTTATCTTCATCTTTTCCTGCAATATGTTATAAATTGGTAATGATATATAAAAAATTAAACATCCTATATGAAATTATTGCGAAGTGTTTACCTGTGTTAAAAACAGCCTATACACAATCCACAAGACCCTGATCAATATAGATTATGCAGTAGATGACGCATCCAAGCGACGCCAGCGCCATAAACACACAGCGGATAGAAGCCGAAACGGTTCCACCAGCCCCACGTACGTATTACATATAGCGTATCTAAAGAAGTACTGCTCCGAATTGCATCAAACAAAAACTGTTTTTTAAACAATAAAAAGACCAACAACTTTGCAAATACATGTTATTAGCGAAGTTTTATGTGTGTCCAGATAAATAAGTAAACGCGTTAAATATTACATGATTTTCTGAAATAAAGCCATGTAGCGGATTAACGGCTGGATAAAACCCCATAAAACATATTACATAAAATATTAAGAAAACAATTGCAATCATTTTAAACCAAATTTGATTTTATTTGGACAAGCGGTTCAGGAGTTATGATTAAAAATAGATTTTCCGCCATTTTTCAAGATGGCGGCCAAACGGGTCGGAACCCAGCCGACGTCCATATCAAAAAATGATTGTCTTGTTCTAGTGTACAAACCCTGCAAGTTTCATAAATGTTTCTAAAAAGGCACAATTCTCGAAGAATATGTCGCCCTGCAACTGGACTATAGTGATTTCAAATATAATGAGCAATGCTTTTTAGGCAATTTTTTTATTTAAATATAATTGATGTATTTTAAACGGTGTTTTTCACCTTAAAAAAGGGGTTTGCGCCAACACTTCTAGCATAAAAAGTTTTAAATTAATTTACCTGAAATATTTTACAGATGCTATTTCAATATATATCTGTGCCATGAACCTCTAACATCCGGTGCAAATATATGGGTTTTTTTAATGTCCAAGAGTAAATTTATCGAAAAAAAAAACCTTTTTTTTGTGGTTAATTTATAACATTTTTCTTAATAACTTTTTTTCTTGTAATTTGTATGCAACTCTAGAGGTTCATTGCATGCATCAGTTCAAAACGAAAAATTGAACACATAATTAAAGTTTATAGGATGAAAATTCAATGTGGTAGACTTGTTAGCGCAAACCTCCTTTTTTTAGTAGTAAAACACCGTTTAAAATAAATGAATTATATTTAAATTTAAAAAAATGCCTAAATAGTATTATTCATTATAATTGAAATCAGTATACCAAATTTGGAAAAGATTAAAGCAATAGTAAAAATTTTAGAATTTTGGGGAATTTTGGGTATTCGCCTACCTTAATGAAAAAGTTAAATCTTATCTGCCCGGAAACGGCAACTTTATGTAATTTTTCAACAAAACAACTAACAAGTGACAGGCCGCACAATTTTAATTGTTTATACTGCATCATAAATCAATGTATTATTTACTTATATCAATTTATTATTTACTTATATAAGCATTAATAAAAACAGTTTTATTTTAGTTTAATTTTACTCTAAATTTAAACGAATAAATAAAATAAAATCTAGATTTTGCTATTAGCTGACTTTTGCATTAAAACTAAAGCAGGATTCGTTATTAGAACAGATAACGTAAATTATAATTTTTTTCCTAAAAATTTGACAAATCGAATAATTTTTTTTAAAATTATGGTGACTTTCGAATGCAAATTTTCTCATGAGATGACCTTACAGTCAACGATCCCAGTCATGACACGACGAAAAAAAATTTCAAATAAATATTTTCATTGAAATTTTGTGACTCAAAATGTCTTTTGTCTAAACTTTTGAGACGCACTATAAGTGACTAAAAGGTGAAAACGAGAAAACTGAACTTTTAAAGTTTTTGTTTGCACCTAGATACGTAAAAAAAGGCATTTACAAAAGGTAAAAACTATACTTTCAAAATGGCGTGTCGGATAATATGGAATATATATCATCTGAAATCGACCTTCATGCTTTCAACTAAATAACCGGTAAGGAAATTTGCTGACAGTATCTTTTTGTAACGGAAAATTTTATTCCGAATTAATTTTTTTCAGGGGCGAAAAAAATTAATTTCCCTTAGGGTTTCCATATTGGTTTCAAGTACTACATATATTTCTCAAGCTTTAGCACAGCTATTTATCCGAACCATTAAAGAGCTAGAAGCTTAAATATATTTCGGAAAAATGCACGCTTTCTGCACCTTTAATAGTTTTCTTTTATGCTCACGATACAGCTAATTTGTATAGCGATCTTAAATTATACTTGCTGCACAATTACATCCCTCATCGCACTCTTCTCAGAACGTGCAGTAGAAATTGAAACAAGGTTAATTATGCAATTACGTGCAATTTAAAAGACAAAGGGTACGAAAGCCGACCCAGCGGCGTAGTGGTTAAGGCATTGGCCTCTGGAGCTGCTGGGTCCGGGTTCGAATCCCGTTCAGGCATGGATGTTTGTGTTTGTCGAGTATATGCGGAGTACGTGCTCGTTAAATCTGTTGGGTCCGAAAGTCCTGTGGGCGGACATTGAGCAGTTTCCCATGGGTACAGGTCCCTGGAGAAAATTTCCCTTCCCTCAGGGACATGTCGAAATTGCGGAGGTGGCGACAGATGGCAACATCTGTCATATGTGTTTGTGTGTGTCTTGTGTTGTCCTACTTGACGATGTTTTATAAGCGGGTCCTTGCGACCAAGCACACAAGCCTGAAAATATGTCTACCAACCAAAGGGTACAATAATTGAGATGTTCGCAAAGTGGAAATTCTAACGATTAGTTCTATCTAAACAAAAAATTCCATCAAAATAAAATTTATTGCAGTAACTATAAAAAGTTAACAAAAAAGAATGAATGTTTGATACCCAACCTCCCATCTTCAATAAAAAAGGAATTTGATAGAAGTGGTTTGGATATTATCTTTTATGACTTGATATGACCTTTTAATACGAGTCAATGTGATTCTTATGAGTAACGTTTTAAACTCGATTAAAGGGGTCATAGGAGTCTTAAAAATGTGCAAAGAAGGTACTACAAAGCACAGTTTGATTTTTCATGTCATTTTCTAACTACTCAATATATAAGTATTATTTTTTATACGTAATTCGACAAGATTTATTTATTATTAAACAAATTTTATTTATTATAAAACAAATATGTACAAACTAGGACTTATACCTAAATTCTCAGCTCAATCTTAATTAGAAATTATTTTAAGAACTTTTTTCTAAAAAAATGTTTTAAAAAATTTAAAATTTTGATTAAAAATTTGTTTTAAATAATTTCTTATTAAAATTGAGATGAGAATTTAGGTATAAGTCTTTGTACATTTTTGTACAATATAAAGTCATTTTCTTGGTCATTTTTTCAATTTTGACCTCAAAATTTGCCGCGCAAGCCTAATCCCAATGTGTTAAAATAGCTTTATGTTTAATATCATTTATTTTAGTTTTGTCTAAAGTTTCATAAATTTTGAAATTTGTTTTATAATAAATAAATCTTGTAGAATTACATATAAAAATAAAACTTATGTATTGAGTAGTTAAAAAATTACATGAAAGATCAAACTATGTTTTGTAGTACCTTCTTTGCACATTTTTAAGACTCCTATGACCCCTTAAGTTCTAAAAAAACTATAATAGCCTATCTTCCCGTTACTCACTGAATTTTCTTGACCCCTCTCCTTCGCTTGCTAAATTTGTTAGTGGTTCCATGAATAATTATGAAAGATTGCTGGTATCAAATTCTAAAATCCGCTCTGACTACATTTGGAATGTTTGAAAAATGTCACCAATAGCATGGTAACTTTTTCATTTTGCCAGCTTTTCGCCATTTATTTTCATTTGTTTTCCTTAGTTGTAAGTTTATAAGTTTACTTTTGCTATCGCCTGAGTGGGATTAGTTCAGTTTGTTCTATTTTATTTAAAAGTGACCGGATAAAGCTCCTTTGGTTGTTTTTATAAACGGTAGTAGGTGTTATAAAACTGTTTTACAGTTACACTTTAAATCAAATTATGATTAGACATAACATGAAAATTAAAAGGGGGCGATGGATGCTAATCAACCTAAAGAAGGGGGCGATAGTCTAGAAAAGGTTGGGAACCACTGGATTAGTTATACTGCAATAGTTTTATTTTTTGTAAGAATAATTGAAGAGCTTAGTAAAAAGTACGTGCCAAGTGACATTTTACATTTTGGAAAAAAATTGAGATTTCTGTTTCAATGAACATGTTATTTTATCCTTTAAAGATAGCAAGATTCCCTCTTTACATAAACCATAAGTTAGGTACAGTTTTTACCTTTTGTACATGCCGTTTTCAACGTATCTGCACTTATAAAACAAATGAGTGAAATCCACTCCTGCAGGAGAAGTGCATTTTAACTCAGACTGAGTTAAAATAGCTCGTTTATTTTAAAGTGTACGAATGATATTTACTAGAAGAATATATATTTGATACAACTTACACCATCTAACTCTTTACAACACCTAACTTAGTATTTTTAAATAGCTCAAATTGTCATTTTTTGAAAGCTCTGGTGTTATCTGCGTCACATGCCCGCAGTTTAAATTTCAAAGCGTAGGGGACTATGGTGGAGATTCTGCCGGAGGTGTAACAAAACAAAAGAGTGAAATCTACTCCCATATAGTCAGGTCGCCAAACCCCGATTTTTGGCCGAACCCTGCACTGAGATGTTAAGTTTTTTTTATTGATGATTCTTATAGATTCGAGGGTGTAGATTACGAATCTGGAAGGTACTTTTTTGGTACCCTTGAGCATTTTTAGTTATTCAAGATGGCATCTCCGCCATCTTGAATTTTGTAATCTTAATATTTGACGATCTAATCGACAAAAGTGAATAATTTTTGTCTTTATAGATGCATTTAATAATAAAGATTCACAATTATCAAGAAAATTTCAAAAATAAAAAATTAAAAATGGCGGAATCCGCCATATTGGATTTTTTCACTTTTAATACTTTTGCTTTATATTTAACCCAACAAAATATTTATATTTTAACTATATTTTTTATACCTAGTTACTATAGAACATTAAATTGAAGAAAATATTAAAAATCAAGATGGCGGCATCCGCCATATTGGATTTTTTCACCGTTTATATAAAGCGATCCATAGGTCCTAAATTAAAAATTCTTTTTATTTTAGTTATATCTTAATTTTAGTTTCTATTTCAGTTTTAATGTGTAGATTATGAATCTAGAAGATATTTTTTCGCTGGATTTGAGTATTTTTTATATTTAAAATGGCGTCTTCCGCCATATTGGATTTTTTTTCCTAATTCAATTTTTCGGGTTCTTTTAGGCCAAAATTAATAATTTTTTCTTTTATAGGTGCATTTTGTCGTAAATAATTACTTAAAAACTCAAAAAATCCAAAATCAAGATGGCGGCTTCCGCCATCTTGGATTTTTCAGATTATAATATTTCGTGATCCACTGGCTCGAAATTAAAAATTCCTTCAGTTTTACTTGTATATTTTATTATAAAATGCATTAAAATTATCATAAAGTTTTATTTTAACACTTAAAAAACCAAATTCAAGATGGCGGCCTCTGCCATCTTGGATTTTTCACCTTCTAATATTTCGTGATCCACTGGCTTGAAGTTAAAAATTCTTTCGGTTTTACTTGCATGTTTTATTTTAAAATGCATTAAAATCATCATAAAGTTTTATTTAAATACTTAAAAAACCAAATTCAAGATGGCGGCTTCCGCCATCTTGGATTTTTTTACCTTCTAATATTACGTAATCCATTGGAGTGAAATTAAAAATTCTTTCAGTTTTTTTTGCATATTGTGTTTAAAATACTTTAAACCATGACTGTTGAAGGAAAAATATTGAAGATGTTTTCCACCATATTAAAGTAAGTATTTTAAATATTTTGTTATTCATCCGGCAAAATTACTACCACAAGCTCTTTTAAGAGCTCTACTTGTATAAAATGCTTCCTCGTTTCAAACAAGAATACTCTTAAGTAATGGCAGGAGGAGTTTATAAAGCGAAGTAATGGCTTTGGACTTGCTGAGATCTCGTGGAGTGGTACAATTATAAAAATATGGGTTCAAGAGTTAGTAAACACTCAGAAGACTCTGGAAGAAATAATGTATTAAACCAGAAGAAGTGGTAATCTATTTATTAGAAAACTAGAGGGATACAATTTCAACAATGAAAAAAATAAGAAATGTCAAAATCCCTATACCTTACAACCTAAAGATCGTTCATGTGATCTTGAAAATAAACCGCCTGACTCTTGAATGTTCTTTAATATAACAGAGTTACCGCTTAGACTATTATGTGATGGAAAAGTTTCTCTTTACAATGCTATAGAGATAAATATTTCAAATTATTCAAAGACATTCTCAGAACGTTATCCAGAGTTGAAAAAATACATAAATTGGCCGAAAATATGAATTTCAGATTCAACCAGGAACTGCTGTAAAGTATCAACCACTGTTAGACACGATACCTGATTCATATCCAGAATACAGATACAACCATGACATCTTTATCAGGAGCCCAGGGACTCACTAAATGAGCTGGTCAAGAGTTTGCCATTTACTTGGGATCATCAGTTTTGTAGGATGGCTTTGCAAATCATCATGTTGATAAGTTTTATAGGTTGTGTGGGGTTAATATAGGGTAGTGGTCTATCCAAAGTTATGCCTAGTGTGTTTGTAGGAGTCCAACAGATGCAGAAAGGGAAGAAGTTTCCAAAACTTCAGGACTTCAAGAATGCTTGCAAAATAAGTCATGCGGGATTTATATGAGGAATCTCAGCCAAACTGCAGCGGAGATCTTCGGTCAGTTTTAAAAATAAATTGTTTTGACGAATTGCAACACTAGTAGAGTATAGGAGAACTGTTTATTGAAACCAGTTTTCTTCAAGGATGTGGGAGCTGGAAGGGCAAGATATTGGTCCATTCATATTGAAGTTGCTCGCCAATTCTACCCGATTTATTTGCATCTGGTTTTCAAAACTATGAACGATATGCATTATTTTATTTAAGAGAAATGAAAAAAAATATCCGAAAATGTGTTAAAGAACTTTTTAAAACTCGGATCTCGTTATATGAGACACATGCCGGAGTTTGGAATGAATTAATAGTGGATTGAAACTACATAAAAGCATAGGCCATTGTCCAAAAAGGATTGTCAGAAAAACTTTAAAGCCAGCAACTCTAAGGGACTTGGCAACTCTAAGCAACTTGGTCCTTGAGTTTACATATTTGTACTCAGTTAGAAAGAAGCATGGCGATAATTCTGTAGTAAAAATACACCTAACACAGAAAGAATTTTTAATTTCTAGCTAATAGATCGAATAATACTAATGTTAAAAAAAGTAAAAATGAGGAAGATTCCATCTTGAATGGCCATAAATTCAGATATTTTGCAGTTGTGTTCCCCATTTATGTAGTTTAAACCATTTGTTACTAAAAATAGAACTAAAGAAGAAAGAATTTTTAACTTCGAGCCGGTGGATCACGAAATATTAGAAGATGAAAAATCCAAGATGGCGGAAGCCACCATCTTGAATTTGATTTTTAAGTGTTTAACTAAAACTTTATGATGATTTTAATGCATTTTATAATAAAATATACAAGTAAACTGAAAGAATTTTTAACTTCGAGCCAGTGGATCACGAAATATTAGAAGGTGAAAAATCCAAGATGGCGGAAGCCGCCATCTTGAATTTGGTTTTTTAAGTGTTAAAATAAAACTTTATGATAATTTTAATGCATTTTATAATAAAATATACAAGTAAAACTGAAAGAATTTTTAATTTCGAGCCAGTGGATCACGAAATATTATAATCTGAAAAATCCAAGATGGCGGAAGCCGCCATCTTGATTTGGGATTTTTTGAGTTTTTAAGTAATTATTTACGACAAAATGCACCTACAAAAGAAAAAATTATTAATTTTGGCCTAAAAGAACCCGAAAAATTGAATTAGGAAAAAAATCCAATATGGCGGAAGACGCCATTTTAAATATAAAAAAATACTCAAATCTAGCGAAAAAATATCTTCTTGATTCATAATCTACACATTAAAACTGAAATAGAAACTAAAATCGAGATATAACTAAAATAAAAACAATTTTTAATTTAGGACCTATAGATCGCTTTATATAAACGGTGAAAAAATCCAATATGGCGGATGCCGCCATCTTGATTTTTTATATTTTCTTCAATGTAATGTTCTATAGTAACTAGGTATAAAAAATATAGTTAAAATATAAATATTTTGTTGGGTTAAATATAAAGCAAAAGTATTAAAAGTGAAAAAATCCAATATGGCGGATTCCGCCATTTTGAATTTTTTATTTTTGAAATTTTCTTGATAATTGTGAATCTTTATTATTAAATGCATCTATAAAGACAAAAACTATTCACTTTTGTCGATTAGATCGTCAAATATGAAGATTACAAAATTCAAGATGGCGGAGACGCCATCTTGAATAACTAAAAATGCTCAAGGGTACCAAAAAAGTACCTTCCAGATTCGTAATCTACACCCTCGAATCTATAAGAATCATCAATAAAAAAAACTTAACCTCTCAGTGCAGGGTTCCCCCCATTGGCGACCTGACTAATAGGGAAAGTGCATTTTTGACACTGAAAGGAGTGAAAGTTTACTCAGACTAAGTTTAAATCGCTCGTTTGTTTAAAGAGCGTAAGTGCCCAAGAAAACTTTAAAGTTAATGTCCTCGTTTTCGCCTTTCAGTCACTTATCACGATCTTCCACTAAGCTCTTAAATTATTAAAGACTAGCTGTTATGCCCGACGTTGCATGGGTAGAGGTGAAAAAATAATTTAATAGTCAATTTAACTTTTTTTTCTTTCATTTGAGTTACACAAGATATGAAAATTACCCAGTATTTTTTTTTCCATTTAATTACCCATCTTGGATATAGTAAGGATTAATATTAATTTCAAAAATACATTTGATAAGAAGCTCAAGTTAAAAAGAATACATATTTAAATAAAAAAAATAATCAGTAAGAATTAAAAATAAGCTACTCCAGCAAACAGCAAACGATTTGCATTTTTTAATAGGTCAGTTCAATTCATCTATCCTTTAATCCGCTATCGAATAATAAGCTTATGTTGCTGTTGCCGTTCGTTATGAACTACAGAATCCAGCTACTTATATTACCCCTTAAAAATTCAAAATTTTAAAAATGCTATAAAATTCTCTCATAAAGTCGTCGTAAGATTTCGCGTCCTATACAGACAAACAGAAGTCGCCTTTTATGTATATAGATTATTTTATGCATAACATTTGGCTGCTCTCACTTACACCCCCCCTTCTTCTATCTTCATTATAATTTTCAAGCACGATTGTTACACTCTATGGATGCATGCTTTTTGTGAAGCCAAATGGGATATATTTTCTTCATTCAAATAATATAGCTAGGTTCCTGAATATGTATAAAATGTTATCATGTAACAGATATTATAACTTCTAAAAGTGCTTCTCTCCGCTCTTATATTAAAAAAAAACATATTTATTCCAAAAATATTTTGTAGTTTGACTCAATTATAATTTCAATCAATGTCAGTAAAGATACACTGTTAAAAATATGTGTTATGGTAGTTTAAATGATTATACCGTTGAACAAATCTCTTAGTAAAATAAAAAAAAATGAGGAACAAATTACTTAATTATTGAACGATCCCTGTAATAAAAAAACATTTATCGAAGTACTTGCATACTTTTCGTGATAAACTAATGTTTCCAAATAATTTTTAAATTAGATTGAATAGACTTTTAAAGAAACGTAATCTTGAGATTTATTTTGCACAGTGGAAGCAATTAATATTTAGAAAGAAGGGTTCTTTCATATTTGAGACAGCAAAGCTTATGCATAAAAATAATATTGGATAGCAAATACAGTGCTTCTTCGTATGAGCAATTCAATTTATTTTGTTATGGTAAATTTTTCAAAAAGGGTAAAATAGATTAAATTACAATTTCTTGATAATTGTGTTATGCTGCTACCCAGTTTCCCAGCAAAGATTTAAATAACATAAGATAGAGTATAGTAAACCATAGGTAAAAAGACATATCTTATAAGTTCTTTTAAGAAATGACTTAAAATTTCAATTTTTTTTTAAATTTTTGCCATGTGGCAAAAAACAACTACAAAATTCCAATTTTGATAATAATGACTAGAAAACTACTAAATATATTTTAAATAACCCTCTTGAACTAAAATATTTTTTCTAAACAATTTATTTGTATTTAGTACTAATATCATTATACATTGAACTTCACTCTACAGCAACTTCAGCAACAGCAACTTCACTCTAATTTTGAATACACTTTTGCTACTGTCATCTTATGAGAGTTATTAGTAACTAAAACTTTAAAATGGAATGTAATAGATGAAAAAGCACAGATTTAATAGAATAAAGCTGATGATGTTACTTGTTGCCATATGGCAACAGATGCATTAGAGGGTTAATTTGATCAAAAGAGGCTTAATTAAAGAAAATAGTACCATCTTTTTTTTTTAAGGGGAATTGAATTGAAGACATTATATTTCAAGCTGTATTACAAACATCGCGATACGAGTTTCATCGGGTGTGCGCTATCTCCTCTTTTAACCAGTGTTTATTCAGTGCAACACTACTATTGTCTACTGTAACACAATTTGTCTTAGATGAAATAGAATTGTTATAGGTATGCAACCACCCTAACTGTAATTGATAACCACTATTTAATAAGGTGAATAAATATAGATATCATAGTTAAAGTATTAGATCGGCAGATCATGTGACTTCCAATGCTAACGATGGGACGCGCATGGACACCAAAATTGGTAGGGTATGGGGGTAGGTTTGTCACCACTTTAAGGAGAAAAGTGCTACGAAAAAATTCCATTTAATTCTAAAATTACAAAAAAAACCTATAAAAATACTAAGCTATAGTAATACTAATACTATAAGCGTTTTGCGTTTTTTTAAGCCACTAAAAATATTCTAAAATGCTGCTAGTATAATTAAGGTACATTTTTTTCAAATTTCAGAATAAAATTTTATTTTTTGTAGCACTTTTCTCCTTAAAGTGGTGGCAACACTGGCCCCTTTCCCTACCAATTTTGGTCTCCATTCGCGTCCTATCGTTAGCATTAGAGGTCACGTGATCTGCCGATCTAATACTTTAACTATGATATCTATGGTTATAACCAACATGTGAAACTTCGAAATTTTTGAAAAATATGAGAAAGTAACAATCTTCTAACCAAATTTAAAAAAAAATCTGTAACGTGAAACAAAATTTTACCTTCTGCATTAATTAGAGTCTTTGAAAGGGTTCTATTTCTTTTTTTAAATTATAAATATTAACTTTTAGATTTTCTCAAGAAATGCAGATTTATTTTATTACTTTTATTTGACAAGTTGAAAGACTTGCTGTCAATTAAAACTGCGTGTAAACTTATTGTTGTTGGTATGCAACCCGTCTAGCTGTAAACTGTAATTGATAACCCCTATTTAAAAAGGTTTATAGCCAACATGAATCTTCGAAATTTCGGAAAAATATGAGAACGTAACAATCTTCTAACCAAATTTAAAAAATAAATCCGTAACGTGAAACAAAATTTTACCTTCTGCATTAATTAGTGTCTTTGTGTAAAGAGTTCTATTTTTTCAAAATTATAAATATTAACTTTTAGATTTAACTTTAGATTTATTTTCTTAAGAAATGCAGATTTGTTTTAATACTTTTACTTGACAAGTTGAAAGATTTTAGCTGTCAATTAAAACTGCGGGCATCAAACAAGAGAATATTAAATTAATTAATTTTTTATATTAATTAATCCTTTTCCTTTAGTAATTCGAAAGACTTTGTCTTCACTTTTTTTTTTAAGGAACAATTACTTAAGTTTGGCCCTCTGAACTTATCAGGATTGAAAGCCAGATGTTTCGAACTTTTAAAAACTAATTAAAACCTGATCTTTCTACATTAAGTTGTTAGGTAAGAGATTGAACAAAGGATTATTTTTATTGTACTTTTTGCATTCTGATTTTAATTTTGTAGTTATAAGAGTTTTGGTCAACCGTGGCAAACTTTTTTTTAAAGAACTAATCTCTTTAGTGATAAATTGTTCATTAATGCGTACATAGGATAAGGAAAAAAAAATTAGGGACGCATATTACTTTTTTCTTAAAAATGAATGAAACTTGATGGTATTTCAATGTTAGTTAAAAATGTTTTTCAAATAATTAATTTATTCATTTTATATTATGTGTTATTCCTTCCTTTGTGACTGTAACCGTTCTTCCTGTGTCTGTCTTACTTGACGAAGGCTTAATAAGCGGGTCTCTGATCAAGCACACAAGCCGGATATATATGTAGTTGATATATGTGTAGTAGTAGTAGTAGTAGAACTACAGTCAAGTGACGAGAGCCGACACCTGAGTATGCATAGAACGCAGCCGAATTTACAGTTGTCAAAGATAGAAACGGACCCTTAATCACTAGTTAGGGAATATAAACTTACAAACAAAACCCATCATATGGTTTCAAATTTATTAAGGTGTATTAGGAGTCTTAAAAATGCGCAAAGAATGTACTACAAAGCATCGTTTGCAATTTCATATAATTCTTTAAGTACTCAATACATAAGTATAATTTTTAATATGTAATTCTATGACATTTATTTATTATAAAACAAATTTCAAAATTCATTAAACTTTAGCCAAAACTAAAGCAAATCTTAACAAACATAAAACTATTTACAGAATTTGAACACATTTGAATTAGGCTTATTGCGCGCAACATTTTGAGGTCAAAATTGAAGAAATGACCAAGAAAATGACTTTATATTGCACATATATATATACAAAAAAATACCTGTACCTGTTTAAAAGAAAAATAAAAACAATATTTATTAATATTTAAAAAAAATTTAAATCAAAATTAAGTCTTTGTTTGTACATATTTGTTCAATATAATCATTTCCTCTATTTTTTCTCAAAATGCTCTCTGCGCGCAAGCCTAATCCAAATATTTTCAAATTTTGTAAATAGTTTTATGTTTGTTATCGTTTATTTTAGTTTTGGCTAAAGTTTCATGAATTTTAAAATTTGTTTTATAATAAATAAATGTCATAGAATTACATATTAAAAATTATACTTATGCATTAAGAAGTTAAAAAATTATATGAAATCGCAAACGATGCTTTGTAGTACATTCTTTGCACATTTTTGAGACTCCTAATACCCCTTAATTATCTGAGAGCGAAATGCGCATAAACCCGATTAAAGTATTTCCGAAACACATAAATTTTCAAAATTTATACACACAATTTTTCAATTTAAGATAAAATCAAATAACAAGGTATCTTGTAAAGTCCTTTACAACCGAAAAAGTTTTTTTTAAATATAAATTTAATGAGTAGAAAACTTTAATTAAAAACCTTTTTATACTTTCGCCCCTTTTTTTTAATTCCGCAAAGTTTTTTTCCCACTAAACTTAAATTACTTGATACCGGGTCTAGTTTTCTAATAGGGCAAGATTTTACACCCAACCTTATTTAAAAAGAGACATTTGAGTGACATCAGTGGTTTACGTACAACCCACAGCACACATTACCTTACAAGAAAACTAATTTAAAAGAAGATGTCATGTTGACGAAAGACCTGGTTTTCTAAATTTTTTTTCAACTCTGTGAATAAATTTCAGGATTTTATTTTAGATTTAAAATAAAAACACTTGCATTAAATTCACGGTTCCATCATTGTTTTTACTAAAAGCAAAATTCTTATGTGTATGCTATGATTTTTTGTGTGTAAAAAAACTTGCACATCAAATATTTTACATAAAAGGCAAAGATCCTACGTAATAATCAGATCAAATTTTCGTTAAAGAATTCGGAGCACGTTTCTCTAAAAATAATTCAGAAGCAGCCCAGGCAAATTATGAGCAATTATGCGCATAATTATATGGGAACTGCCCAATTCTGTCAGTAATATACAAGGAATATACAATAAAAAATTGACAAACCATTTATAATTAAGAAGGTAACTTTCTAAAAATGCCCAAAAAATGTCAATTTGGATGCAAAAGTTTTGAGCGGAATGGCACCACTAATATTCTCGTACCACTAGTATAACTCGTTTTCACGTTTTCTTTTATAACTTAGCACGTTCTTCTATAGTGGAAGAACGTGCGAAATGACAAAAAGGTAAAAACCGAAAAATGAGCTTTAGAGTTATCAGTTTGCACCAAGATTTGTTAATAATGGTACTTTGAGAACCATTAAATCTTATACTATAATACGAGGAATTGGACCCAAATCGAAAATCGCCCCAGAATTAATAAACTCCGGTAAACTTAGGGGTCTGGGGTTTTTGGCCACGACGAATCGATTGGTACAGGTTTTGCAGCGCTACGGTCAAGCAGTTTGGAGTTACAGATAGGATATTTTCAAACTTCATTAGTTCGCCATAATGGCTACTTTCGTGATGCCATCTGCTAACGCTATAAGCCTCTGCTTAAGCTATAAATGTTTAGTTAAGATTTTAATTTTTCAAATTTAAATAAATTCAACCTTGCATTAAACTTTATTGAGTTTTACAGAAATGGTAACATGAATATTTTTTAGTTCCAATCAGCAGACGATTTTAGTTCTATTCTGTTCATTGGCGTTTTTTGGCGATCTTGAAAATTTAACATATGGTTGCTATACCTATCGAGTTGAATGAAGTATGAAATGGAATGTTTACCACATTTCGGCATTTTCGTTGCTTTTCAGCGAAACGCCAATTATCAATTACATTTCATGATTTCATTTCCTATGACTTTTGAAACTTTACCTTTGTATAGAATAGTTCCCTTTCCAAACTCTAACTATACTATAATACGAGGAATTGGTGCCAAGTCAAAAATCGCCCCAGAATTAATAAACTCCGGTAAACTTGGGGTTCTGGGGGTTTCGGCCACGACGAATCGATTGGCATAGGTTTTGAAGCGCTACGGTCAAGCAGTTCGGAGTTACAGACAGGATATTTTCAAACTTAGTTCGCCATAATGGCTACTTTCCTGATGCCATCTGCTAAAGCTATAAGCCTCTGCTTAAGGGGGCAGTATACATTGGAACTTTTTTTTTTAATTATCAAGCTAACCCAATAAAATTTTACACTCATTAGTAGCCCATAAAAACTAACATATTTGAAGTAAAAAAAATTATAATTAAATAAAATTTAATTAATTAGTTAATATTTAATTAAATTAATAGTGTTTCAGGCCACCGATGATAACTCAAATTCTTATTTAGGTAGAACATTAATTTTGGTTTTAAATTAAAGAAAAGATTGCAATATATAAAACATACTAGAATTATATTTGTAACTTATATACTTTAAAAGTTGTAGAATATGTTTTGAAAGTTAACTCAAATTTAAAAAAATTGTACATGAAAATCAAGTTTACAGTTCAACTACAAATTTAATATCTTACCCAAACACAAAATTCTAGTTCAGTTTTGTCCCTGTATTATACTCTTTAATTTAAAACCAAAATATTTGAAATCGGTTAATTTAAACTACAGCTATCACCGGCAACGTTAAGTCTCACATGGGAAAAAATCAGTTCTTCACAAATCCTGTTCAAAGTTTGAAATGACATTTTTGACAACAAAAAGTAACTTACCGGCAACAAAAGAGTCTACGTTTTTATTAGGCATCAAACCCATTGCCAGGTTCATAGGTAGGACCTTCAGCTTTGGTATTTTTGTCCTCTTGAGTTTTTTTCTGTCCCCTAAGGTACTTTCGTCGAGTTTTGGCTGCAGGTGTTGATTTTCGCGCACTACCTTCAATACGTTGATAGTCTGTTTTTTGTACTCCTTCTACCATAAAGTGTCCAGGTACGATTCCCATCCTCCTCATAACTTCTAGTTGAGGCTCGGCACCAGCATTAAAGTGTATAATAGCATCGTAAGTTGACAATTTGATAACGTCGAGTCCTGCATAAGTTGTCTTCGGACACCGCTTCCAGATTAGTGCATGCAAACTCTCGTTACAGTTCTGCGTTTTGCCATGCAGACACTTTTCCAGCATATCGGGAGCTGTTAGGCGAGTGTAGATGGGCTTTACTAACTTCATGATGGTGAGTGGCAGTCCATCGCGGTGTTTATACAGTTTCTTAGTAGCCTCTGCACGCTGGTAGGAGCACCAACTATCCTCTCCTTTAGGGCATTTAGTATGTAAGGGATGGGTGTCTTGAGCACACAGATGGTAAAATGAACTCCATATTGCTTTCGACATGCTTGCAACTGACTGAGTATTGCTACGTAGGGCGATTCCGAAATAGTTCTGCATTTTGTTGATAAGCCGATTGGTTAGTTGCCCTTGACCACCGATGCCTTTATTTCCTTTCTTTAATTTGCGCAGGGCTGTGCCGAGTCTTTTCTGATAATGTCCGATGCACTCCTTCTTTATGATGTCCATATCAGGGTACGGGTTTAGTTCTTTAACTGTTGCGTAGCTCTTGCTATCACCGTCACCATAGAACTCGGCATATACCAGGCCACGTTTTTTCTGAGACCTGAGGAAGATCCTCCCGGCACCGACTGCTTCCATAGCTGTTGAAGAACCGGTATAATTAATGGAGCAATTGTGATTGGCAATTATGGAGGCGTATTTAAGGTCTGCTTTCTCAATGGTCCCCCATTTACGGCAACCAACGCATTCCTTGGAAAGTACCTCCACGTCCAGTGCTTCTCCCGTGTCGATTGAAAGCGTTGTGACGACTCCATTCAATGACGAATATCCTCGGCGCTGCCAAGTCCCATCCACAGAGACGCCACATTCTGAACTGTCGAGCTTCTTGTGGACCCTGAGAGCTGCTCCCATCATTATTTCTTCCCCTAATGGCTCAACAACTTGGAGAAGAGATTTGTTGTGGGCATTGAAGGCCGATTTATTAGGCGGCGGAGGCAAGTTCATGGTGGATAGGAAAGTAGACGCACCCTCATAACCGCATCCAATTTGCCTCATAGCATAAACCAGGCGGCGATTAACTTCAAAAACTTTATCAATCCTCTTGGATGTGTGTTGCCCTTCACTGGTGTATCCACATGAAGTACAGGTGACAGACAGTTCTAGTGAACAGCCCATCCTTCTTGTTGGGTCACTGTTTACACACAGGCTGGACATGCAGCATGATGGGCAGTGTAGATTCGAAATCAAGGCATTTAGACAAGTTATGTCCATAATGAAACAGAATCCAGTAGCATCTGTTGGCTTGATGGCATTGGGAATATTATTTACTTTCACGAACGAAGCAGTATCCACTTTGTCTGATGAAACTTCCACTTCAACAGCAATATCTTCATCGCCAGCATCAACTTTTTCTTCCACTGCAATTTCGTCTTCAACAGCCGATGCTTCTTTCTTCGTGTATCTGTTTCCGTGGAATTGACGTTTTTTATTAAAATCCGTTCTTTTAGCACGACCCATTGCAGTTGAAATAAATTAAACAATAGCTAAAATCTTTCAAAAAAAACTTGCGGAATAAATTCAGCACATGTGTTTTGAAAATTTAAAAGCTAAACAAAATAAGTTTACCCAGTTAAAGTCACAGTTATTCCTTGTTGCTGTTCAGTTGTATAATATAATTAGCAGTTAAAATATTGTTAAACAATATAAAACTTAATTAGATTCTTATAAATACCTAACAAGTTTCAAAATGTTTTGAAACCAAAACTAAATTTTTTCGCCTCAACTCGTACAAAAACTGCTCTATCTAAAAAAGTATTGCGAATTTCATTAGAAAGTGGGTACCATTTTAAAGCTAATAAATTGAGGAATATTTTGAATGAATAAAAAAAAATTCGTGTTTTTGAAGAAATTCTTGATTTCCAATGTGTACTGCTACCTTAAGCTACAAATGTTTAGTTAAGATTTTAATTTTTCAAATTTAAATAAATTCAACCCTGCTTTAAACTTTATTGAGTTTTACAGAAATGGTAACATGAATATTTTTTTAGTTCCAATCAGCAGACGATTTTAGTTCTATTCTGTTCATAGGCGATTTTGGGCGATCTTGAAAATTTAACGTATGGTTGCTATACCTATCGAGTTGAATGAAGTACGAAATGGAATGTTTACCACATTTCGACATTTTCGTTGCTTTTCAACGAAACGCCAATTATTACATTTCATTTCCGAAGACTTTTAAAACTTTACCTTTGTATAGAATAGTTCCCTTTCCAAACTCTAACTTTGTTTACAATGGTGCACTTTAACTAATGTGACCAGATGTCCCGCTTTTGGCGGGATAGTCCCGTTTTTTGTTAGCTTCGATACCTGTTATCTTCGAGTTAGCTTCGATACCTGTTTTCTCCGAGCAGAGCTCGGTCACCCGGTGGTATATACTAAATTTAAAGTTTATGAAAAAGTGGAGACTTGTTATCGTTAAAGAAGTTAGTAATATGATCAGTGGCTAACCCCCCCCCCTTTTTTTTAAATGTTACTTAAGGGGGTTCAGTATGTTGTATATCGGTAATGTTAAATTGGCCAATTGCAATGTACCTTTTCACAATAACTGCTGATCAGATCATCTTAAAATTTTCTGTGTGTGTTATACCAACCTTATATATTAATCTGTGGCTCTTTTTTTAAAAAAATAACTGTTAGATTTTTTTAAATAAAATAAGTTTTAAAGTACCCAAAAAATCATGAAATTTTTCACTTTTTTGCCGCATAAATTTTTTTCACTTTAGTTTTATTAAAATTTATAACCTCAGATTAATCTATACTATGTATTACATCATATAAAAAAAGTTTACGAGAAAACATAGCACAGTTTTTGAGAAAAGGTACATCGAAGTTCAAAAAATCAAGTTCTGAGAAAAACGCGCTTAAAGTTTTTATTGCTAACCCATTTCTACAAAGCCATGACATTAAAATGGCTTAAAATGTCAAAAATATTTTTCCAATCGTCTTGATACTTTGTGACATTATTAATAAAGGTTGTGATAGTATTTTAAGCCAATAATTTTTGTTTTGATTTTTTCACCGATTTTTGGGTATTGAACCCCCTTAACACGTTCTTTCACTATGCTGGTCAATTATTAAGTGGATCGATAAGTGAACCTTTAAAGGTTGGTAGATCGAATACTATTGCAGGCAGCACGTAGTTTCACATAAGGGAATTATGGGTCACTCTTTTTTCGGGGTAAATAATGGCCATGAACTCTTAAGAATTAAATATGGTTTTTACAAAACAACTAAATTATGCCAAATGATCCTTATACATTTTACTTTCTTATATCAAGTTAAAAAAAATGTAACTCTGCAAAAAATAGTAGAAAAAAATACTTTTAATAATATAACATATCTTAAAAAATATTGTCTTTGAAAAAACATTTTTTTAAAGACTAGAGAAACATATTTTAACAAACTATTTTTCAATAGAAAATGGTCTAAGATTTTCATTCCTATACATATTTTTTTCATTCTTATTTCTTAAAAATAATTTAAAAAGCATAGTGATTTCTTTTGGTTCTATAAAAAATGAATTTGAGCGAAGGTCAATCCGATATTAGAGTTTAAAAAAAAATATTTTAAATTTTTTTCAAACATTTCAAAAAGTTTTTTAATAGTTCATTTTAAAGACTTTTTGCATCGTAAACAATTATGAAAAAATCCAGTTTACTACAGATAAATGATGCGGCCTTTTTTTGTTGTATTTATTGCACAAAAAATGTGTATTTTTAGAGTTTAGGCTAGTAAATAAGTAAAGATTAAACATATTTTTTCAAAAAATTTCTTTGGAAACATTCTTTTTATCATACATTTGTATGAAAAGTATGTTTAGATTAAGAATATTGTACCTGTAGGATTTCGCTCGGGTCTTAAGAGGTTATAGTATAAGAAATACTTTCATACTATGTTTTTCTCAGAATAGGTTGAAGAAAAAAATATTTATGCAAATGGCAAAAAGCTGGAAAACTAGATCTGGTCTAAACTAAGTTAGAAAGCTTTGATTTGATTTGCAATTCTGAAATCTGTGACAAACAAAGTAGTTGAACATGAATTTTCAGTACACGTGCCGGTCTCCCTAAAAGAGATTTCTACATAAAACAAGGAAGTTATTTTGAAACAAATGTTCACTTTTACTATAGATCAAACTCTGAAGAAACAACGTTACAGCATATTACTTTATTGCGTATCTTACTGTAAATAAAAGCGGCCTTGGTCTAGAGATAAGAATACGTTGAAATGCTTGGTGAGGAAAACTCTTGAAGCCGCCGGAATCCTGTTTTTGCATTGGTTGGATCGGATTAGCTTCACATTAGAGCTACTCATAGACAAGTGGTGAGTTCAGATCTTAGTTCGTATTGTATGAAGACGTCCCGTAATGCAAATTTTGTGTCCTGCAAACAATTTAGAATGTTTTGTATTAACAAAAACAAAAAGGACCTATTTTCTAGGATAAATAACGATCACAATAATCACTAATGGGAACTTTTTTTGATCACCTTTACAAACCTTGCTTACACTTCATTTCAACTAGCTTCTCAAACCATTGCGTAGTTGCCGGCAAATAATTTGCCAAGCGTTCGTTTGGGCTTAATATTGAAGCGATCAATAGCTTCAGTTAGCAAACCTGTTTTTGTATTGATTTTGACCTGGCAACATTTCTGTCGTATTCTTATCTCTACGTTGAGGCCGCTTTTATTTGTACCACTCTGTATATTGCACAGAAGTATATTTAGTTTGTTATAAAATGCATTTTTCTCTTCATTAGAATGTTTGATTTCGTAAGCGGGTATAAGAGCATGCAAGATGTTTCAAAATTTGAGCAGGCTCAGATGAATAGTTGACAGATGCTTTAAATAATACTTTCTTAAGATATTATGATGAAACTATGGAATTATTAAATAAAATACCGATCATCTGTTAGCTAAGAATATATTTATTAGATGAGAAAAATAAACACAACACGCATGTATTTATAAGCTTGGTTACATCATCAAACTAAACAACCAATGAGAATAAACATGGAATGGCTGATGTAAGGATTGGGTGCGATTACATTATAAAGATGATGCAATATGAAATGAGATATTCTATCATACAGAGGCTGATGCAACTTGAATATGATATTTCAACAGGAATAAAGCATTATCTCAAATGGGTTTTCACTGAATGTTGTTTGAAATTCAAATTTTCAATATGGGGAGAGCTGGGATACCGTACACATAAGGAAGATTCGTTGATACATAGCAAATTACAAAGTAAAGGATAACACAAAAATATATTAATAATATAATTATTAAAAAAAAGTTCAAAAATATTTAACAATTTTAAAACTTGTGCTTTATTTGGGGATTTTGAAAATTTTTTTAAGAAGAAATGTAAAACTTAAAATTTTTTAGTAGGCCTACTTTCCTCATAATTTACAATCGATTTAGTAGGTATGTTATAGCAAACCATTTGAGACTGTACACGTTTTAGCCCCAATCTAAATAACCTTACATTCTATCACTTAAAAAATCATCGCTAACAACCAAAAGAAAGAGCTCTCCCCTATTAGTGTTTAACAAATTTATCAGTTTAATTACATTTAAATAATAAATAGTTTTCAATAACTTTTTAAAGATTTAAATACGATAAACTAATATAAGTAAACTATCGTGGACAATTTATATGTTATTTTAAGAATTAAAATATACGATTGCGTTGTGTAAAACTATAATATTTACGGTTTACATATTTGGCAATTAAAGGAATAGCAAAAACTCTTATAAAATGACATAAAAATACTATTTCAACACAGTCAGAAAGGACTACGATAATTTGGAATTTTTAAAGGTTTTCTTTTTTTGTTGTTGAAATTTTCATACTTTTAAAAAATTTTATTCTGCTTGGCATATATATGGGTATTTTATTATTATTTTTATTAAAAAAATTCTTACAGGAATTTGTTGTAGTTTATTTTATTTTAGAGAAGTGGAAGTGATTCGAGATTTATTACCAAAGTATTGGGGAATTTTTATTTTATACTGTTACTTTTACAATAGAGTCGTCAATGAGTGGAATGCTTTACCAGAACATGTTGTGTATTCGAAGAGAGTGGAAGATTTTAAGAAGAATCTTGATAACTATTGGAAACTGGTAAGGAATTAGATTTATTTTGGACCAACCTTGCTGGGCCTCTGGCCTGTTGTTGGTCGACAATTTTTGTATTTGTATTTGTATTTGTATTTATTTATGTTTTTTTGACACTTTAGATAATTCTTTCTTTGCCTCTTTTTAAAGACAGATATGAAGTTATTCAATCTTTTTTGTGTGGAGGCAATACCACCTTGTTACTGCCGATTTTTTAATGTTCATAATATATGTATATTTTTTCTCCGGGGGATATTTTTCCTTTCGTCTCTATAAATTTGTTTGCATTCCTATTTGCAATCTGTTTTTTATTTGCAATACTATCCTTTTATCTCCCAGGAGATGTGTGAATAAGTTATGCCTTAGTAATTATTATATTGGCGCGTTGATATAGGTCTCCATTAGATGAAAAAAATAAGATTTTTTGTTTTTGCATAAATAGTGAAGCACATGTAATTATTTACAAGTATATACATGTATATTCGGTATATTAGGTATATTACAAATATATACAAATATTACAAATATTTACAAATATATACAAATATTACAAATATTTACAAATATATACAAATATTACAAATATTTACAAATATATACAAATATTACAAATATTTACAAATATATACAAATATTACAAATATGTACATTTATATTTTATCCCTACAATTTTAGAAAAATTGTAGGGAAAAAAGTTTATCAATATCTTCTCGTCTAACACAGAAAATTTATAAAAGTATTTTGTATGTCATATGATACTAATTTGTGTGTGTGTGTGTTTATTTGATTGTCAAATACACAGTCATTGAAGTTTTACGGTTTTAAATACATAACTTTTTTCCCTTTTCCCCAGTGCTTATTGTATAAACGACATTTTTGCAAAATATTTTTTTATCCTCGTAACATTCGAATATGTAAAATAAAATATATATGACTTTCCAACGTACAAACAGGACTTTTGAGGTGAAACAAATACAACAACATGAAAAACTGTCATGAAACAAACAACATGTCAAAGCATCATACAAACAAATGACATGGCAACAAACCATAAACCATGTGTATTTCTTATCTTGCAATATGAATATTTTAGAAGGGCGTGTCAAAGAAAATACTAATAAGCATCTTCATGGGTAATAGTAAACTATTGGACATGAATTTTTCAAAAGTTTGCCCTGTGTGTTGAGAGGGGTATGCCAACTTAATGGTGTTTGGTGGATTTTGCCATAAGTACAGGGTGAGGCAAACAAAAGTGGCCCCAAAGTGGAGATAAGAATACTGCAGAAATGTTGCCTATTCAAAAACCAATACAAAAACAGGTTTGCTAACTGGAGCTATTGATCGCTTCAATATTAAGCCCGAACAAACGCTTGGCGACTCTTATTTGCCGGCAACTACGCTACAGAAGCTAGTTGAAATGAAATATAAACAAGGTTTGTAGAGCTGATTAAGAAAAGTTCCCACTAGTGATTATTTTGTTCCTTATTTATTCTAGAGAATCGGACCTTTTTGTTAATAAAAAACATTCTGAATTGATTGCAAAACATAAAATTTGCATTATGGAAGTCTTCTTACAATAAGAACTAAGATCTGAACTCGCCACTAGTCTATGAGTAGTGATGTGAAGTTAATGTGAAGTTAATCCGATCCAACCAACGCAAAAACAGGTTTCAGGCGGCTTCAAGCGTTTTTCTCGCCAAGCATTTCAACGTATTCCTATCTCTAGACCGGGGCCACTTTTGTTTGCCTCACCCTGTATTTCCCCGTCGTCAGGTTGAAAGGTTTTCTTCTATAATCAATCATCATTTTAAGGGCTTTGCTTTTTCTATGCAACGGGGGATGTTGCCTCAAATATAAATATTATTTATTATTGGATAATGATATATTCAAAAACATTTCAAAGTAAAATATTTTAAATAATAGTTTCAATGCATACGTTTTAGAAAGAATATTATTTAATTATAGTTTTGTATTTCGTAAACCGAATCTTTAATTAACCCTCTAATGCATACTGTTACCGTTTGGTAACAAGTAACATAATCCACTTTATTCTATTAAATTAGAGCTCCTCCTAGACAAATCTGTGTTTTTTCATCTATTACATTTCATTTTAAAGTTTTTGTTACTAATAATCCTCATAGATGACAGAAGTAAAAGTGTATTCAAAATTAAAGAGTGAGGTTATTAACTTTTGTGAAATTACGTTTTTGTCAGTATTCAAAGAATAATAATATTAGTACTAAATACTAATAAATTGTTTTGAAATATTAATCATAGTTAAAAAGGGTTATTTTGAAATATATTCAGTAGTTTTCTAGTCATTATTATCAAAATTGGAATTTTGCAGTTGGTTTTTGTCATGTAAAATTTTTTTTAAAAAATGAAATTATTTAAATTATAATGCAGTTAAATTTTTTTTAGTATTTTTCCCATAATGTGTGAGTATTAAAGATACATATATATTTTTTTGGGATGAAAATAAAAATTCATGCATTAGAGGGTTAAGTTTATTAAATTAAATAAGTTTGCTGTATTTACATCAAATATAAAACTATGAAACTCGTAGACGGTTTTTAAGCGATTGCAAAGCTGCCCTGCAAGCTATCAAAAAGAGACTGTCAGAGAGGATCGCGGCTATACATGATGGAATGCTTTAACTTTCAAATATGAACAAGAAATGCATTTTGCAGTGGATTCCAGCACACTTTGGTATCGACGGAAACGAGTCCGCTGCAAAAAAGCAAGAAAACCTAACAATAACATTCTTCCCCAAATCACTCTTAATGACATCAACTCAGTGGAAAAGAAAATTTAACAGCAGAAGAATTAATATTAAACACCAAATCTGCGAATTAAACACCAATAGGGTAACTGCGACCACCCTAACTAGATTAAG
This sequence comes from Hylyphantes graminicola, assembly GCA_023701765.1. Lineage (NCBI taxonomy): Eukaryota > Metazoa > Arthropoda > Arachnida > Araneae > Linyphiidae > Hylyphantes > Hylyphantes graminicola. The sequence continues at coordinate 43,459,027 of CM043120.1, forward strand.
GACAGGCCACGTCAAAGGAATGGAAATCCAAAAAATGGAACTAGAAAATACTCCAGCTACAGAAACTGCCCCGGCTCGGAACTGGAGCCAAAACATCTTTTCTCTTGTTCAGCTATTCTGGCAAAATCGCAGCAATTCACCAACTCGTCCTACGAAGACCTTTATGAGGACCACTGTCTGCAGATCGCTGAAGCAATTAAAACAATTCAACCAGTTGCAACTCAACATTAGCACCCTTAAGGGGTCATAGGAGTCTTAAAAATGTGCAAAGAAGGTACTACAAAGTATAGTTTAATCTTTCATGGAATTTTTTAACTAATCAATATATAAGTATAATTTTTTATATGTAATTCTTTAAGATTTATTTAATATAAAACTAATTTTAAAATTTATGAAACTTTAGCCAAAAGTAAAATAAATTATATTAAACATAAAGCTATTAGAACACATTGGGATTAGGCTTGCGCGGCAAATTTTGAGGTCAAAATTGAAAAAATGACCAAGAAAATTACTTTATATTGTACAAATATGTACAAACAAAGACTTATACCTAAATTCTCATCTCAATTTTAATTAGAAATTATTTTAAAAAATTTAAAATCAAAATTTAAATTTTTTTAATTAATTTTTTAGAAAAAAATTCTTAAAATAATTTCTAATTAAAATTGAGCTGAGAATTTAGGTATAAGTCCTAGTTTGTACATATTTGTACAATACAAATTCATTTTCTTGGTCATTTTTTAAATTTTGACCTCAAAATTTGCCGCGCAAGCCTAATCCCAATGTGTTCTAATAGTTTTATGTTTAATATCATTTATTTTAGTTTTGGCTAAAGTTACATAAATTTTAAAATTTGTTTTATAATAAATAAATCTTGTAGAGTTTCATATAAAAAAATTATACTTATACATTGAGTAGTTCAAAAATGACATGAAAGATCAAACTTTGTTTTGTAGTACCTTCTTTGCACATTTTTAAGACTCCTGTGACCCCTTAATTCATTCATCCAAAACTGCTTTTTTCGATTAATTTAAAATCGGTATCGTGTATCATTATTAGTATGTTACTTTATAAAAAAAAACTTTTCTTCCGTGTGTGAATAAATTTGTGTTTTAGTTTCGTATTTAAATGATAATTGAAAAAGTGAGAAGAAAATACATAATAATTGTTATTTTAGTACATTCAACGTATTGATATTTTTTTATCCTAGTACCATCGATTTTCGTTTTGCTACTGCTACATAGGAAAATATTCACAGCATTGGACACTCTTGAGCAACTACTAAATCATATAAAAACTACTAGGAAAAGCATAAGTTATTATAACATTTCACTGAATTAGTCAGAAGTAAAAGTAAACAAGTCGGTTTGTTACAGAATCTATCACTTACGCCGCTTCCACACAACATTTTACACTCAACAGGAAACACACTAACACCTCAAAAAGAAATTCGCCAAACAAGGCCTTTGGCTAGTTCTAATTTCAACTTTTATAAGCAAAAATTAATAATTTTCTTTAATCTTCTTTTGCAGATTTGATTATTAATCTTTATCGTTTGCAATGTTTTTGAACTTCGAAGAATAGTGATGTATTTTTAAATAAATATCTTTTTGGAGTCACAAGTTTACATTTCGAAAAATAAATTAGTAAAATTGTTGCTTTAAAAATAAAAGCGAAAATTTGCATATGTTTTATGCAAATTTAGAACTTTTTATGCATCTTTCTTCATTCATATAAAATGAACCTTCAAAATAACTTTATTGTGCTATTACAACAATCCAAATTGAATTATTACAGAAAAATAAATATTTTTTCAACAATTTTATTTTTATTTTAAATAAAGTTTCTCGTACGTTTGATGTCATGGCAACAGTGAAAATATTGAGTAAAAATGGAATTTGCTTGTAATTTCAATGTAGATTAAATTTTTAGTTATTTAAATTTTAAATAAACTTCTAATTAAATTTTTTAATGAAATTAGGAATGTAGCCTAAACTGATTTTTTGCTTCAAAATGACGTATCCCACTTGTTTGTGAGACTTTTGGTTCTTTCTGTGAAAGTGGGTGACGGACATACGGACAGACGGACGGACTGCACGATTATAAAACCTTCCACTTTTTACGTTATAAACGTAGTGTGGAAGCTAAAACTTACAGCTTAACTATGATTGTTAAAAAAAATGAAAACAACGATATCTAGTATTCCGCTCCCTAGATTTGAAATGGAGAAGAAATTTTACATCCAGTTTTTAAAAACTTTAATTCAAATGAAGTCATTTATTAAAAACTGGAACACGTTTGAACCGTTTCTTTATTTCTTCTCAGCAGATTTAGCATGCAAGTACATATTATGATTAAGTTGCTGAAGTTGATTATGACGGAGAACCATCGTGTTTAATATACTTATACACTTTTCGTTTAATAATTCATGAGCTTTTATTATGCAAGTGTCGAAACACATCCAATGCTATTTTATGAAGTATTACGAAATGTTATTGCATAAGGATGAGTGGGAATTTCTTCGATAAAAAGTTTTAAAATCGAAGAATGAGATCAAGAGAATGAAATTGTAAGTTATACTATATTGCAAGAATGCGCGTTTCTTGTTTAATACAAGTTACCTTTTAAATATTTAGAGCCTTCTATCTTTTATTACGGAAACCTTTTATTATGGGATTCTAACTGTTAGAGCTGGGAACGCATATAACCTCTTGAGACCAAGCAAAATCCTACTCGTATATATTTTTCATCTAAACAATTTTTAATCCAACTTTTTTTATGTAGAGACCGGCACGTGTACTGAAAATTCGTGTTCAAATACTTTGTTTATCACATATTGCAGAATTGCAAATCAAATAAAGCACTCATAACTTAGTTTACACCGGATCTAGTTTTCCAGCTTTTTCCAATTTTGCATAAATATTTTTTTCTTTTGCCTATTCTGAGAAAAACATAGCATCAATATATTTCTTATACTATAAACTGTTAGGACCCGAGAAAAATCCTACATTTATATTCCTAATCTAAAAATACTTTTCATACAAATGTATGATAAAAGTATATTTCCAAAGAATTTTTTTTAAAAAATTATGTTTGTTACTTAGGGACACACCTTAAACTAAAAAAAATACACATTTTTTGTTCTATAAATGCAACCAAAAAACGCTGCATCACTTATTTGTAGTTAGCAGATTGTTTTAACATTGTTTTTAATGCAAAATGCCTTTGAAATAACTACTAAAAGAACTTTTTTGAAAAGTGTTAAAAAAACTAAAATATTTTTTTAAAGAACTTATATCGTATTCAACTTCATTTTTTATAGAAATAAATGACTGATACCTGTAAACAAAGGCTCAAAACAGATATCTGAATTATTGGTTGTTTGTAAATAGTAAAAAAAAAGACAGTTACGTCATATGAGAAACTGGGACTAGTTTTTTATGTTTCTGATTGTATAATTTTTACTTGTTTGTAGAAAACCACATATTAACGGAACCCAGATGGCCGAGCGGTTAGATCGCATATCATAACGCTAGCAGTCTGCGCGCTGTAACGAGTGCGGGTTCGATTAACGCCTTCGCTCTGGGTGTACTTTCCATTCCATGTGACAGTAAAAAATTCTTTAAATGCCTATCTTCTTGACGAAGGCTTATAAGAGGGTCTATGATCAAGCATACAATCCGGAATATATATCAATGTATCTGTCCTATCATTACCTGTCTCACACGTATATCTACAAACTAGCATTACACTTTTTTCTAAAAGTAAATATATTTTTGACTGCAATAAGCTATTAAATGCAAGCACGTTGAGTTTCAAAACGTTCTCGGAATTTTGGAAAACGTGCTCGTCAAATGGAATATTTTCACTGACAGTTAAAAAATATATACTGAAAGTTTTCTCACTATTCTTAAAATGATTTAACCCATTTTTCAAAAACATTTTTTTAACCAGTCAAATTGACTCCACACTTTGTGTGCAATGCACATTATTATTTTACCATGCAATTACACATGATCTATTAATAATATATATAAGCTCTTGAATATTTTTTTTAGTTGCTGCCTGTTCACGAGAGCAATATGCTTCGCATATCGCGCTCTAAAAGATTATGGTTAGGTTAGGTTTGAATTATACGTCGAATTGAACGTCGCACTAGAGCTACACGAGGACTATTGGCGACGGGCGTCGTATTTTAGAACCACAGTCAGGTGACGAGCCAACACCTGAATAGGCACCCAACGCAACCTTTAATTGCGACATCGTAAGCAGTATTAGGACTTTGAAGGATATTTAACGTGCACTCCCTCACACGGGGTATTATTCGTCGGACATTTTTGGCTGCACGGGCCGTTTATAGGTCGGCAGCTATTTTAGCGATGCCCGGACCCGAACCTGAGACCTTCCGCGTGCTAGGCGAGTGCTTTACCGACTGGGCTTCCCAGCTCCTAAAAGAAGATTATGATTTGATAGCGTTATTCTGCATCTTTTTACCCTTTCCGACCGAGCTCGTACGATCGTGCGGGTATTTAAGAGAATGTTCAAGCTCTTCAAAAAGTATCGATACTAAATCAGGGGACTTGTACCATTCGTTATTTGTATAAAAAATGACTGTTTTTAAGGAGTTGCTGGCATTAATGCTGTTTAACGCATTTTTTCGATAAAACTCCAAATTTAGTCTCATAATTTTAAATCAGCGCCACCTGACCGCTGGCTAAAAAGGATTAAACAGATACTAATTTCTTTACTTCCCTGGGCTGGGGAGCCCAGTCCGTTAAGGCGTTCGCGTCTTGTATGCGGACGATTCTATAGGTTCGGGTCCGGGCATCGCCAAAATAGCTGCCGACTAACGGCCCTTGCAGCTAAAGAATGCTCCACGAATTACTCCATATTGACCACGATCGCAGCGCTGCGTGCGATGTCGCCCTTAGACGTTGGGTTGGGTGCGTTCAGGCCTACTCAGGTTGGGTGCCAACTCAGGCTGCCTATTACTGTGGTTCTAAGTAACCCCCTCTTTTGCCAATGGCTCTTACTTACTTAGCCCTCTGTCACTCCATCACTGGAGCATAGGGCCTCCGTCAGATTCTGACATCTTACTCTGTTGGTGGTCAAATGTTTCGCCTCCCACCAATGTTGTCCCCATGTCCTTCAGTTCTTTCTCTAAGTGTTTCTGGGTCTTCCCCTCTTTCGGTGCCCATGGGGAGATTCCACTCAAGCGCCTGTCTTATCTTGAATATTTTCATTTTTTCGCAATACGTGACCAATCCACTGCCACTTTCGTTTATTAATTTCAAATTCAATTGGTATCAGCTTTGCTCTCCTTAGAACTTCCTCGTTATTAATTTTATGGAACCACTTAATGCCAAGAATCCTTCTAAGACACTTGCTGATGAAAACCAGAAGCTTTCTCATATTAGTTTTATTGCAGTGCCATGGCCAATATAGCTCTTAGTGCTACGATATTAAACAAACTAACCGAATCTTTATCTCTTCTCTTTGCAGGTACATGGCGGTGGTGCACCCCCTCGAGTCCCGCAGCCAGCAGACGCGGGGCCGTGCGCGCCGCATCCTGGTCGGGGTGTGGGCCGCCCCCGCCCTGGTCTCGGCCCCTTTTCTGGCGTGGCCGGCGGAGGCGGTGCGCTCGTCGCTGCGCTCGCCCCTCGGCGCCATGGAGCGGCTGTCGTGCGCCGTGGGGCTGCCGGGCGGGGTGCGCCGCCCCTACTACACCGCCCTCTTCGTGCTGCTGTACGCGGTGCCGGGGCTGGTGGTGGCCGGCACCTGCGCCCGGGTGGCCAGGTGCCTCCTGGAAGGGATACCCGTCTCCAGGCAGGGGAGCGTCCGCAGGCAGGAGGCAGGCAGGAGGAAGGTAATATTTTTTAGCCTACACTCTTTAAACAAAATAGTGAAATCCTCTAAAGTAGGAAGAGTACATTTTCGACACTGGCAAGGAGTAAATATTAACTCAGATCACGGCTAACTTCAATAACAAAGGGAGGGTTTCCCAAACATGAGCGTAAACGGAAATTTTGACGTCACTGTTCCGAGTGCCGGACACTCGAGAAACTTGTTCGGAAGTATTCGGAACCCTAAAAATGTGGTCAGCCGTGAACGAGTGGTTCCGAACAGGGTTATCTTCATCTTCGGAACAACGTCACTCGGGACTATGACGTCAAAATTTCCGTCCACGATCGTACTCGGGAGAGCTTCTTCAGCCTTAGTAGTAGAGTAGGCCGTGCTCAGACTGAGTTAAAATCACTCGTGTGGAGTGATCCTGTCGGAGGTTTAACACACAAAGGATCCACTCCAGTAGAAGAAGTGCATTTTCAACACTGGAGGAGTGAAACTTAACTCTGACTGAGTTAAAATCGCTCGTTTGTGTTTTAAGAGTGTACTAAAATGAAAAGTCGGTATTGACATGCGGTCAACGTCCGTCTGTCTGTCCGTACCCCCCTTCCAAAATCGATTCTATCAATCGGTGGTTAAAAGTTTTTTTTTTTTTCCTTAGAAAGCTGTGACCTCAGAGACACAACTCTCATACTTTTTGTCTGCCGGTCTGTTCGTCCGGGCGGACATAAATCTACGGAATGACGGCGAATTTCCCATTGAATTAGCAACGAAACTTAATTTTGAGTCATTTAAAATCACTAAATTTTAAGTTTTTTTTAAAAGCCTACTCCTTTTCTTCCTTTTAAGCTATAACTTTAAAACTTTTTTTTATTTTTCTACTGTGTAATGGTAATAACAAAGAAAAACAAACATAGAAAATTCGAAGATGAGGGTTTTTTAACTGCAAAATTTGATCGATTTTTAAACTCGTAGAATTTTGAAAATCTAGTATATTTTTTCTGCACTATGGCTACTTTTGTCTTAAGCAAAAAAATTGTCGATGTTTTTCTCAATTTTAAGGTACGAGTCTACCTCAAACATAGGTAAAATTGAAATTTAAATATTTAAAAATACAAGCATGGAGAATTTAGGACAAATTTATTTCGCAAAATTGTCTGAAAAGGATTTTTATTTTACAATGTTTTTCAACTTTTCATTTAACTAAAACATCAACAATAATTATTCAAAAGACATCATTCTTCCATCTAACGATCCAAAAGAATGTGTATATCTTTATAGAAAAAATTATGGAGATTGTAATGAAATTTGTTTGAAATAAGTGCGAGTTTAACTTAGCGAGGGCAAAAAAATCACAAGTTTAATGATTTCAAATGGAATCTGTGGGAGTGAGAAAGTTAGAAAGATAACCTTACAATAATTTCCAATTAAAAAAAAATAGAGCATCGTTACAAAATGTATTATTTATAAAATATAGGAGTTAATTGCTTTTGGAGTTAATTGCATAACGTATAAATAACGGTAAATCATTGTCTAACGCGCTAAATGTTGTTTTTAATATACAGGTGGAGATCATATCTTAATTCGTATTGTATGAAGGCGTCCTATAATGCAAATTTTGTGTCTTCCAGTCAATTTAGAATGTTTGGTATAAACAAAAGCAAAAAGTCCGATTCTCCATTAGGATAAATAACGCCGAAATAATCACTCGAGGGAACTTTTCTTTTATCAGATCTACAAACCTTGTTTATATTTCATTTCAACTAGCTTCTCAAACCATAGCGTACTAGTATCCGACAAATAATTCACCAAGCGTTTGTTTGCGCTTAATATTGAAGCTATCAACAGCTTCAGTTATCAAACCTGTTTTTGTATTTGTTTTGACTTCTCAACATTTCTGTCGTATTCTTATCTCTACGTTGGGGCCGCTTTTGTTTGCACCACCCTTTTTTTCGATATGTTTTTGTATTTAAGTGGTATTTTATGTCGACTGTCATAAAAAATATCAACTATTAAAAAAGTGATTATTATCAATAAGTAAAGAAGATTACCTCAAAGTAAAATCAAAACTAAACTGTAATCATTTTTAAGATATTTCGAGATTAAGAAAGACAATCAGCAGCTACTCAACAAACACCACATTTGCATATTCATAATTGCTTCCAAAATTTGCGTGTTTTGTTCGTTCGAGAAAAACGACAGCTGCAGGGTGGTAAAAGAAACAAAAAAAAAAGAAAAAGCTAACATAATTTTCAAAGCTTATATATGTATTTCATTACAACGACCTTTTGTTGGCATTACCTATGCATGCAAATTATAAGTGCATACGTTGTCTCGCCGAAAAGTAGGCTTAAAATGGCGTTTGTAATACGATTTTTAGCCTACTTTTCTTTTTTTTAATTCGAAGAATTAAAAAAATATGAAAAAGTGGGTATTGATATGCTGTCGATGTCCGTCAGTCTGTTCGTTAGTACTCCCCCTTCCAAAATCGGTTCTATCCTTCCTCAGAAACCCAACTTTCATACTTTTTGTCCGTCTGTCTGTACAATCGGACGGACATAAATCTATTTGTCGACGAATTTCCCATTGAATTAGCATTGAAATTCAATTTCGAGTCATTTAAATCGCTATTGCAAACTACAAATGCTACGAAAAAGAGAGATACACCAAACAATTCATCGCATCGAATTGAGAATACATTGAAAATTTCAGAATGGAATTCGAATTCTAATTACTTCAATTATTTAAAAAATACTTCACAATTTAATGCTCATTTAAAAAGCATGGGAAGCCATTTTTATTAGAATTAAATCACCATTGCCATCGCAACAATCGCTCGAGAAACTGTAAGGGGTCACAGGAGTCTTAAAAATGCACTGTTAAAAAAAATCGACCCGAAAACAGCACACTGTCGGGGTAACATTTGTGCCACGACAGTGAGCTGCAATTTTGAAAACATCAAGGTGTAGTTTTTTGTTTGACATCACATGCAGTTATTTTACAGCATGTCTGTTAAATCATTTAACAGCAACTGCTGTATTTTAACCCCACATTTTTTTACCGCTTAACATCACATGCTGTATTTTAACCCCACATTTTTCCCCGCTTAACATCACATGCTGTATTTGAACCCCACATTTTTTTTTTCGTTTTGCATCATAAGCTGTTGTTTTACAGCATCAACTGCCAAGCAGTTTTCACCCTAATGGCACCAGCAGTTGCAAACACGTTTAAAAACTTTTTGAAACTATTTTCTAAAAAAGAAAAAAAGTTTTTAAAATGTATTTGCAGCTGTTAGCTACTATTGGTAAATAAATGCATTTAATTTTTTTCTTCTTTAACTCAGCATGCTGTTATTTTTTTATACCTTGTCGTTTAGCTGTTTTACATCAAATGCATTTTAATACTTTGTTACAACAGTTTACTTACCAGTTACCTGCTGCTTCTTAACATATTTACAGGGTGTCTCGATTTTCGTATTTTAAACAAACCTAAAAATGCTTGACTTCAGAAGTTTTTATTAAGGGCCCCGAACAAAAAAGAAGTTACAATTTAATTTTTAAGTTTCCTTCTTAAAATTTAACTTTTCTGAGTAAAATCATTAGGAAAAGAAATACAGGTGAAATCATTTAATAATTTTCAAGCTTTTGTTTATTCAATTAACGTTTCAAGTAAAAGCTCCTCCGTGGTTTAAATAAGCGTAGTAAGTTGACATCTGTAAAAAAAATTATGTAGTTTTGGTTTTTTTTGGATTCGGTCAGATTGCATTTTTTTTGTTGCAAATGTTAATAATAAATTGGGTAAAAAAATCTAAAAACTTTTATTACACCCCCTAAGAATTTATCAACAAAAATACAATTAGTTATTACTATTACCAGCAATAAAATTTATACAATTGAAGTATTAAGATGCTAGATTTCAACACAAATTTATTCCTTTATTTCAAGAACTTTTTATACAAGAAACATAAATAAAATTAAGAAAAAGTAACAAAAACTTGTAATATATTTAAACACTGGCACTTTGTGTAGCTATATAAGTGCTACAATTTATTTCTTTGCTTCCAATAATCATTCTATACCCGTGAAGTTAGTAAATATTAATTTTTTTTTAATATTTTTCTTAAATTATTAAGCTAAAACATATAATTTTAGTGAACAGTAAATTTTTATGCCTAAAAAGTAAAAATATGATGTGTAACATTTAAAAGTAAATACTTTATTTTTTGCAGTGAAAAAATCATTTATATACAAATAAACAATACCCCAAAGAAAGAAAATCTATTTATTCTTCAAAATGACTTGTAACAAAAAAAAAAAAAACCAAAAATTTTTCAATACAATATTAAAGATCAGAAAAATTATGGATTTACAAAAACCGATTACAAATAGTTGTTACTATTTAAAGAACATATTATACAAATTTAAGAAGTTCACAGTATAGTAGAAAGAAGTTCAATGTTTTGGAGAACGCAGTGAAACGGATGCCGGCATATCCACAATGGTTGATCCAATTGGTTAAAAAAAAGGCCAAAAACTAAAACATCCAAACTTTTGGTTTATACAAAAAAACGACAAAAAAAACCCGGTTTATTTATTTCTTTGAACTTTATTTTCCCCCATCCTTGATTAAAAATATGCCTACTTGCAGCAAATCACTTTAAAAGGGAAAATTATGTGGAATTTGTACAGACTTCTATCAAAAATTATAAAGAGGTACTTCTCTCTTGCTCTTGTACAATACCTAAAAATGAAATATACAATAGGGTGTATCGAAAAAACCAAGTTTTTGATATCAAATTTGTAATAGTGCGGAAAAGTTGCCTTATGTTATTGTTAGTATCTGTGCAAAATATTATTGATCTGAGTTAATATCTTCAGTTGCCTCTCAGACCATTAATTATGCAAAATTAGCTAATTTCATTTTTTTTTCTTAAAAATTATGAAATCGGAATCTTTAATTTTAATAGTGCGGAAAAGTTACCTTATATTATTGTTAGTATATGTGCAAAATTTTGTTGATCTGAGTTAATATCTTTAGTTGCCTCTTGAGTACATTAATTATGCAAAATTTGCTAATTTTATCGTTTTTCAATATATTTTTTTAAAAAATTAAGAAATTGAATTTTTAAGTCTTACCAGTGGCGAATAATTGCCATATTACTCCTTAGAGCGTGTGCAAATTTTTATTGATGTTGATAAGTTTCTTCAGTTGCCTCTGAGACCATTAATTATGCAAAATTCGCTAATTTTACCAGATATGCAGCCCCCAAAGGCAACTGAAGAAATTAATCAACATCAATAAAAAATTGCACACGCTCTAAGGAGTAATATGGCAATTATTCGGCACTGGTAAAATTTAAAAATTTAATTTCTTAATTTTTTGAAAAAAATATATTGAAAAAACGATAAAATTAGCGAATTTTGCATAATTAATGGTCTCAAGAGGCAACTAAAGATATTAACTCAGATCAACAAAATTTTGCACACACAGTAACAATACTATAAGGTAACTTTTCCGCACTATTAAAAATTTAAAGATTCCAATTTTATAATTTTTAAGAAAAAAAATGAAATTAAGGAATTTTGCATAATTAATGGTCTGAGAGGCAACTGAGATACTAACTCAGATCAATAAAATTTTGCACATATACTAACAATAACATAAGGCAACTTTTCCGCACTATTACAAATTTGATATCAAAAACTTGGTTTTTTCGATACACCCTAATATACAATATTTAAACATCACAAACATTATTGAACCTTTTGGATATTGAAAAAAATTGCATTAATATTATAGAAATATATGTATATATTATTAGATAAATAAATAGAAATTCAGACTATTTTCAAACTAAATATTTTTTAAAAAATGTAAACATGATAAATGAAAATCCAGTTAGTTTCAGTTATAACTCCATGGCGATTGAATGAAAAATAGAAATTCAGATATCCGGCCAAAGATAAACTCTGCAATTGTACAAATTAGTGTAAAACCCATGTCGCTGTCTTTTCAGTAAAATACAATTAGAGAAGTATTTTTTTTATCAAACTGCATTCATAGAATCGGCAACACAAATAACTTCTTTTTGTGTTTTAAAACTGTATTGGACTGCCAAACACATGTCAAAAATACTTTATCCAAGGAACGACAGAAGATTTTTTTTTATAACTGAAATAAATTAGACAAGATTAGATATAGAAAACAGTCAAGTAATTTAAGGTTAGGTTTATTAAATTTAAAATTCATAACAATTAACTTATTGTACTGGATATGATGTCTTCACAAGATAATTTTAAGCTATTAATTATTATGATTATCTGTAAGAACACAACCTGTAGATTCGGGCTGACATGTAGTTATGTTTTTCAAATAGATTTATTTATATATGATTCAAAAAATTTTAAATTCAATTATATTCAAATTATAATCTTAGTTTTTGTCACAATATTACTCTATCTCTCTCTCTCTTAAGTGATAATTTAAAATGTAATATTCACACACACAAACAAAAACAGAAGTAAATTTATTCAATTATTTTTTTTTTAATTAAAAAAGACTATTTGGAATAATTGATGTTCAGAAATTTTGATATGTCAAGAAATAACTTTATTTTTGTAATAGTAAACATTTTCTGACATCATACACAATAATCTATATAAATATAATATATTGTCTTCACAGAATATTCATAAGTAAAATTGAAAACTTTAAATAAAAATATATCAAATTTAAAAATTCTTAATTTTTTTTTGTTTCCATTAGTTAAAAAAATTATATATTTAAAACAAATCCTATACAAACAAAATTATGCTACATGCCTGTAAATTGCAATAAAATGTTAAATAAAAAAATATATTTCTCGATTATGAATGCTTTTACGCGAATAAATACCCATTTTCATTAAAATATATATATATATATATATATTTCATTCATTATTTAGAACGCCAATGATTTTGAAAGTTGCAGACGATAAAACGTTATTTAGACGCAAATTAAAGCAGTCAAAATTAGATTTTATCATTGCTAACAGAATATCAAACGTAATAATTTTTTTCTTTAATATTCAGATGATCTTTTCGAAATTTAAACGATAGCACTTTATTCTTATATAAATAGACTAATAACTGGAAAAGAACAAAAAAAAACCTAATTAATAGTTACGGTTTCTTGACGTTTTTATCATTGATTATTTATTATAGGGAGGAATATAAACAACAACACAACTCTGCTATAACTTTTGTACTTGCACTTTTTTTATGCGGGTAAAAGTTACTGAGCTAGCTACATCGACAATTCCACAACAGTCATCTATCTTAAATTTTCATAACACGGTATTACATTCTAACGCAATATACAAATTTGATACTTCAAGTACTGGTTCAATCAAAATCACATACAAAAACAAGAAAGAAATGTACATTATTAAATCTAATAAACATTCACTATAAGTTTTATTAACTAAAATAAATTACTCACCGAGTCACCGTCTTGTTTTAGCAGAAACTAAAAAATTAACGATTCGAACGATCTAATTTAATGGCGGGCGCCGGCAACCCAAACACAAAATATCCTCGTTCCAGACAACTTTGCATTACAACACGCCTTGACCCTTGACGTGAATCGCAAGCGCCGTCTAGCGGATTCTTAAAAACTTAATACGTTGTGTGCAGTATTAAAAATTATAGCACTGGGGTGTTTTTCTTTCTACAAAACTCTGTGGTGTTGTTTTGAAAACAGCAAAATAAATTTTTTAAAGTACAATAATCTGTGTTGTTTGCAAGTACATCAGCACAATCTGCCTTACATAGAGTGCAGTTTGGGTGGTTATTTTACATTTTTCGTGATGTAATTTTACATTTTTTTAACAGTGTGTGCAAAGAAAGTTCTACAAAGTAGAGTTTGATCTTTCATGTAATTTTTTAACTACTCAATATATAAGTATAATTTTTTTATATGTATTTCTATAAGATTTATTTAATATTACACAAATTTTAAAATTTATGAAACTTTAGCCAAAATTAAAATAAATGATATTAAACATAAAGCTATTTGAACACATTGTGATTAGACTTGCGCTTCAAATTTTGAAGTCAAAATTAAAAAAATGAACAAGAAAATGACTTTATATTGTACAAATAAGTACAACCAAGGACTTATACCTAAATTTTCAGCTCAATTTTAATTAGAAATTATTTTTTAAAACATTTAAAATCAAAATTTTAAAATTTTTATTATTTTTTTTAGAAAAAAGTTCTTAAAATAATTTCTAATTAAAATTGAGCTGAGAATTTAGGTATAAATCTTTGTATATATTTGTACAATATAAAGTCATTTTCTTGGTCATTTTTTCAATTTTGACCTCAAAATTTACCACGCAAGCCTAATCCCAATGTGTTAAAATAGCTTTATGTTTAATATCATTTATTTTAGTTTTTGCTAAAGTTTCATAAATTTTAAAATTTGTTTTATATTAAATAAATCTTGTAGAATTACATGTAAAAAAATTATGCTTATATATTGAGTAGTTAAAAAATTACATGAAAGATCAAACTCTACTTTGTAGTACCTTCTTTGCACATTTTTAAGACTCCTGTGACCCCTTAATTCTTTTAGACAATAAATTAAAATAAATTTATTTTTGCGACATCGATCAGTTTCAATGAAGTCAAATATATTTCACTACGAGATTCTTTGTATGCTGGTATGGAATGTTTTCATTCTATTTAAATGCGAGATCTATTACATATTTATTCTTTGAAATATAATTTTTTGCAAACGATTTAACCCTCTAATGCATACTGTTACCGTTTGGTAACAAGCAACATAATCCACTTTATTCTATTAGATTAGAGCTCTTCCAAGACAAATCTGTGTTTTTTCATCTATTACATTTCATTTTAAGGTTTTAGTTACTAATAATCCTCATAGATGATAGTAGTAAAAGTGTATTCAAAATTAAAGAGTGAGTTTATTAACTTTTGTGAAATTACGTTTTTGTCAATATTCAAAGAATAACAAAATTACTACTAAATACTAATAAATTGTTTTGAAAAATTAATCATAGTTAAAAAGGGTTATTTTGAAATATTTTTAGTAGTTTTCTAGTCATTATTATCAAAATTGGAAGTTTGCAGTTGGTTTTTGTCATATGGAATTTTTTTTAAAAATTGAAATTATTTAAATTCTAATGCAGTTAATTTTTTTTTTTGTATTTTTCCCATAATGTGTGAGTATTAAAGATACATATATATTTTTTTGGGATGAAAATAAAAATTCATGCTTTAGAGCAGGGGTTCCCAACCTTTTTGCACCTGCGTACCACTTGACTTTTTAATAAATTTTGGCGTACCACCAGAACTAAATTTTTTAAGTAATGTATAATAGTTACTCTTCTAAAAGTGTTCAAAGGCCTTTTGAATTTCAACACTTATTCTGCTTCTATGTTTATTTTTTGTATATAAGAGTTCAGAAAATCCCCTCTAGTAACTTGTGACAAATGGCATCAAAAATAGCAGAACTTGCCGGAAGATCAAGGGGTTTAGGTTTGACATCCGATCCAAAAGTTAATTGAAGATTTCTTTTTAAAATACTGTTTCTTTTTTAAATAAATGTCTAATATAATTAGTAATATGTTTGTATGTACGTTGTTCATGCATACAGAAGCTATTAATTGCAACAGGTTGCTCACATCACTCACACGTACCATCTGAAATCCTCCCGCGTACCACCAGTGGTACGCGTACCACCGGTTGGGAACCTCTGCTTTAGAGGGTTAAGTAATAATTATTTAATTTTCGAAATAAAATACATGAAACCAGCCGAACTTAGCGGGTATATGTTTAATATAGAATTAATGAAGTGTTTGGCGCCTTTGTACCTGTTAAGCACAACTGTTGTGTGGAAGCGGGTCAAGTGACAGATTCTGTTACAAACCTACTTGTTAATTTACATTTCCTATTTTAAGTGCATTTTTGAGTAATTTTGTGGTTTTGGTTCTTCGAATAATTAAATGTTTATTTATAACTGCAAATAAATCAAGCGGATGATAAGTAGTATTTATTTTATTGGCGATAGAAAATTAATGAAAATAACTGATTTGGCTTTAAGAAGTTGAAATTATAGCTGTATTCTGTGCTTAGTGAAATTTATTTTAATGTATATAAATGTAATGTAGAAACGGTTGTTGATGTCACTTACTGTTACGAACCTAGTTTTTTTCAAGATAAGAATTTTAGTACGCATTTAAGTAACAGGAAAGTAGGCTATTTGAGTTCTTTTAAAATTTCTTGTTTTACTTACGTATTACTTTTGTTATAAAAAAATAATCATCATCAAAAAATGTCGATATGCAAATATCTGTGTTAGTAAAAGATCATCAAAACCTTTTTAAGTAGTATTACTTTATTTGAAATATTTATGTGACACCTTGTAATGATTAAATTACGTTGCTATACTGCATCTGGCTATTTCCATTCAAAATTGAATTTATGTAGTGTAAGTCACGCGTATAAAAAGTTATCACTACAACTTTTAACATTAAAAGGAAAAACGCGGAATAGCTTATCTACACTTACTAATACTAGATAATGTAATGTGCTTTATTTCGTTTATACTTCAAATTTAAAAGCTTTTAAGCTCCTCCTAAATTGTGACTTACACTACTGTTACATAAAACTAGCTACATACATTATCATTGCTAATTTCACAATATAAAAATTATATAGAAAATATGTTTCCCTTAAAAAAAACTAAAAATACTAAATGCACTAAAAATAAATTAAAATCTTCATTTTTTTGTTTACCTTTCAAAGCATAGCACTTGTTTTTTTTTTTCAATTGAAAGAATTGAATAGAATTCATATATTTAGATCTTTTTTAAGTGAGATAAAATTAAAAACTCACAAAAACTTTTGGAAATAGTAGTCTCATGAGACTATTAAAAAACTAAAGTTCCTAGACTAACACCTAAATTAAATGGAGTTAAGTAAATATGATCAGGTATAAAAAATAAAATAAAGGTTCTAAATAAATAGTAATAATTCAAATTTTGCAAATTGAAATCTACATGCCTAGAATAATTTTTTTTCTTCGCCAAGAATAGAAATATATATTTAAAACTTTCAACAGCAAAATTACTGCCTTCGAGTTCGATGGAGACCAAATACATCCGTTTTTAATGCTAGATATATGATATTGACTTAAAAGAGAATCAAAACTTACAAAAAAACAAAAAATCGAACATATTCAAGGGAGCGGAATAACGTTCCCGTTTAACCCCGAATATTTTGGATACTTTTACTACAGGGTGGTTATAAAATAACGCTCGCTATTCGGAACGGTCTGTAGCTTGAATGAATAATCTAAACGCAACAAAAATTGAGACACTTACTAATCAAGAAGGGGGGGGGGGGGGGGTGGAATCATAAAAAACTTAAAATCATAAAAAACAACCTCGTCTCTCTACCATGGTTCTAAATACGAGGCGTAGTCAATTATGGCCGATTTCGGCCAACACAGCTAATTACGCCTTATAATTTAGAACACTGGTCAAGAGATGAGTTTCTTTTTTTCGAAAAAGAATGGAATCATAAAACAGAAACTCGTCTCTTGACCAAGGTTCTAAATACGAGGCGTACCCAATTATGGCCAATTACACATCCAATTACGCCTCGTAATTTAGAACCTTGGTCAAAAGACGAGTATATTTTTTATGATTCCATTCTTTTCCCCCCTTCTTGATTAGTAAGTATTTCAAAGTTTGTTGCATTTAGATTATTCATTGAAGCTACAGACCACTCCGAATAGCGAACGTTATTTTATAACCACCCTGTATGTCTCTACGTTTTATAGTTAAAAAGGATTTTTCCTTTTGAAAATTATTTCTTTTTTTTCCCTTTGTTTTCAGAAAGAAAGTGAAATATTATCTTGAACTTAATATGTATCACTACTAAGTAATGAAATATACAATATAAATTGATTTTCATCAATTAGCTGCTTCATCGATAAATAAAATAGTTTTTTTTTGTCATTGCACGATGACCACAGGAGGGTTATTGGCAACGGGTGTCGTAATTTGGAACCACGGTCAATTGACTAACCGACGCCTGAATAGGCACCCAACTCGGTGGGACTTTGAATCATAATTTACGTACAGCTGGGGGAAAAAAACGCTCCACCCCACGTTTCTCAGCTGCTATTGGGCAAGGAACTTTGTGAAAGGTGTCATTTTTCAGGAAATAGCGTAAGGAACTGAGAACTGGCAACAAAAATTGTATAAGGGGTCGTCTACATATTAAAATGTGTACCAACTTTGAAAATTCCAATAGCAACACCCAATTTTTTTACATAAAAATGTTCAGCACCTTCAAAATACCCCATCTGTAAAAAAGAATTATTTACTTTGCATTATTTGCTGAGCTATAAGCACTCAAAGTTGAACGCCCATAATGTTAAAAAAGTTTCATAAACCTTTATTCATATCTCCACAAATAAAAGGAATTAAAGAAAGTTTTTTTTTCTCATTATATACTTCTTAATCTTCCAAAAACAAATCATACAAGTTTTTTCATCAATTTTTCAGTTTTAATAATTTTTTTATTTAAATTTAAATAATAAAAAATAAAACATGAATAGCAACCCCAAATTTTTTTTACATAAATCGATAAAGTAGATCAAGTAGAACCAAAATCCCAAATTTTTTAATTCAAAAACAATTATTTGCCGAGTTATTGTAAAAAAAACTGAAAAAGACGAATTTTAGGGATCGTGTAAAAAATTACTTGGCGAATTCGATCCTAACTTGCATTATCGTTTGGTGATTGAAAAGCATTTGTTGATAAATGTTTGTTCAAATTATTGATGTCTGAAAAAAATCTAAAAATCTTTTCTTATTTCAAGTGCATGCAATGTATTTTGTTTGTCGGATTAACTTTAAATTTTATCGATTACTATGTTTTTAAATATGTGTTATTTCCAATACAATTTCAAGAAGTGAGTATCAAAAATAAATATGCTAAAATATAATTGGAATTCGGTTTTCTGTACATTTTATTGTTACCACATTGCTTATTTAAAATTATTAGTGCCCACTTTCCTTGATTATAAATCATTGCCCAATCATTCTGAATAATTTTATTTTGCTTTCCTTAAATATCGTGTTAAGGTTGTAATCCTCGTTTTGAAATACGTGGTTTATATTACGGGCGACAAATTTTTAACTAACTTTTTGCAGCAATATTAATGAAACAAAAATTTGCATAAAAAATGTGAAACATTAATGCAATAATCATGTTAGTCAATGTGATTATAACTAATCGCATTTGAAAATCTGTTCGTTATAAATAACCGTATATGCGACTTAAATTAAAATTAAAAATTTTTATCTTCTAGTCTTTGTTTTATTTCTGAATTTATAATTTCAAAATAAAAAAACATTTAAAAAATCACAATATTAGTGAAGAAAGTTAAATTCTAGCATCCGTTGGCGAGATTATGTTAACCCAGTTAGTTTGTTGTTTTGAAAAGACGCAACACAAATATTACTGTTTTCACTTTAGAGATGTCCCCCTAAACGAGTTCAAAATTAATGCTTTAATATCTCAGCAAATAATGCGAACTAGATCATAATTTTTTATACATGGGGTATTTTAAAGGTGCTGAACATTTTCTCTCTATATTAAAAAAAAAGTAAGCTTTTTTGATCTGTACGGCGCAATTTTTGGAGTACAACTCCAATTTTTTTACTGAAGGTCTCAATTGGTATAGGGGTAATGTCCACAAAATATTTTTTAAAAAATCCAATTAGTTTTGTAATTAAAAAATAAAAAAGAGCGTTTTTTGACTAAATTCGATATTAAAGAAATTTTCGTCCAACGATTTTTCTGAATTTCGAGTATTTTGTGGACTTTTTATGTATCAACAAATTGCCATAGTTATGATAATCAAGTTGGATCCGGTTTAGAAGTTATGGGTTTTTTAATATATTTTTTTTATTTTTTTTTACTTTACTTTTTGATCTGTACGGCGCAATTTTAACCAATAATATCCCATTTTTTTATTGAATATAGAAACGAGTATAGATTTCATGTCCACAAATTTTTTATAAAAAATTCAAATTAGTTTTTAAATTAAAAAATATTTTGTAAAAACGCAAAAAAGGTGTTTTTTGACTAAATTCGATATTAAAGAAATTTTCGTCCAACGATTTTTCTGAATTTCGAGTATTTTGTAGACTTTTTATGTATCAACAAATTGTTATAATTATTATAATCAAGTTCAACCCGGTTTGGAAGTTATGGGTTTTTTTATTTTATTTTTAATTTTTTTTTTTACTTTTAGATCTGTACGGCGCAATTTTCAACAATAATCTTCCATTTTTTTACTGAATGTAGAAAAGAGTATAGATTTTATGTCTATCAATTTTTTAAAAAAAATTCAAATTAGTTTTTAAATTAAAAAATATTTTGTAAAAACGCAAAAAAGGCGTTTTTTGACTAAATTCGATATTAAAGAAATTTTCGTCCAACGATTTTTCTGAATTTCGAGTATTTTGTATACTTTTTATGTATCAACAAATTGCCATAATTATTATAATCAAGTTCAACCCGGTTTGGAAGTTATGGGTTTTTTTATTTTATTTTTAATTTTTTTTTAATTTTACTTTTTGATCTGTACGGCGCAATTTTCAACAACAATCTTCCATTTTTTTACTGAATGTAGAAAGGAGTATAGATTTTATGTCTACCAATTTTTTTAAAAAAAATTCAAATTAGTTTTTAAATTAAAAAATATTTTGTAAAAATGCAAAAAAGGCGTTTTTTGACTAAATTCGATATTAAAGAAATTTTCGTCCAACGATTTTTCTGAATTTCTAGTATTTTGTAGCCTTTTTATGTATCAACAAATTGCCATAAATATTATGATCAAGTTTTCCCCGGTTCGGAAGTTATGGGCTTTTTTAAAATTTTTATTTTTGGTTTACACTCATACTTTTCTATCTGTACGATACAACTTTTATGGGACAACTCCAATTTTTTTACCGAATAAAGAAAATAGTTTTTATTTCATTTCTGCAAAATATTTTTCAAAAATTCAAATTAGTTTTTTAATTAAAAAATCTAAACGTACAAGCATTTGCGTCAGTCAAACTTCGTTTGAGTCAATAACTCAATTTTGTTTCAGAATTCCTTCTTTGCGGATAATTTCTCTATATTAAAACAAAATAAACTTTTTCTATCTTTACTATGCAATTTTTGGAGTACAACTCCAATTTTAAATTTTGCGGCAATAAAGATTCGACAATTAAACGAGAGCTGCTTTCAAGCTTCATGTTATGAACTCAGTATTATGTACTCTCGGTTGGCAACGAAGAATCTGGATGTTTATTTTTTTTCCCGATGAATGGTGGCGCACGATCTCCGCTTTAACTGGGCTGAAAATTTCCACCCTTAAAATGTTAAAAATAGCTGAAATTACAAGTTTTTGGTCATTTCAATCGGTTTTCAGTGTCGCACATGTTTCAAACGCGTGGTTTGTTCGGGAGAATGGAAGGGGGGGGGCACTTTTTGACATTGGAAGGCTGTGGGGATCAACCGTCAAATTTCCAAACTTCGACAAAAAAAGATCAGATTTTTTTAAAGGTATGTAATCGAAAATGCAAAATACTAATAATAATATATAAAATAACCTGAAAAATGGCATCTTATTTCAATTGTACATGTATTTCATGTTGCAAATATCATCAATACAGAAGTGCAATCAAATAAACATCTAAATTTCATATTATTTAATTTCTCCGGTTTAACCGGATTTTCGTTTAACCGGCTTACCATCGGTCTCGTTTAGGCCGGTTAAGAGGGAGTCTACTGTATTTGTGTTCTGGTGTGATTATCGGTGGTTTGTTTAGTTTTTTCCACTCATATGCTTGATATGTTTCAAGGTGTAATTTATATATGTATACATATGCATGTAACCATGGTTATGACAAGCAGAGATGCTTTGTGCGTATCGCAACTAAATGCAAAACAAAGCTAAATCACTATCACAAGTTTCTAATTTTGTGTCGCTTTTTGCAGTGCGATATTTGCTTACACGCTGGGCTTACTTATTTAACACCCTGGGCTTAACAGTAAAAAGGTGTCCCAGTGTATAGCGCATTCATAATTTTGTCATTTGACCGACGATACATGTTTCATGGAGGATCTGGCAACAGCTTCACAGTCTTGTTTTCTTTTTTTTTCTTTTCTCGAATTACTTTTGTTTTGGTAGGTTGGTTGGTCAAGATATATTCAGGTTTGTGCGGGCTGACCAAGCACACTGACCTGAATATATGTCTGCAATCCAAAACAAAACAAAAGTAATTCGAGAAAAATGAAGACGAGACTGCGAAGCTGTTGCCAGATCGCTATTACAAGTTTCTATTTTTGTGCCGCTTTTTGCAATGCGATATTTACTTACACGCTTGGCTTGCTTATTTTACACCCTGGGCTTAACAGTAAAAAGTTTTTTCGTCCCTGTGTATAGCGCATTCATAATTTTGTCATTTGACCGACGATACATGTTTCACGGTGGATCTGGCAACAGCTTCGCAGTCTTGTTTTCATTTTTTTCTTTTTCTTGAATTACTTTTGTTTTGGTAGGTTGGTTGGTCAAGACATATTCAGGTTTGTGCGCTGACCAAGCACACTGACCTGAATATATGTCTGCAATCCAAAACCAAACAAAAGTAATTCGAGAAAAATGAAGACGAGACTGCGAAGCTGCATTTTGGTGTCACTTTTCGCAATGCGATATTTACTTACAAGCTGGGCTCACTTATTTTACACCCTGGGCTTAACAGTAAAAAGTTTTTTCGTACCTGTGTATAGCACATTCATAATTTTGTCGTTTGACCGACGATAGATGTTTCACGGAGGATCTGGCAACAGCTTTGCTGTATTGTTTTTTACATTTCGATTCCTTCCGGGCTGTCGATGTGGCTACTCAAGCCCTGATATCCTTAAAAAAAACTGGTACCCTCTGCGTACTGCTTATTATTGCAATTCGGACCGTGACATTCTTAAAATAATCGCTGGCACCCTTTCCGAGCCGTCGATTGTGGCTATTCTGGTTGTCGATTCTGGACTCGGGCAGTTATATCCTAATGATTGTTGAAAAGTTGTGAAATGGCGCTAGACCACAAAGTAGGATTTTACCTGTAATTCTATTAATTTTCCAGAATTTTACGGATAACATTAATTCTTTATTATCCAAAGTAAAAGGAAAATGTGCTTTAATTAAAACCTTTGTGGTCTGGTGTTTGGAAATAATTATTAGAATCACTCATTGAAAAGTCACTGCCCGAGTTTCCATAATCGAGGGCCCAGAGTATTGCCGAGCAGCCACAACGTACTGCTTATTATTGCAACTCGGACCGTGACATTCTTAAAATAACCGCTGGCACCCTTTCCGAGCCGTCGATTGTGGCTATTCTGCAATTCTCTGGGTTGTCGATTATGGACTCGGGCAGCTATATCCTAATGATTGTTGAAAAATTGTCAAATGGCGCCAGACCACAAAGTAGGATTTTACCTGTAATTCTATTAATTTTCCAGAATTTTACGGATAACATTAATTCTTTATTATCCAAAGTAAAAGGAAAATGTGCTTTAATTAAAACCTTTGTGGTCCGGTGTTTGGAAATAATTATTCGAATCACTCATTGAAAAGTCACTGACCGAGTTTCCATAATCGAGGGCCCAGAGTATTGCCGAGCAGCCACAATCGACGGCTCGGACGGGGGTAACAGAGATTTTTTTTATGGATTTGACGGCGCAAGTAGCCGTAACCAATGACGCAGAGGATTTCGGAGTAGCCGCAATCGATGGCCCGGAAGGGTACCAGTGGTTTTTTTTTAGGATATCACGGCTTGAAAAGCCACAATCAACAGCCCAGGGGGAGTATCAGCATATGTTTTAAAAGTGTGTCATGGGCTCAGATTTGATGATATTAAGAACGCTGTGAGTCTTCGGAGATTGAGCAGCCATACAAGAGTGATAGCTTGCAAGCCAGTGAGATTGCGCAGCAATCCAAGGGTGCGAGCCGAGTTAGATTGCGCAGCAATCTACTTGCTTCAAACTTGGCGCGCGTATCGCCCGATTTGGTGACCAGATCTTACAGATTGTATAGATGAGCATTCATGCATTGGCAGTATCCTCTTAATAGTCTTGCATGTTTGTTTGTGGAGCAAGCAAAGAGAAATTGCGTAGCAATTCTGGGGGGTTGTTGAGTGGTAGCGAGCAGGGGGCGAAGCCCCCTGCCGGCCGCGAAGCGGCCAATGGAATTGCGCAGCAATTCCGGGGGTTGGCGAGCGATAGCGAGCAGGGGGCGGAGCCCCCTAGTTATGTAAAAAATAATTGGGTGTTGCCATTGGAATTTTCAAAGTTGGTACTCATTTTAATATGTAGACGACCCCTTATGCAATTTTTGTTGCCAGTTCTAAATTACTTACGCTATTTCCCGAAAAATGACACCTTTCATAAAGTTCCGTGACCAATAGCAGCCGAGAAACGAAGGGTGGAGCGTTTTTTTCCCCCCAGCTGTACATCCCTTCTGCATGGAGTTAATTCGTTGAAAACATTTGTTTTTACTACAGTGGTGGCCAAAAGTGTGGACACTTTTTGAAAGTTTCATGTGTTTCAACTGTTACCCGTGTTCTTGCATCTATTAAATTTCGCTTAAATACAAACATTTAAATATTTAGTTGAAGGTAATTTAATGTCGAATTTCATTAAAAAAAACAGAATTAAAGTATCTGTATTACAAATAAAGTTATGCTTATTTTAGTTGAACAAACAAGCACAATCAATGGATTCTCTTATGCTAAAATTGCAATACAAGTTGGTGGTTCAATGACTTGCAAAACTAAGACAGATCATACTATTAGTTGCATAACTTATTCGTTATTCAGATATTGTAATACTGTATTTTTAATTTTGCATGAAATTACTTTGATGATGATGATGTTGTGTCCATGGATATATATTATATGGGACCAAAGGTCTCATAGACTGCTTCAGCGATCTGCACACAGTGGTCCTCATAAAGATTAAATTACTTTTAATTTAATATACAATTGTTTAATATGATATACAATTAATATATTCTGTAATCACACAAAGTTGAAAAATATGAAACTTTCAAAAAGTGTCCACACTTTTGGCCACCATACTGTACACGGGCCATTTATAGATTGGCAGTTGGACCTCCCCCATGCAAGGCGAATATGCCTTGACCAACAGGGCTTCCTATCCCCTTAAATAACTTTAAATGATTTAAATGTTTTATTTCAAAAATTCTACACCACGGGCCTTAAAGTATTAAAATAAACAATGATAAGGGCTGTGGGGAGCCTAGTGGTTAGAGTATTGGTCTCGGAATCGAGTCATGATACCACTGAAGACCCATCGAGTATACGCGGAGTACGTGCTCGTTAAATCTGTGGGTCCGAAAGTCCTGTAGATGGTCATTGCTTCCCAAGGGTACAGGTAACTGGAGACTATTTCCCTCTCTTTCAGGGACATGTCTAAATTGTGGAGGTTGGCGATAGATGACAGCATCTGTCATGTATGTGTATGTGTGTATTGTGTTTGTCTTACTTGACGAAGTTTTATATGCCGGTCTCAAGCCTAAAAATGTCTTCCAACCAACCAACCAATCTAAACAATAATAAAACTCTCGATTGTCATGAAATTCT
Source organism: Hylyphantes graminicola (assembly GCA_023701765.1). NCBI lineage: Eukaryota > Metazoa > Arthropoda > Arachnida > Araneae > Linyphiidae > Hylyphantes > Hylyphantes graminicola. Next base: position 43,484,612 of record CM043120.1, read on the forward strand.
TGGGATAAAACTGCCGTGGGAGGCAAACAGCAGTATCCAGACTATTGACGTGAGCCTCAATAACTATTATGATCTATAAGAAAGCACAATGGAATGCTGATTATTTCAGGACAGTCCCATTCATTGTTGTAGTTATTGCAGTTTTTGAAAATACGTTTTTAAACACCCTTATTACGTTTGTAACTAAATAAGCATTTCTACGATTTAATTTAATATGTAGTTGCTGAGTTATCTTGAAACTAAAAAAAGTTTCATAAGTTGGTCCAATTCATTGTTGTAGTTTTTGAAGTTTTCGAAGAGACCCTATTATGCACTCTTAAATACACCAGTGTAACTGAATAAGCATTTCCACGATTTAATTTAATAGGCAGTTGCTGAGTTATGTTGAAACTTAAAAGGTTTCGTAAGGTGGTCCAATTCATTGTTGTAGTTATTGCAGTTTTCGAAAAGACCCTTTTATGCACTCTTAAATACGAGAGTAACTGAATAAGCATTTCCACGATTTAATTTAATAGGTAGTTGCTGAGTTATGTGAAACTTAAAAAGGTTTCGTAAGGTGGTCCAATTCATTGTTTTAGTTATTGCAGTTTTCGAAAAGACCCTTTTATGCACTCTTAAATACGAGAGTAACTGAATAAGCATTTCCACGATTTAATTTAATAGGTAGTTGCTGAGTTATGTTGAAACTTAAAAAGGTTTCGTAAGGTGGTCCCATTCATTGTTGTAGTTATTGCAGTTTTCGAAAAGACCCTTTTATGCACTCTTAAATACGAGAGTAACTGAATAAGCATTTCCACGATTTAATTTAATAGGTAGTTGCTGAGTTATGTTGAAACTTAAAAAGGTTTCGTAAGGTGGTCCAATTCATTGTTGTAGTTATTGCAGTTTTCGAAAAGACCCTTTTATGCACTCTTAAATACGAGAGTAACTGAATAAGCATTTCCACGATTTAATTTAATAGGTAGTTGCTGAGTTATGTTGAAACTTAAAAAGGTTTCGTAAGGTGGTCCAATTCATTGTTGTAGTTATTGCAGTTTTCGAAAAGACCCTTTTATGCACTCTTAAATACGAGAGTAACTGAATAAGCATTTCCATGATTTATATTAATAGGTAGTTGCTGAGTTATGTTGAAACTTAAAAAGGTTTCGTAAGGTGGTCAAATTCATTGTTGTAGTTATTGCAGTTTTCTAAAAGACCCTTTTATGCACTCTTAAATACGAGAGTAACTGAATAAGCATTTCCACGATTTATTTTAATAGGCAGTTGCTGAGTTATGTTGAAACTTAAAAAGGTTTCGTAAGGTGGTCCAATTCATTGTTGTAGTTATTGCAGTTTTCGAAAAGACCCTTTTATGCACTCTTAAATACGAGAGTAACTGAATAAGCATTTCCACGATTTAATTTAATAGGTAGTTGCTGAGTTATGTTGATACTTAAAAAGGTTTCGTAAGGTGGTCCAATTCATTGTTGTAGTTATTGCAGTTTTCGAAAAGACGCTTTTATGCACTCTTAAATGCGAGAGTAAGTGAATAAGCATTTCCATGATTTAATTTAATAGGTAGTTGCTGAGTTATGTTGAAACTTAAAAAGGTTTCGTAAGGTGGTCCAATTCATTGTTGTAGTTATTGCAGTTTTCGAAAAGACCCTTTTATGCACTCTTAAATACGAGAGTAACTGAATAAGCATTTCCACGATTTAATTTAATAGGTAGTTGCTGAGTTATGTTGAAACTTAAAAAGGTTTCGTAAGGTGGTCCAATTCATTGTTGTAGTTATTGCAGTTTTCGAAAAGACCCTTTTATGCACTCTTAAATACGAGAGTAACTGAATAAGCATTTCCACGATTTATTTTAATAGGTAGTTGCTGAGTTATGTTGAAACTTAAAAAGGTTTTGTAAGGTGGTCCAATTCATTGTTATAGTTTTTGCAGTTTTCGAAGATATCCTTTTATGCACTCTTAAATACGAGTGTAACTGAATAAACATTTCCACTATTTAATCTAACATGTAGTTGCTATTAAGTCGAAACTAAGAAACTTTCCGGCAAGCTCTTCATTTAAGCATAAAAACATATGAAACGCTTGGCATTTCGATTAAGGGGTCACAGGAGTCTTAAAAATGTGCAAAGAAGGTACTACAAAACATAGTTTGATCTTTCATGTCATTTTTGAACTACTCAATGTATAAGTATAATTTTTTTATATGAAATTCCACAAGATTTATTTGTTATGAAACAAGTTTTAAAATTTATAAAACTTTAGCCAAAACTAAAATAAATGATATTAAACATGAAGCTATTTGAACGCATTGTGATTAGGCTTGCGCGGCAAATTGTGAGGTCAAAATTGAAAAAATGACCAAGAAAATGACTTTATATTGTACAAATATGTACAAACAAAGACTTATACCTAAATTCTCATCTCAATTTTAATTAGAAATTATTTTAAAAAAGTTTAAAGTCAAAATTTAAAAAAAATTATTAATTTTTTTAGAAAAAAAGTTCTTAAAATAATTTCTAATTAAAATTGAGCTGAGAATTTAGGTATAAGTCCTAGTTTGTACATATTTGTACAATATAAAGTCATTTTCTTGGTCATTTTTTCAATTTTGACCTCACAATTTGCCGCGCAAGCCTAATCACAATGCGTTCAAATAGCTTCATGTTTAATATCATTTATTTTAGTTTTGGCTAAAGTTTCATAAATTTTAAAACTTGTTTTATAATAAATAAATCTTGTAGAATTACATATAAAAAAATTATACTTATACATTGAGTAGTTCAAAAATGACATGAAAGATCAAACTATGTTTTGTAGTACCTTCTTTGCACATTTTTAAGACTCCTGTGACCCCTTAATGTATCAAATCGGCAGTTTATTTTGTTTACTTGAAATTATAATAACGGAGTAATTATGGAAGCATCTCGACCTATGTTTATTTATGCCAAAGAGTTTCGGTGAAGTATTTGTCTTTTATCCGAACTGTATTAACCAGCGTATGAAGGTTAAAATAAGTAAATATGATTGGTGCCAATAAAAGTGATGCCACTTAGAAGTCCACGAATTGACGTATACAAAACTACTATACTTTATTCCTTAACAATGGGTCTAAACAATACATAATATTATACAATATATAATAACAGGACGTGACTCCCGTAAATATGACCGTATTTTAAATGTACAATCAGCAAGAGCTTATAATGTTTGGGGGATAATGGTTTGAATATTATTTGAAAAAAAATTACAATTTAAAATTATTGATTGAAAAGTATTCCGAAACAGAATATTTCCCTTTTACAATTTAAAAACACGATAAGATTGCAGTAAAATTAAGTACTGCACTTTTCGTTAATTCCAGTATGAAACATCAAAGAACGGGGAAATCTGATTAAAATCGGTAGAAAATGATCGATTTCTTCCAATGTTCTCCAAGTTTGGCCGATACTCATGCGACATTAGCCAAAATTGTTGTGCTACCTGGGAAATTGCTTCGCGCATATGAAATGAAACATTCAGGAAAGCTCGCCAAAACATGCGTGTTTTTTTCTGTACGTATTACTGCAAGTCGATAATCAGTGGCTGTAAAAGGATACTTGACTGTATAGCTAAAATGCCTTCCAATGTTATTTAAATTATAATTGAAAGTAAAAAAAATAACAAATACATGTATAATTTTTGCAAAATAAATCTTTAAATCATTAAAAAAAATCGTTTTTAAAAGGCATTTTTTTCACGTCATCATCACGTAATCACAAACACGTAGGTTTGGCTGACGTCACTATAAACAAGCCGGCGTGATGTTTTTTGTTTTCTGATTAAACTTGATTCAATCTAATTACTATTGAAATAATAAATATTGAAAAAATGTAGGGCTGTTTTACAGAAGCGTATATTTCAAATTCCCCTAAAATCGATTCCAATGTGGTGTTTCAAAGTTTGTTTATAGTTCATAGTGACATCACAGATACCAAGTGATAAACAAGCCGGCGTGATGTTTTTTGTTTTCTGATTAAACTTGATTCAATCTAATTACTATTGAAATAATAAATATTGAAAAAATGTAGGGCTGTTTTACAGAAGCGTATATTTCAAATTCCCCTAAAATCGATTCCAATGTGGTGTTTCAAAGTTTGTTTATAGTTCATAGTGACATCACAGATACCAAGTGACAGCCAGAAAGCGTTTTCATGAGTAATTCATCGTCCTAATTTTTAAATTCATTTTTCTGACATTTTATGGGGTATTTGAAAAAAAAGAGAAAAAATACGGGTCTAATATTTTTAGCATAAGAACATTTTAAGGGGACGCATTACCCAAAAATTGGTCAAAATGTCGATTGTTCAGTTTTTACTTTTTATTATTTACAATAGTCTTCTAAACATTTTCTGAAAGTTTCATAATGATATGTTTTGTAGAAAAAAAGTTATTAAATATTTTCTGGAGTCATTCCTGTTTGAATACTTATTTCGTCTGCTTTCAACCTTTTTTTCTCTGTTTCACGTTTTTCAATTCTTGTGTTTAATACAAGGCTTTTTTTTGCTAATTAAGTAAGAATTTTGAAATTTTTTACCTGTGTTCTTACATATATTATGCGCAAAATTGTGCATGGAATAAGGTCTTCGATGTATAGTTATTTTTTAAAAAAATGTTGAATTCAATAATTTGTATTTTTTGTGTATTTTTTTTGTGATTTTTCACTGTAAATGCATATTACTTTTTAACTGTCGCTCACATTTTAAAATCCATGCACAGCTCTTGAACAAATAGTACTAAAAAGAAACCATAAAAGTTTGGTGAAGTTATTCTTAAAATTGAAGGTGGGGTAGGGTTTATAAAAATGTTCAAAATTTTGGCTTTTTTTTGAATAAATGAAAAACTACTTGTAAATATTCATTTTTATTGCTAGAAATCTTTTATTTAGAGTGAACATTATACAAAACCAATATAATTTACAAGTTTATGTTATTATTTCTAGAAATAATATTTTGAGTAATGCGTCCCCTTAAGCCAATAAAAAAAATTTAGTCAAGTACCGTCAGTGCGGGTAACTTTGGCCAAAATCATAGTTTTTTTCACAAAAGAAGAAAAATTTAACTTCAAAAACGATTTAAGCACTTAAAAATCCTTATGTATTCTAAGTATTGTACATTTAGGAATAATTTTCAGGCATTTTTGTTACATTTTATAAATTAATAAAAAATTGGTATTAATTTAAAAAAATATACGACACTGTTAGGAGCCGGGCGGGTAACTTTGGCCACCCAAGAAATACATCAGAAACATACTTTTTAACATCCTTAAAAGCTGTGTTAACGATTTAAATAGCAATATTAAAACTTTAAACCCAAAAATAACAAAGCTATAAGACATAAAGTATAAGACATATAGTTATTTAAAATGGTATATAACTTAACATTTACATTGCAGTGCATCGTGGAATGGCATTACACGTTGAATACTAGTATTGTTTGTCTCTTAAAAGAAAGAAAAATAAACTTCTATTTTAATAAGGAAAAAGAACTTTTTTGAATCAAGATTTAATAACAAATATATTCGTAAAAAGCAAACGATTTTATTATAAAAGGTGAAAAATAATATATTTATAATTAGGAATTTGAAAATGTTTACCTTTCGACATTTGCGATTTTGAGTGAATACGTATCTTGCATTCTATCTTTATCTTTTTAATGTTTAAAATCATGAGATTAAAAAACAAATATCTAAAAAATGAGTAATCATAAAAGTAAGAATTTTTTCAAAAATAGTTAAACTTAATACACTTTTACATAAATTTTTTTTAAGTGCAAAGTTCCATAAAGAAATATTTACATCTATGGCCAAAGTTACCCGCATTCATCGACAAAAGCTTCCCAATTACAAATATTTAAATACAGAATAAAAAGTAGTCAACTTAGAATAAAACAAATGGTGTAATATTCTTCCTCATTAATAAAAGAATCGAATAGAGTGTTTTATTTAAATATTTTCATTATTTTTTTAAGTGTTCCAGACAAAAGTTGGAAGAGATAGATTTTTGTCATTTTATGCTCGTAAGAATGAAAACAGCATTTGTAGTATTGTCAGATTTAGAATGAGATTTTTTTTACATGAAATGAAAGGCGATATTTCCACCTTTCCAAAAATGTAAAACGATTTAAGATGAGATCATTTTATGAAGACAAACTAAGAATAAAATCTTTTTCCGACGCGTGGCCAAAGTTACCCTCCGAGGCCAAAGATACCCGCTTTGACGGTACCCTATTTCTTGTGATCTCGCAGATCGCCAAGATGGTGCTGATGGTGGTGGTGGCGTTCGCCGTGTCGTGGACCCCGTACTTCGTGGTGTCGCTGGTGACGCAGTGGGCGCGGGTCAACTTCCTCGAGGAGGGACACTTCTTCTTCACCATGCTCAACCTCAACCTGCTCGCCTTCCTCAACTCGTGCGTCAACCCCTTCATCTACGCGGCCATGAGCACGCGCTTCAGGAACGGATTCCTCAGGTAATAAATGGATATTAGGGTGTATCGAATAAACCAAGTTTTTGATATCAAATTCGTAATAGTGCGTAAAAGTTACCTTATATTATTGTTAGTATGTATGCAAAATTTTGTTGATCTGGGTTAATATCTTTAGTGGCCTCTTGAGACCATTAATTATGTAAAATTCGCTAATTTTATCGTTTTTTCAATATATATTTTTTAAAAATTAATAAATTGAATTTTTAAGTTTTACCAGTGCCAAATAATTGCCATATTACTCCTTAGAGCGTGTGCAAATTTTTATTGATGTTGGTTAATTTCTTCAGTTGCCTTTAGGGGCTGCTAATCTGGAATTTGGCCAGATAAGCGCCCCTAAAGGCACTGAAGATATTAATTAACATCAATAAAAATTTGCACACGCTCTAAGGAGTAATATGGCAATTATTTGGCACTGGTAAAACTTAAAAATTCAATTTATTAATTTTTAAAAAATATATATTGAAAAAACGATAAAATTAGCGAATTTTACATAATTAATGGTCTCAAGAGGCCACTAAAGATATTAACCCAGATCAACAAAATTTTGCATACATACTAACAATAATATAAGGTAACTTTTACGCACTATTAAAATTAAAGATTCCAATTTCATAATTTTTAAGAAAAAAAAAAGAAATTAGCAAATTTTGCATAATTGATAGTCTCAGAGGCAACTGAAGATATTAACTCAGATCAATAAAATTTTGCGCATATACTAACAATAACATAAGGCAACTTTTCCGCACTATTACGAATTTGATATCAAAAACTTGGTTTTTTCGATACACCCTAATGGACATCCTCCTGCATCAAGTTGCTCAGCAAAATATGTCGGCTGCTACTGAATATTTTCAATGGACGAATGGAACGGCTGTACTCTTAAAACAAAAGAGTGAAATCCACTCCAGTTGGAGGAGTGCATTTTCGACACTGGAAAGGATAGAATATTAACTCAGACTGAGTTAAAATCAGTCGTTTGGAGAGATGCTGTCAGAGGCTTAACACACAAAGAATCCACTCCAAAAGGAGAAGTGCATTTTCCAGACTGGAGGAGTGAAATTAACCAAGACTGAGTTAAAATCGCTCGATCGTTTTAAGAGTGTACGACTAAATTGACACGTCAATCATTGTCTTAAACCTCCCCTGATAGCACATCAGTATTGTTCAATCTCGGCTAATACCCATCGCACAATGCATATTGGGCTACGTTTTACCGACGCTAGGCAATATCGGGGTGCAGTATTGGTTTGAACATATTATTTTTAAAAAAATTACAATTCAAAATTCTTTATTGAAAAATGTTGCGAAACATAATATTTGCCTTTTAAACTTGCAAAATACTATAAGATTGCAGTAAAAATAAGTATTGCGCTTTTCGTAATTTCCGGTATGAAATCTCAAAGAACGGGGGAATCTGGTTAAAATCGGTAGAAAATGATCGATTTCATGCAATATTCTCTAAGTTTGGCCGATACTCATGCGACATTGGCATTAAGAAGGATATCGTCACTTAAGTTCCCACATGTGCTATGTTAAGCCTCGGTTTCCTCGGAGTCCGTCAACAGATTTAAGTGGTCGGACAAGTGCGGTGAGTGACGTCATACTAACTACTGACATTGATTACGCTAGAGTGGTTCCTCGGGAGCGTTGCAGGACAACTCAAATGACCGCCAGATTGAGTTGCTGTTGAGTGCGTTGGGGAAATCCTGATGACAACGTTTTTTGCTGTTGTCTGTTGTGTGGTGTGCTTGCCCAAAATTAAAAATTTGAGGAAATGGCGGAAAACAAGCGTTGTTTTACGCTTGCCGAGGAAGAAATGCTAATTGATTTTATGAGAAATCACGACGAACCTAAATTTTCCATTTTTGACATGCAAAGACGAATACCAAAACAACAGCAGAGTTGAGTTCAGTGAGTTCGCTAGGTTTCCAGTTTCGTGTCAACGTAACGTTCCGATGAAGCGGTGGCCGGTAGAGTGACGTCATCCACGTATAATAGCGGTCGCATTTTTCTGGCGACAGACTCCGAGGAAACCAAGGCTTTACTTTGCACAACGGATCATATTTACTGAACGGTAACCCTTGGCGAACTTTCCTGAATAGCGCCAAAAGTCCGTATTCTGGCGACTTTTGACGTCACGCTCTCTATTATGCTCTAATAAATAATGATCAGATAGGGTTGCCGGAAAAAGTCTTCGTTGCGAAGTCAAAGAATTCGAATCATCAGTCGATGTCAGACAGGTTGCCGCAAAAAATTATTTATCGCCAAATCAAACAGAAAACGCTCCAAGTGTGTTTCCGTACAGTACATCTGATCCGTTGTACAAAGTGAGATAGCACATGTGGGAACTTAAGTGACGATATTCTCAAAAGCAAGCATTTAAAATGCATTAAAAAATTAAATATCCGACTGAAGACGCGAAACGACGATACTAAAACCGTCCCAAAAGGACTGGGGAATAACGTTAAACGTGACAGACGTGCAAAAAATCCTCAAATTGCTGTAGATTTTAAAGCTAGGTATTCAAAAAAGTGAAGAGTACACGGGAAAAACAGATTGATTTTGTAGAGAAGTTTCCTTAGCAGGCCACTTTGGCGATGATAGCGAGTGATCGCCTAAACTTGTGTAAGGAAACTGGCTCCTACCACAGAGATCATAGTTAAAGAAATAGAGTGGCAGATCACGTGACCTCCAATGCTAACGACGGGACGCGCAAGGAGCTCCCAGAAGAACCCCAATGAAGCCAGTGTTGAAGGTCACGTGATCTTTCACTCCATACTTTAACTACTATCTCTGTGGTTCCTAGCTACCAAGATATCAGGCGATTGACGGTCCCGGCGCTTGGACCAAACGAAGAAGAAAGAGAGAAACCGATTTTCTGCCGCCAATGTCCGCCAAGTAGGCAATTGCGGGCGTCCGCCTTATAAATCAATCGGTTCTTCCCGTGTACTCTTCAAGTGACATCGTGGATTATTCTAGAAACATCATCGATATCCCTTCTGTCAAGTTTAGTTATTCTTGTCGTAGAGCCCGTTCTTTTATGACATTTTGTGGCTGCAGCTATGTCTGAAGTATGACATTTTATCCGATATTCATGGCGCACTGGCGAAATAATCATACGTGAAAATTCAACTTTTTTAAAAAGAGGCTCTGCGAATTCCCAAAGGCGTACTCTGGTTGGTGTCATAAAACTTTATTTACGTATACATGTCTACACCAGGTTTTTTCGGCTCTATGATGTACAGGGCCGGATTAAAAGATTTGCTGCCTGTAGGCTACAGTCGATTTGTCGTCAGTTATAGTTTTCTTCGCTATTTTTTTTTCTTTCTACATATTAGAGTCATCAATCTACACTCTACATCGAAAGCGAACTAATAGGTGAATTTTTTAATCTGTTCTATACTATTTGTCTATCAACGTCCAAATCTAGGGGATAGAGTTTAGTTCTACCATGTTTACTACTGAATATTAGTACTATATATGAAGATTGAAGAGCTCAAGTGCAAAACAAGTTAAATCACTTTTTGGAAAAAATTCAGTTGGTTAGCTTTTCATACAGTTATTGTATTAAGGGAACCACCAACATTTTGATTTGCACAAAAAAAGTTAAATCGTATGTATATATACATACGATTATAATCACTCATAATCATCAATACGTATACAATCATTATGAAAAGCTAACCAACTCAATTTTTTCCAAAAAGTGATTTAACTTGTTTTGCACTTAACGCCTTCATATACGTTTACGGTTTACATGTTAATGTAAATTTTTTGTTTCTTTCTTAAAAATATTATTATCTTTATGATAATTCTTTTGTCGAATGCAGCTATAATTATTCGTAAAATTTGCCGTTCTAGGCTACAGCCTATTTAGAAATCTGGCCCTGATGATGTACTAAATGTACCATTAACCTCTTAAGACCCGAGAAAAATCCTACAAGTATTTTCTTATATATAATCTAAACATACTTTTCATACAAATATACAGGGTGAGGCAAACAAAACCGGCCCCGAGGTGGAGATAAGAATACGACAGAAATGTTGCCATGTCCAAAACCAATACAAAAACAGGTTTGCTTACTGAAGCTATTGATCGCTTCAATATTACGCCCAAACAAACGCGTGGCGACTTATTTGCCAGCAACTACGCTACGCTTTTTGAAGCTAGTTGAAATGGAATATAAACAAGGTTAGTAGAGCTGATCAAGATTTAGTGATTATTTGATTGTTTCGGTTGTTATTTATCCTAGAGAATCGGACCTTTTTGTTTTTGGTAATACAAAACATTCTAAATTGATTGCAAGACACAAAATTTGCATTATGGGACGTCTTCATACAATGCGAACTAAGATCTGAACTCGCCACTAGTCTATGAGTAGCTCTAATGTGAAGAGAATCCGATCCAACCAATGCAAAAACAGGTTTCAGGCGGCTTCAAGAGTTTTTCTCGCCAAGCATTTCAACGTATTCCCATCTCTAGATCTGGGCCGGTTTTGTTTGCCTCACCCTGTATACTAAAAAGAATTTTTGCAAAGAAATTTTTTAAAAAATTATTTGTAACAGTTACAGAGAGACACACCTTAAGATCTAAAAATACACATTTTTTGTGCTATAATGATTATGTGACGTGGTGATGATATGAAGATGTGATTATGTGACATGTAAAAGATACCGTGAGTGCCCATTTGGCTTGCATTATCTGTGTAAAATTAAATATCGGTGCACTCTAACATCCACAGAGAACTGAGATTTACTCTAATCTGTGAGTCAAAATTGGCAGCGAATCTAAAATTTGTGAAATAGACTCATTATGGATCCAGAAAAAATTGGTAAAAAATTAGAGGAAAAATATTAAATTTTAACTAAAACTTAAGGGAGGGGAATCGGAATTAAAACTTTTGAATAAATATACAATAACTTTTTCAAAACATTATTTGTTAAAGTTAAAAATCAATTAAAAAAAATCAAATAAAAAAAAAGTTAAATATCAATTTTTAAACATCTACGAATGCAAGCGTGAAGAATTTAGGGTCGGTTTATTTCATAAAATTTTTTAGAGCAAATTTTGTTTTAAAATATATTTCATATTTTTGTTTAATTAAAACAATCATTATCCAATTCTTGTCGCAGTGAAATATTATACATGATTCTTTCATCTAACACAAAATAAGGGCGAGCTAACTTAGTGAGAAAAAAAATCGCAAGCTGGTGATTGCAAATGGAATCATTGGGGGTGAGAGAGTTTAAACCATGCGCTCCCTTAAGGCGGGATCATACCGAGCAGGCAACTCATTGTGGCCGTGGGCGACATCTGGTGAAGATATCGGAACTGCTATGGGGGGAGGTTCAGAGAATTCGGAAACTAGCAAATCAAAATGCTTAATTCATTGATTGACGTTTTCATCTTATTTTTCAATCCTTCTATAAATAGCTGATTGGTCAGTTTTAAACTACCTTTCCTAAGCTCCGCCCCTTGTCAACGTATCTCACACCTCCTTCGAGAAATTCCCGCCGTCGCCCTGGGTGCAATTCTTCTGTATCTGTGTGCCAGTTAAAAAATCTGTCTATGTCTGTCTTACTTGACGAGGTTTATAGGTGGGTATCTGATCATGCACACAACCCGGAAATACATGTACCAACCAACCATTTTCCCTATGAGAAGACGGGATGACTCACTTAGCAGGTTAATTGAATAACGTCGCACGAAAGCTACGCCTGATCTTTAAGGCGTCACAGGAGTCTTAAAAATGTGCAAAGAAGGTACTACAAAACATAGTTTGATCTTCCATGTCATTTTTGAACTACTCAATGTATAAGTATAATTTTTTTATATGTAATTCTACAAGATTTATTTAATATGAAACAAATTTTAAAATTTATGAAACTTTAGCCAAAACTAAAATAAATGATATTAAACATGAAGCTATTTGAACACATTGTGATTAGGCTTGCGCGGCAAATTGTGAGGTCAAAATTGAAAAAATGACTAAGAAAATGACTTTATATTGTACAAATATGTACAGACAAAGACTTATACCTAAATTCTCAGCTCAATTTTAATTAGAAATTATTTTAAGAACTTTTTTCTAAAAAAAATTAATAAAAAAATTTTAAATTTTGATTTTAAATATTTTTTAAAATAATTTCTAATTTAAATTGAGATGGGAATTTAGGTATAAGTCTTTGTCTGTACATATTTGTACAATATAAAGTCATTTTCTTGGTCATTTTTTCATTTTTGACCTCACAATTTGCCGCGCAAGCCTAATCACAATGTGTTCAAATAGCTTTATGTTTAATGTCATTTATTTTAGTTTTGGCTAAAGTTTCATAAATTTTAAAATTTGTTTTATATTAAATAAATCTTGTAGAATTACATATAAAAAAATTATACTTGTATATTGAGTAGTTAAAAAATTACATGAAAGATCAAACTAAATTTTGTAGTTCCTTCTTTGCACATTTTTAAGAGTCCTATGACCCCTTAAACTCACCACGTAAATTCTAGTTTCGGTCGTAATCAGCCCAATCAAATCCAAGCTATAAAGTATCGTTTGGCAAGTTGTTACTATACTTATTAAAAAAGATAATTTGCATAAATAACAGGTGACTACAAAAAGGGGAAGCAGTTACAGTTGGTACAAAAGTTTATTATGTGACACCATAAACATTTATACCTGCCTACCTATTCTTGTAATCTCTGCTGGATGTTATGCCTAGTAATTTTTTTGGTTGGTTCAAAAATATTATCAGGTATGACATCCAACAAAGACAAACATTACCAGGTGGGTCGGGTGCAATTTTTTTTCCGACATTCGGATAATCATTCATGCTTTGGATAGTTGAAGTTCTACTGCACGCGGTATTAGAATTTATATTAGAAGTTATTTAAACATTGTGTTATATCTATCTGTGGAATTTTGTCGACGTGCCTCGTAATTTTAAAATGCCGTCAGAAAGGCGATGCTTGTATCTGACTGGGAACCAATTCGTAATATTGTGCAAGACTATGAAACATTGCACCGCAATGGATTTAATGTGCACAAACCCTCTCTATACGGTAGATATTTGATTGATATTATGATTTAGAGAAGGATTACATTCGATCCTGGCATCGGATTTCTGGGTTTGCAGGTCAACTTGTTTACAGCTATACCTGCGAGAAGAATGTATTTTATACTAATCTTGGTTTATTTGATGCTTTAAGGGGTCTAAGGAGTCTTAAAAATGTGCAAAGAAGGAACTACAAAGTATAGTTTGATCTGTCATGTAATTTTTTAACTACTCAATATACAAGTATAATTTTTTTATATGTAATTCTACAAGATTTATTTATTATAAAACACATTTTAAAATTTATGAAACTTTAGCGAAAACTAAAATAAATGATATTAAACATAAAGCTATTTTAACACATTGTGATTAGGCTTGCGCGGCAAATTTTGAGGTCAAAATTGAAAAAATGACCAAGAAAATGACTTAATATTGTACAAATATGTACAAACTAGGACTTATACCTAAATTCTCAGCTCAATTTTAATTAGAAATTATTTTAAGAACTTTTTTCTAAAAAAATTATTAATTTTTTTTTAAATTTTGATTTTAAATTTATTTTAAAATAATTTCTAATTAAAATTGAGCTGAGAATTTAGGTATAAGTCCTAGTTTGTACATATTTGTACAATATAAAGTCATTTTCTTGGTCATTTTTTCAATTTTGACCTCAAAATTTGCCGCGCAAGCCTAATCACAATGTGTTAAAATAGCTTTATGTTTAATATCATTTATTTTAGTTTTCGCTAAAGTTTCATAAATTTTAAAATGTGTTTTATAATAAATAAATCTTGTAGAATTACATATAAAAAAATTATACTTGTATATTGAGTAGTTAAAAAATTACATGACAGATCAAACTATACTTTGTAGTTCCTTCTTTGCACATTTTTAAGACTCCTTAGACCCCTTAAGGGGTCATAGGAGTCTTAAAGATGTGCAAAGAAGGTACTACAAAGCATAGTTTGATCCTTCATGTAATTTTTTAACTACTCAATATATAAGTAGAATTTTTTTATATGTAATTCTACAATATTTATTTAATATAAAACAAATTTTAAAATTTATGAAACTTTAGCCAAAACTAAAATAAATGATATTAAGCATAAAGCTATTTGAACACATTGTGATTAGGCTTGCGCGGCAAATTGTGAGGTCAAAATTGAAAAAATTACCAGGGAAATGACTTTATATTGTACAAATATGTGCAAACAAAGACTTATACCTAAATTCTCAGCTCAATTTTAATTAGAAAATATTTTAAGAATTTTTTTCTAAAAAAAATTAATAAATTTTTTAAAATTTTGATTTAAAATTTTATTTTTAAATAATTTGTAATTAAAATTGAGCTGAGAATTTAGGTATAAGTCTTTGTTTGCACATATTTGTACAATATAAAGTCATTTTCCTGGTAATTTTTTCAATTTTGACCCCACAATTTGCCGCGCAAGCCTAATCACAATGTGTTCAAATAGCTTTATGTTTAATATCATTTATTTTAGTTTTGACTAAAGTTTCATAAATTTTAAAATTTGTTTTATATTAAATAAATCTTATAGAATTACATATAAAAAAATTATACTTATATATTGAGTAGTTAAAAAATTACATGAAAGATCAAACTATACTTTGTAGTACCCTCTTTGCACATTTTTAAGACTCCTATGACCCCTTAATGAAATATGCACTTGTATGGCACTTTTTTTGCTTAATCGAAATTGTATAGTGGTGTTTGGAATCGGTTCAGTTTGATCGGTGAAATGGTTGTTTGTGGTGCTTGGAATCGAAGAACACTTTAATGCCTTATTTTTTCTTCTCAAAAATATTCCACACAATTTTCTTTAAAAACTTACATTTTATTGCGATGTATATTTACATAAATTATCATACAATTATTTTTCAGAACAAAAAAAATTATATGTTTGACAAAAGTGTACTTTTTAAAATTTATTCGTATCCTTTTTTGAAAATTATAACAAATGTTATTGATAGATTAAAAAACCACATCATAAAAGTAATATTGAAAAATCATTGAAAGTAAATATATTGAATATGCTTCAAAATATTAAATTTTCGATAAGGGGACGTACATAAATTACGGCACGCTCAGAGGGGGAGGGAAGGGTATGCGCCAACATGAGGATCGAGACGTAACGATTAAAAAATTTCCAATTTTGCAAAGAAAAACTGTCTTAAATAAAATGAAGTTTTTGAAAAAAATTAAAATCTTTTTTTTTTATAAGAGGCACTATTATAGTTGTGTAGTGTTTTTCTGAAGAAGACGAGCCGAAACTTGTATAATTTGTACAGCAACAAATAAACTATTTGCGCCAATAACGTGGTTTCTTTAGTGAATCCTCTCTTGCTTGTTTCAAACTCAAAATGGAAGACACTTTAGAATAAATTCCCATTACTAAATATCTGCGATTTTTATCGAGCATTTAGAGTAAAATTGAAAAACCAATAAAATCACGATGGACAAAAATGAAAACTGGAAACTTATATAATCTAAAACAACCAAATTACAATTTTCTTTGAAAATAATTTGGCAATCTGGATTTGAAGGATGCTACCTCGAATAATTCGCTATCTTCTAGGAGTTAGGGAAAATTTAATCTAATTGAAACTAATAAGGTTTAATGCTGTTGTTGTGATCATGGATATCCTATGGAAGAATGTTACCAGAGCGTCCGGAGAGGATGGACATCTTTTTCAACAAATTAAGACCAACATGTAGAGAATTAACATTGTATTGAACGCTGAGTACGATATCGCCCTTAGCGGTTGCGTTGGGTGCCTATTCAGGTGATGGCTCGTCACCTGACTGTGGTTCCAAAATACGATGCCCGTTCTCCAATAGCCCTCGCGTAGCTCTAGTGCGACGATAATTCAAACCTTACCTAACCTAACATTGTATTGACAAGTCAATCATCCATGCGCTTACCAACCGGGATTCGTACGCGGAAACTACTGGTTGGGATTTATACGGGATATTCGGTATGCCGAGTATGCAGCGATAAAGGTTTAATAAATTACAGGAATAAGAAAATGATGCACATAAAGAAGACAGAGCAGATCAGTTGGTTAAGGCATTTTTTTGCCTTAAATGTGAAAGGTCCCAGGTTCGGTCCAACCGCCGACCTATAAATCGTCCGTGAAGAAAAATGTCCGACGAATAATACCCCTTGCATTGGGAATGCACGCTAAATATTCTTATTTGTACCAACACTGCGTATGATGGCTCCTTGAACAGTTGCATTGGGTGCATACCCTGATGTCGACTCGTTACTTGACCGCGGATGTAAACTACGACGCCCGTCGCCAATAGCCCTCATATAGCTCTAGTGCGAAGATATTTCAAACTAACTTTACTCAACTATATTAGAGGGGCTGGGGAGCCCAGTCGGTTGAGCACACGCTTAGCATACGGAAAGTCCCAGGTTCGGGTCCGGGCATCGCCAAAAAGTAGCTGCCGGCCGATAAACGGCCCGTGCAGCAAAAAATGTCCGACGAATAATACCCCGTGTAAGGGAGTGCACGTTATATATCCTTCAAAGCCCTAACGCTGCGTACGATGTCGCCCTTAACGGTTGCGTTGGGTGCCTACTCAGGTGCTGGCTCGTCACCTGACTGTGGTTCTAAAATACGACGCCCGTCGCCAATAGCACTCGTGTAGCTCTAGTGCGACGATCATTCAAACCTAAAACTAAACTATATTAGAACACAACAAGACCTCGCATTGAGAGTGGAACCGAATCATTAATTAAAATCGCGGAAGATTAAAAATGAAAAGCTGAAAAAAGTTACCTATTATAAAACACGCCAATACTGCTACCTAATGCCAAAACAGATTTAAAACGTTATGCAAAAATCCTTTTTGAAAGAAATTGTAAATTATGCAACAAAAACTTCAAGAAGTACATGTTTTTCGGATTTTAACTTAAATTAATATTTCAACAAAAATATATAAGTCCAAATTTGTGCAATTGTTCACACTTTGTAATGCCTTTTTCTTAACTTCAAGTCCCTAAAGCATATTTCAAACTCTTTCAAATAAATCATTTGGAAGAAATTAAAAAAGATTTTTTTACTAATTAAGAATTAGAATCCAATATAGAATGAATCAATGTCACTTATTTTTTTTAAAAAAGCTTTTAAACTGGATGCTATAGTAAAAAATCCATTTGTATTTTCGAAATCGGCGTCCAAAAACACACAATGAATTGAAACTTTAGCTTACGGAGCAGAAGTTAAAATTCGCAGACTCTTGAAATTGAACTACACGTACCTTATCTTATCTGAGTTTCAGCATCTTTAACTAAAAGGGGAGGAGCTAACTTTAGGGGGAGGAGCTTAATTTCTACTCCTAGGGGGCGCTACTTCCTGGATAAGACTGGATATTGAAAATTTCATAATTTCGCTGCCACTTTTCTACCCTAAAAATTGAGATATTTTCACACTTTTTTTTTCATTGTGAAGGAAATTTAAAGTTCTACGTCTCTATCCATACAGTTTTTCAAATTTCGATCTTGTTTATATTGAAAAAATATTTATTAATAATCAAAAAATTATTTATACCAATTTCAAAAAAGTGTATGGATAGAGACCTACAAATCAGCTACATGTATCATATAAAAAAAACCGCTTGTAAAAATATTCAATACAGCCGGAGAAATGTGGCAGACTTTTTATTTTTTCCCCATAGGATTAACACAGAGAGATGCCTTCGCTTGAGAAGCCGATTCTCGGTACTATTCCCCCTTAATTGTTTTGTGCAGTGTATTTGAAAACTTTTCTGAAAATGTACCTTATTGTATTTTAGGTGCTTCAGGCTGTTTTGTTGCTTTTGTATGTCCGTCATGGAACAGAAAACTACCGGACAGACGGACACTAGTACCAGAAGGGTCAGGTTCCGGTGTGAGGTGATGATTACTCATTTAACCCTTTACGTACTGAGGGTACTTATAAGTACCACTTAAGGGATCTGGTAACATGTCTCTATACAATGCTAATGGGGGAAGTTTTGACAGTGTTTTTAAATAAAGTATACGACATATACTCACGAAAACTTACCAAAAACTATAGAAGAAAGGTACAGTAGAGTCCCGTTTATCCGAATGCCGGTTATCCGAAATTCGGCTTAACCGAAAGGCTCAGGATATTTTTTTAGCTAAAATATGAAATGTGTACGTATAAATAAATACACAAAAAATAAATACGTACTTACAAAGTTGGATTTATTTCTCAAAATATGCAGAAATTTTTATTTTTTTTATTTTTGCTGCTTAAATTTGGTACCGTACCTTTCGGATAAGCGGGACTCTACTGTATTTTGCCATTAAAATAATTAATATTTATGATTTTAACGATATTAATTAGTTATAAATAAAACAAAATTTTAGTTAGTATTCACAATTAACAGATGGCAGCGCTAACTGGCATAAAATATGTAAACACATTTTTTGTTTTATTATAACTAATTAATATCTGTAAAATTCTACTTATTAATTATGTTATTGGTAAACTAACTTTCTTCTGTATTTTTGGTGAGATTTCGTAGTGTACACTTATTTTAAAACAGGATCAAAAGTTTCCCGACTGGAATTGTATAGAGATATGAAGAGTACACGGGAAGAACCGACTGATTTATTAGGCGGACGCCCGCAATTGTCTGCTTGGCGAACATTGGAGGCAGAAAACCGGTTTCTCTCTTCCTTCTTCCCTTGGTCCAAGCGTCGGGATCGTCAATCGCCTGAATCTTGGTAGCTATTAACCACATAGATAGTAGTTAAAGTATTAGAGTGGAAGATCACGTGATCTACAACACTGGCTTCAATGGGACTCTTCCTGGTAGCTCCTTGTCGTTAGCATTGGAGGGCACGTGATCTGCCACTCTATTACTTTAACTATGATCTCTGTGGTAGGAACTGATTTCCTTACACAAATTCAGGCGATCACTCGCTATACAAAATCAATCGGTTCTTCCCGTGTACTCTTCATATGTTACCATACAAGACCCGTTGAAAAGCCACTGTTTCTCTTTTTGTTGCTCGATTTAGAAAAAACGGGAAAAGATGGATTTCTTGTTGACTTGTATGGTTTCATCACATTAATATGTTGAATTCACGTGCTGCATTAAAAGAGCCCCACGACCACGACCATCTCTTTTCCCTTGTAAGAACAATGATAAGTAAAACAACAGCCTTTTTAGTGGTATACTAATAAGTACCGTTGGGGTATCACGCAGAATAAGTTAAAGTTTTAGGAAAAAATTACTTTACATTTGTAGTCTTTAACACATTCGCTGCCACTAAATCATCGATAGAGTCTTCGTCGATAGAGGCTGATGAAGTAGAAAAACATCCAGTTTTTTAAAACCTGTTCGTTACGATAGAAATAAACTAACTGTTCATTTTTGAACAAGTACAAATCTTAGTTCGATATCGTAAAATAGCAAATCGTCGCTTAAGTTCCCACTTGTGCTATCTAACTGTTGTGAAAGGATCGTATTCACTGTAAGGTAACCCTTGGCGCGATTTTTTCGGATTCGGCGATAAATAATTGTGTGTGGCAACCGTCTGACTTCGACTGATTCGAATTCTTTAAGGGGTCATAGGAGTCTTAAAAATGTGCAAAGAAGGTACTACAAAGCATAATTTGATCTTTCATGTAATTTTTTAACTACTCAATATATAAGTATAATTTTTTGATATGTAATTCAACGCGATTTATTTAATATAAAACTAATTTTAAAATTTATGAAACTTTAACCAAAACTAAAATAAATGATATTAAACATAAAGCTGTTTTAACACATTGGGATTAGTCTTGCGCGGCAAATTTTGAGGTCAAAATTGAAAAAATGACCTAGAAAATGACTTTATATTGCACAAATATGTACAAACTAGGACTTATACCTAAATTCTCAGCTCAATTTTAAGTAGAAATTACTTTAAGAACTTTTTTCTAAAAAAATTTATAAAATTTTTTTAATTTTAATTTTTATTTTTTAAAAAAAATTTCTAATTAAAATTGAGATGAGAATTTTGGTATAAGTCTTTGTTTGTACATATTTGTACAATATAAAGTCATTTTCTTGGTCATTTTTTCAATTTTGACCTCAAAATTTGCCGCGCAAGCCTAATCCCAATGTGCTAAAATAGCGTTATGCTTAATATCATTTATTTTAGTTTTGGCTAAAGTTTCATAAATTTAAAAAAAAAATTATAAATAAATCTTGTAGAATTACATATAAAAAAATTATACTTATACAGTGGTGGAAATTGATTTATGAACTAACGTTCTTTTCACCAGATATCGCTTTGTATTAAGTGCTAACAATTCAAATTGTGTGTGTTGGATATTCAGAGCACAATAAAGGAATTCCACACATAATTTTTTTCAAAAAATTATATTGAATAAAAATATATCTAATTTTAGTTTTTAAGCATGTCAAATGATGGAAATTGATTTATGAACTCAAATTTATTTTGAACCCAGGTACCAAATATTTTAACTAGTTCTTCATTTGAACGTCACGGGAGCTTACTATCAGTGTTTATAAATAAGATTAAGGCGAAATTTGTTGAAATTTATCTGTTTTATTCCCATTTTACTAAATAGGAAAGCTTGCGGGACTGCCTGAAGCCAAAAAGGTAAAAAATGACCCTTATATAATATTGTAACAAATCTGCAAGGGAAATTAGCATATTAATTAAAGGATCAATAAATATAATTCATAAATATTTGAAGAATCATTATGACTTCGGCAAAAACCATCATTAAAAAAGGTGCAACACTCTTGGGACGAGGGACAAAAGCAGGATTATTGGACTTGTATCCCAAAAAGTTACCATTTTTGTCAGCATTTGTGCATTACAGGGCGAATTTGTTATGAACAATCACTTCCTGTAACTCCCAGAAGAGTAGGACAAATATTGATATCGTCGTCGAACTTGAAATGTTCCAAAATGAAGGCTGGTCCAAAGCTTACTCTTCACCACAAGAACAGGCTATTAAAATATAGTCGTAACTACACGAAAATGGATTGGGTGGGGGTGGAGGGAGAGAAATGGGGAAAAAGTGACATTTGCTGATGAAAAAAAGTTAAATTTGGATGGACGTGATGGTTTAAAAGTTATTGAAAGGATCTTTGGAAATAACCAAGATCTGTCTTCAGCAGAAATCTTAGTGGTGGAAGTTTAAAGGTTTGGGCCCCGATATCTTATGATTGAAGAAACAAGGTTATGTTTCTAAAAGGCTGACAAACATCACTTTATTGCAGATTAGTTCGAGAAAATTCTTTAATTCCTTTTTGCATGGCAAAACTATGCTTTTGATTAGATTTTTATGCATGATAATGCAAGTATCCACATTTCTAACGAAATGGAAGACTGGTTAAATGAACTAAGTGTTGTTCATTTAGATCATCCTGCCAATAGCCATGACTTAAACCCGAAGAATAATGTCTGAGATCAATCGGTTTGAATAATTTACTCAAATGGAGTATGGTTTTAATGAAGTTATGGAATAGAAGGACTTAATCATTAAAAACTGCAAATTGCTTGACCAAAACTTGACCCAAAGTTTTGTGTTGACTATGAAAAACAAAATCAAGGAAGCATTAGCGACAAAAAATAGTTTTAGCAATTATTAATTGAGATTGAATGCAAAAGTTCATAAATCAATTTCCCTATGCTAAAACTAGAATATGAACAAAATAAATTGTTTACGAATTTATATAAAATATTATTTGCGTGAATATTTTTTAATGCAAAGCCAGTATAGTATATAAAATTTAAATCGATAAAAATGCATTTAATAAAGAAATACTGTTAAAAAACTGTCAGTTCATAAATCAATTTCCACCACTGTATATTGAGTAGTTAAAAAATTAAATGAAAGATCAAACTATGCTTTGTAGTACCTTCTTTGCACATTTTTAAGACTCCTATGGCCCCTTAAATGGACTAACAGGATTTTCGGCTCTCCATCGTGTAGCTCTAATGCGACGATTTTTCAAACCTATCCTATCATTTGGGATGGGTTTTTGGCCGACTTTTGGCGCAATTTCGGAAAGTTCGCCAAGGGGTACTCTTTAGTAAATTTCTAGCGTTTTGCAAAGTCAGATAGCACAAGTGGGAACTTAACTGACGAAATGTTAGGTTGAATTAACGTCACTAACTAAAGCTACACGAAGCTACCTAGTCGTAAAAATACAAGAAAATGTTCCTGGCCTTTTCCAACCGGATAACTCATCATCTGGCACTAATACTAATTGAATTGAAAGCCAATTACCAGATTTGCTTCAGTGATAAACTTTTCGACTAAGAAATCATCATTAAATTTTCCTAATTAATATTTTTTGGGTAGTTTTTGTTTGAAAAAAAATACCAAAAAAAACCCAGACTATTTGCAATTTTTTTATAGCTAGATTGTTGAATAACAAACTGAATCATTTTACGAAATGCGGTATGTCAGGTGTCTGGTCGCCCTACACTTGAGACGAAGGATTTAATTTCCTCGTAATTTTAATCGAAGGCCCTCTTTCAAATCCACCAAGTATTATTCTAAGCACAGAAAGATCGGTTGCAAAAGTTAAAAACGAACTTGAACTCATAAGAACGGTTGGCGAAATGGTACTATGAATATCATCAGAATGTGCTGTTATCGGTGAATCGGAACCACGCGACTCCTTAAGGAGTCAGTGGCATCCAACGTGTTAAACACTAAAAAGGTAGCACATATTCATTTAACAAAATGTCATTTTAGTTAGTATAATTTAGAAATTATAAGGAAAAAGGGGAAAAAAAGAAAATAAATTCGGGACATAAAGTACATTTTATGTCCAGACAATTATTTACCCTTTTATATTCTAACGAATTGCAAAAGCTATATTTAAAATGTTCATAGAAAAATAATTAAAATTAAAATTGAATTCGGGGCATAAAGGGTTTAGGTGGAATCTTTTTATTTAATTATTAATTCGGTTGACATTACACTGATACTGATATCATTTAGGGTAAGAATGATTACATATGATTTAAATTTTAAAAAAATAATAATAATTGGAAAGGTGACGTAGAAGTGTTTGATTAATCTACACCAAGTAATACTACACTCGAAAAAATGAATGCTCAAAAACGACGAAATTTTCCTTAATTTGACGATTCCGTTACTGGCAAATGCTCCGAGTTTTCGTTTCCTCAAAGTGAGGAAATTAGAATCGTCATTTTTATGCTGATTTAAATGTCGTCTAATCTAAAGAAATATTTCGTCATTTTTGAGCATGTGAGCACAACAATGAGATTCAGTTTCCTCAAAATCAAGATACAGAATCGTCAAATCACGATCGTAAAAGTGAGGATTCGCGTTTACTCAAAAGTCACGTGATAGTTTGACGAAACAATCCTCAAAATTAACGAAATGAGGCTAGAGGATTCATGAAAGGTCAAAAATGAAAGTGTTATTTCTGAGAGTCTAGCAATTGTCTCAACTTGATCAAATAACACTTAATTAGTTTGATATGAATACCATAATATGGTACATTTTAAATTAATGTTAATTTGTTTATCTAACCTTATATAGTTCGTTAGTTACTTTGTTATTTTGAATTATCCTCGCACTACAGTTACACGAGGACTTTTGGCGAAGGGCGTTTTAATTTAGAACCACTCATTTTAAATAAGACTTTTTTTTCTTCCAATAGCCGACCTGTCTCATCCAAAGCTCGTCCGATGGATGCAGCAACGTGGAAAACAATGCGAGCTCGAAGACACTCGTCGAGTCTGAAAACAGTTCCATTCTGAAGACTCGAAGAAGCCGCTTTATCGCGCACTACATCAAAAAGAACGAGCAGATTATCTTCAACAGAAAAGACCCGCAAGACTTACCAAGCATTGTAAAACAAGCACTTTCCAATGATATTGAAGATAGATTGAAATACCTTGACGGCGAAGGTCGAGCTTTATTTGAAAAATGCCAGTTGATAACGACAAGTTCCAGCACAGGGCTGTGTTCAGACGGCATCGATTGCGAAAAAATATCAAGCACTGTCTGTTGAATTTCGGTTAGTTAAGCACTTTCCAATGTTGTTGAAGATAGATTGAAATACCTTCTTTATTTGAAAAATGCCAGTTGATAACAACAAGTTCCAGCGCAGGGCTGTGTTCAGACAGCATCGATTGCGAAAGAGTATCAAGCACTGTCTGTTGAATTTCTGTTATTTAAGTACTTTGCAATGATATTGAAGATGGATTGAAATACCTCGACGGCGGAGGTCGAGCTTTATTTGAAAAATGCCAGTTGATAACGACAAGTTCCAGCACAGGGCTGTGTTCAGACTGCATCGATTGCGAAGAAATATCAAGCACCGTATGTTGAATTTCGGTTATTTAAGCACTTTCCAATGATATTGAAGATAGATTGAAGTACCTTGACGGGGGAAGTCGACCTTTATTTGAAAAATGCCGGTTGATGACGACAACTGTGTTCGGACTTAATCGATTGCGAAGAAATATCAAAAACTGTCTGTTGATTTTCTGTTATTTAAGCACTTTCCAATGATATTGAAGTACCTTGACGGGGGAGGTCGACCTTTATTTGAAAAATGCTGGTTGATGACGACAAGTTCAAGCGCAGAGCTGTGTTCAGACGGCATCGATTGCGAAGAAATATCAAGCACTGTCTGTTGAATTTCTGTTATTTAAGCACTTTCCAATGATATTGAAGATAGATTGAAATACCTTGACAGAGGTCTACTTTTATTTGAAAAATGCCAGTTGATAATGACAAGTTCCAGCACAGAGCTGTGTTCAGACTGCATCGATTGCAAAGAAATATCAAGTACTATCTGTTAAATTTCTGCTATTTAAGTTCAGTTGAAGTATCGAGGACATATTCAAAGTTCTAAAAACATTCCAAGTTTTAAAGTATCTTGGTAAAATACAATTATTATATGCATCTTTGTCTCTAAATGTATTTTAAACCAAAACATTGCATTTAAATAAATATTTCTTCTTGTACATATAACATGACAGCAATCCTTCTTAGCATTGGACCCGCCATTTTCAGTAATTTATTCAACACTTCTTTTAACTACAACTTTTAAAAATCATAAATAATGAACTATTATTGATTATTTATTTTTTCAAATTACAAATGATTTAAATACTATAGCTTACGCAAAACAGGAAAACTTCGACACGCGCTTCAAGATATCGAATTTTCATTTTAACCTTCAGCCACTCAAATATGAAGAGTACTCGGGAAGAACCGATTGATTTCTTTTGAGGCTTTCCGTAATTGTCTCTGCTTGGCGAACATTGTTGACGGGAAACCGGTTTTCCTTCTGGTTCTTCACTTGAGGTACAAACATGTGACTCATTCCACTCAACTCTGGCGTGAATCAGGGTTGCCGCGAAAGATAAACAAATTGAATAACCTGTTTCTTTACACCAGTTTAGGCGATTTCTCGCTATCATCCCGGGGGAGGCTATTAAGGAAAGCCTTCTACGAAATCAATCGGTTCTCCCCGTGTACTCTTCATATGTATTTATATAAAAGCGGATATAGTACGTAGATTAATATGGGGCTGGTAGTTGAAAAGCGTGTTAGAAATTTCCAGTATAACTTAGTTGCTAGATTCAAAATGACGTCATTCCAAAAAAAAACAATTTCCAGCCTTTAGGTACTTTTTTAAATTTCTATTGTGCATGGAGGCCTGAAATTTTCTGTTTGTTATGTTTATTAAACACAAAGAATTTGAGTAGTGTTTATCAATCACAAATTTTCTAAACAAATTTCAAACAAAACAATTATTGCAAAATATGCTTTTTTCTATTTAGGAAACGAGCAAAAATTGTGTTAAGAGTAATAACTTCAGAGTTTTAATGATTCTCCTCATCAAACTCGGGATTTATTGTGTTTGATGAACAACCTTTAATTTGTTTATAAAATTATTTTAAAATGCTGGCCACAGTTGTGTTGTAAATTGTACCAAAGGATTAAAATCGCTGTTTTGAAATAATGACTTTTAATGCTAAAAAATATTATGTTGGAATTAAATATTATTATTGGCTAACTACAGACCCTTATTCATCTGAGTATTGTATAATATTTTCCTAAGTACACAGTTTAATAATTAAAAGTTAACATGAAAATTTGACATGAAAATTTGAAAAATTGACCTGAATATTTTGAAGCATCTTTGAGCTTATGGTTCCCTAAAAAATAAACATAGTTCTAATTTCCACGTTATTGTATTTCAAACAAATATAATTAAAACAATAATAATTTTGAAATTTATGCAGAGAAAACAACCACGCATGTAATTTTTATGAAAAATTTGCAATTAACTTAATTTGTACATAAACGCTTGAATATTTTGTATCCACTTTTTAACTTACAAAGCCAATAATTTCATATCTGAATAAACTTTTAAATTAATGAAGGTTTGAGCAAAAATACTTAAAAAATCATATGTATATTGGCTAATTCGCCTTTTAGGTATTAATTATCATGTTTCCGAACACTCATAAATCAATACTTAATTGACTTTGTCGTTTAAAATTGCCATGCTAATTAACAACCCAATCATTAACAATGTTGCGAATCTCAAATTATTTTCTAGTTTTTGGGTTTTTGAAATATAAGGCTAATTAAAAGCAAAATTATCCTTTCTGTTGTCATCCGTTCTGAGTAGAAAGTGACACTTATTAAAATTATAACATGCTTTAGTTTATTTGATACATTTTTCCACTTCAAAAAGCTTTTAATCTCTTCTTAAATTGTGTTTTACACTTCAGTTGCATTTAATTAACCGTACTCAAAATTTAATTCTGACCTATTCTTATAATGCCATTTTCGCCACAAAAATTTAACTTTAACCTTTAATAAAAGAAATTATTTATGAACTAAATATTATTTTTTACAACATCTCACAACTAATTTGACATTTAACTAAAAAAATAACAAAATACTTATTAAAACACACATGAGTTATCATTGTTTGATTAAAGTAACCCATGCATAAATTACAGTTTTCATTAAATTGAGTTTAAAGAAGACAAAATTTACTTTTTTCAATGCATGGCAGCTTGGTAAATGTTCACATCTCACAACTAATTTGATCTTTAAATAAAGAATTTATTTTAACAAAATACTGATTAAAACATGAATTATCATTTTTTGAACAAAAAACCTAAGCATAAATTAGTTTTCAGGAAATTACGTTTAATGAAGACAAAATTCACTAGTTTCAATGCATGGCAACTTGGTTTAGTGTTCACATCTCGCAACTAATTTGACATTTAAATAAAAAAATATTCTAACAAAATACTGATTAGTTATCATTGTTTGAAGAAAGTAAACCATGCATAAATTACAGTTTTGACGAAATTGAGTGTAAAGAAGACAAAATTTACTTGTTTCAATGCATGGCAACTTGGTAAGTGTTCACATCTCACAACTAATTTGATATTGAAATAAAAAAAATACTTGAACAAAATATTGATTAATACATTAGTTATCATGGCTTGAACAAAACACCTTACCATAAATTACAGTTTTCAGGAAATTACGTTTAAAGAAAACAAAATTCACTTAATTGTTTCAATGCATGGCTACTTGGTTTAGTGTTCATATTTCACAACTAATTTGATCTTTAAATAAAAAAAATATTTTAACAAAATATTGATTAATAATGAGTTATCATTTTTTGAACAAAGTTACCCATAAATAAATAACAGTTTTGAGGAAATTGAGCTTAAAAAAAGTCAAAATTTACTTTTTTCAATGCATGGCACCTTGGTAAGTGTTCGCATTTCACAACTAATTTGATTTTTAAATAAAAAAAATTATTTTAACAAAATACTGATTAAAACATAAGTTATCATTTTTAGAACAAAAAACCTAGGCATAAATTGCAGTTTTCAGGAAATTACGTTTAATGAAGACAAAATTCACTAGTTTCAATGCATGGCAACTTGGTTTAGTGTTCACATCTCGCAACTAATTTGACATTTAAATAAAAAAATATTCTAACAAAATACTGATTAGTTATCATTGTTTGAAGAAAGTAAACCATGCATAAATTACAGTTTTGGCGAAATTGAGTGTAAAGAAGACAAAATTTACTTGTTTCAATGCATGGCAACTTGGTTTAGTGATCACATCTCACAACTAATTTGATATTTAAACAAAAAAATATTTTATCAAAATACTGATTAGTTATCATTGTTTGAACAAAGTAACCCATGCATAAATTACAGTTTTGAGAAAATTGAGTGTAAAGAAGACAAAATTCACTTGTTTCAATGCATGGCAACTTGGTTTAGTGTTCACATCTCACAACTAATTTGATATTTAAATAAAAAACATTTTAACAAAATACTGATTAATTATTATTGTTTGAACAAAGTAACCCATGCATAAATTACAGTTTTGAGGAAATTGAGTAAAATTCACTTGTTTCAATGCATGGCAACTTGGTTTAGTGTTCACATCTCACAACTAATTTAATATTTAAATAAAAAATTATTTTATCATTATACTGATAAGTTATCATTGTTTGATCAAAGTAACCCATGCATAAATTGCAGTTTTGAGGAAATTGATTGTAAAGAAAAAATTCACTTGTTTCAATGCATGGCAACTTGGTTTAGTGTTCACATCTCACAACTAATTTAATATTTAAATGAAAAAAGTTATTTTAACATAATACTGATTAGTTATCATTGCTTGAACAAAGTAACCCATGCATAAATTGCAGTTTTGAGGATATTGAGTTTAAAGAATACACAATCTACTTGTTCCAATGCATGGCAACTTGGTAAGTGTTAAAAACCCTTTGCAACTTTTTTTTCTCAAAAGTACTACAGATTCACATTCATCACCATGTTAAAGAAAAAGATTTGGAAGTTCGTATGGAAGAGTATGATTGCCCATGTTCTAGCAGTGTGCGAAAGGTTACACACACTTTGCAAAAAGTTTGTAACATATTTTAAATTAGTCATTGCAATATAATTCACGGGATACAAAAAGTATATAAATACCAATACAAAAAGTCAAAACGATAAGAAGAATATGGTAAAATGTAAATAAAAAAATCCTAAATTCAGTAAAACTTGAACAACTTTTCGTGATGGTAATGTTATTAGCGTATATTCACAAATATATGTTAAGGCTTTCTTTTACAATATCGTCTTTTATTGTCTTTTAATATCGTCTAGTAACTTTTGCTGAAGCGTAAAACATTAGTACTGGATTTTTTTCGTGAATATTTTTAACTCAAAGGAAAAGGCAAAGTTGCCTCTAAATGAAAACGACACGCACATTTCTGAAAAGAGCAGAAGGTTTAAGATCTCGGGGATCGGAAGGTCCCGCGATTGAGTCGCGTTACCACTAAAGACCCATCGAATATATGTGGAGTACGTGCTCGTTAAATCTGTCTGTCCGAAAGTCCTGTGAGTGGTCATTGCGCAGTTTCCCATGGGTATAGGTGCCTGGAGACTATTTCAATCCCCTTCAGGGACATGTATAAATTGCGGAGGTGGTGCGGTAGATGGCAACATCTGTCACGTACGTGTGTTGGGTCTGTCTTACTTAATGAAGGTTATAAGCATGTCTCTGACCAAGCACACAAGCCTGAAAATATATGTCTACCAACCAACCAACCTAAAAAGAGCAGTAAATGAGAAGTTATTATCTAGAAAAGTTTTAAACAAAGGTACACCTTCGATGGTATTAAAAATACTATTATTTTTTTTAATCATAATATCCACTAAAGAATAATCAACGGAGTATAGAATTTTTAATAAATTTTTAAATGATAATATATGTTACGCTTTGGGGCACATTATTATGTGTTTTAGAATGAATAATGAATAAAATTGACTCTACCAAAGGCAGTTTCATTCAGATCGTTGAAAAATCATTTCGAAAAGAAATGAATAGATAAATTGAGAATGTTATTCCATTTCTAAATAATATTTTTAAAATATATGAATCATGCCAATTTTTATCACACAATAGCAACTATACTCTAAAAAACCAGTTATTATGTTTGTATTTAACCCTCTAATGCTTGAATTTTTATTTTCATCCCAAAAAAATATATATGTATCTTTAAACTCACACATTATGGGAAAAAATACTAAAAAAAAAATAACTGCATTAGAATTTAAATAATTTCAATTTTAAAATTTTTTTCCATATGACAAAAACCAACTGCAAAATTCCAATTTTGATAATAATGACTAGAAAACTGCTAAAAATATTTAAAAAAAAACTTTTTAACTATGATTAACTTTTCAAAACAATTTATTAGTATTTAGTATTAATATTATTATTCTTTGAATACTGCCAAAAACGTAATTTCACAAAAGTTAATAACCTCACTCTTTAATTTGGAAAACACTTTTACTACTGTCATCTATGAGGATTATTAGTAACTAAAAATTTAAAATGAAATGTAATAGATGAAAAAAACACAGATTTGTCTAGGAGGAGCTCTAATTTAATAGAATAAAGCAGATTATGTTACTTGTTACCAAACGGTAACAGTATGCATTAGAGGGTTAAAATAAAATTAAGGGGGACTGGAACCCTCCTTTTGCCTCCTCGGTGGCTGAATGGTTAGTGTACTAGCCTTAGGAGCTGCTGAGGTCGGGTTCGAATCCCGGTCAGGCATGGATGTTCGTGACAGTCAATAAATGTTGTTATTTGTCTATGTGTTATTCATTTCTTTGTGACTGTAAAATTTCTTTCTGTGTCTGTCCCACTTGACGAAAGCTTATACGCGGTTCTTCGAACAAGCACACAAGCTGGAATATATATGTATCTTACCATACCATAACCCTCCTTTTGAAGCCCATGTTAAAATGACCTTCTTTATGTACCTTTTTTTTTTGTCAGAATCTACTGGATACGTTTTACTGAAATTTTTGCCAGTAGTTAAATAGATGTTTAACTTTGCTGGAATTTTTTAAATATTTGTTTGGTTTTCAAATTATAATTTTTTCAGTGAAACTATGTATTTTTTAACTTAAAAAACATCAATAATATTTTTAAAAAAAGGTAAGATAGTTATCGCCTAATCCTGCCAGTGGTTTTTAGAAACCAACTTCTTAAATACGTATGAAAAATTTCGGGCTGATACTTACTGTAGATTTTGAGAAAAAGGTACATGAACATTGAAAAGGTAAGTTTTGAGATATAAGCGGTTTAAGTAAACAATGTTACTGGAATTTTTACCTAAACAAAGTTTGCTTAAAAAATATTAAAACTACTTCCAGTACTCGATACTTCTAAAGTAAGATATCGTTGAAAAGCTAATATTTCTTATTTTAAGAAACACTAAAGACATTGAATGTCATTTTTGAAAATTTTTGGGGATCTGGTCCTCCTTAAAATCAGAGGAATTGAAATGTTATTGCAAAATGTACCTTGGAATCAATAAAAGGTTTTTATTTAGCATTACCCTCTGAGGAATTCAGATGCAGAAAGCTGTCACCCTGTGGCTGTGAGGCGCCCTGTGGTCAGGATCTTGATCTACGGATAGGAAGGTCCCGCGATTGAGTCCTAGTCGCTGAAAACTATCCTAGTATTGCGGAGTACGTGCTCGTTAAATCTGTTGGGTCCGAAAGTCCTGTGGCGGTCATTGTTCAGTTTCGCACGGGTACAGGTTCCTGGAGACTATTTCCCTCCCCTTCAGGGACATGTCTGAATTGTGGAGGTGGCGCGTGATAGATGGCAGCTTCTGTCACGTATATGTGTGCATGTGAGTGTGTGTGTTGTGACTGTCTTACTTGACGAAGTTTTATAAGAGGCTCTCTGAGAGCAAGCACACAAAAGCCTGAAAATATATGTATATCACCCAACCAACCAAGCTGTCACATGATTTTAATTTAAATCTCTTGTTATGATAACAAATTCACCCTTCAGGCAATTCGCTTTTCTCTCAGGATCATAATAAAGATAACAAAGCTTGGAAGGAAATAAATGAAAATTCTAAAGCTGCCATCATAATATGAGTTTTGAAAATCTCCTTAAATCAATATTTTTGATTGATTATCTTTTGCATAAAATTTACAATATCTTTGGTTTTGCAACAATTATTTTTAGAGAATGCTTTGAAATTCTTAAAAACTTATTTTCAAGGCATTGTTTTTCTTAAGAAAGGAAACTTTATAAATTTTTCTCGTAAGTTAAATAAGTAGATGATTATCGCTCATATAAAAGTAAAAAAAAGGAATAGCATCCGGCAATGAATGAAGTTTTTTTTAATTAAATTTTACAGCATTACCTGCTATCTATCGCACAAGCATAATATAGTACAACGAGCACAACATATAACGTCATAAAATAATTGAAAATTCAATTAATTTAATATGTATTTGTATGTAACCAAACACTAAAACAGAGTATTTAATTACGATTACTTTCAAAATCAAAATAGGAATTTTATTAAAACATTGAATTTTTTAAAATTATTTTGGCACATAAATTGTAATTTATTTCTTCGTGTCCTAGATATACACTGCTCATATCAATTAGGGGAGCACTTTGCGTACTTTTGCTTACCCGTCGAGTTCCAACTTCTTATTTTTTATTATAAAAATCTAAAATTTGTGAAATTGATTCCTTATTCATCCAGATTGAAATGGTAAAAAACAGGGAAACAAATCTTAATTTTTTAACTAAACTAAATTTTACTTTCAACTAAAATTTAAGGGGCCAAAAATTGGAATCATAACTTTTAAATGAATTATAACAATAATTTTTCCAAAATTTTAACTGTAAAAAAAGAAAAATCAAAATTTAGACTTTTAAGAATGCAAACGTGAAGAATTTAGGGTCAACTTATTTCATAAAAGTTTTTGGGAGAGAATTTTATTTTACCATGTTTTTCATATTTTCATTCAATTAAAACAAACATTATTTAATTATTCAAAATACATGATTCTTCCATCTAACAAAAAATAAGTACGTTTTCAACTTAGTGAGAAAAAAATCGGAAGCTGATGATACCAAATGGAATTATTGGGGGCGAAATGGTTTGAACCATGAATTCCCCTAATTGCTTTGAGCAGTGTATAGTAAGAGCAGTGGAGTAATAATAATGCTTTGATTTTTATCTGCAAAATCGTTCAATAAAGTCAAAACTTTCCTTAATTTTAAGAGGTTTATTTCTTAACGGGGGGGGGGGGGGGTATCGCAATCTCTGCTTCGTGTTTGTTCCGTAATGTGGAGATCCAAAGACATTTTCCTAATATCGGAATATAAGTAATATTTTGACAATTTTTTTTTCATAATTGAAAAAACAATGCATGGGGTAATCCGAATAGTATAGTAAAAACTGTAACATGTAACTTACCTATAAGATAAAGTTCTTAAGTGAACAGTTATCAGTTCGAATTGGATCTGTTTTAAAAACATTATTTTTTTAATTACTTAAGTTACTTCTTAAAAGTTCTTAGTTTCCTAACGAAAATAATTATTACGTATGTATTATGTAAAATTATGTTAGTTTTCTAAACGTGTGTTACTTAAGATATCATCGGTTTTTTAAACACAATCGGTTATATTTTATTTTAAAAATATTATATTGCTTAGGTATATATTTTTATGCAATTACATTATAGAATGATTAAAACTTATTTCGAGAACATTCTTAACAATTTTCCGTGTAGACAGTTTACTTTACTCAACGCTTGCCAGAACCACGGTGAAAAATTATGAAACATATTTCAGCTGTTTCACAAGTTAAATATTTTGAAACAGGTGATCTTTAACAATGGAAATCTTTATTGGCACTCCACGTCGAAGGGCTTCAGCATATTTTTCTTTTGTTCAAAAGTTAAATAAAGGTAAGAAACTATTTGTAATTATGTATAAAAATTCCTAAGGATATTTTAGTGCCAAGGACAAGTTTTCCCAGGTGGCAGGTATTGGCGATTTATCGCTAGTTTGGCTGGATGCTGTTGGGTTAGTTTAGTTTGACTATCGTCGCATTAGAGTTACACGCGGGCTGGTGACGGGCGTCGTAATTTAGAAAGCAGCAGTAATTAGCTGAAAGCTAACTTTCGCTTTTCAAATATTTTTGCCAATAGTCGTTAATGGGTTAAGTGAAATTCCCTGTTAATGGGGGATAGGAGAGGTGAGCCGCGTGTCTCCAAAGTAAAGTGCCTCAGTGTTAATTTAGCGGAGAAAAGAAATATTTTAGCTGCGACATTTCACCGGCTGTATTGAATATTTTTGCAAGCATTTTTTTTTTAAACAATAAATGTAGATAACTTACATGAAATGTAGATAACTAACAAGAAATATAGATAACTTACATGAAATGTAGATAACTTACAAGAAATGTAGATAACTTACATGAAATGTAGATAACTTACACTTCTATAATCCTACATTTCAAATTCTTTTCGAATACTTCTTGTAAAACTATTTATTGAAAATTTTAAAAAAAATATTCTGACCAATTTCAAAAAGTGGAATTGTAGGAACCTGTAAGTTAGCTACATTTATCACATAAAAAATCCGTTTGTAAAAATAATCAAAACAGACGGGAAAATGTGGCAGAGATTTATTTTCTCCATTGGATTAACACTGATTCACTTTGCTTCGGAGACCCATGGTCCAGCTCACCAATTCTCCCAAAAAGAGTTAACTTACTGTCGCGTGGCTCTGTTTACATAAATCCAGTTCACTTTAAAAAAATATATATATACCAGCAAATAAATACCCGTTCTTCGCACGGACTAAACAAAATTCAAATCGATCCTAGTATATGTATCATTTAATCCGTTATAGAACAATAAGCTAACGTTTATTGTTTTCGTTCAGTGTAAAATCCCGTTACATACATTACCTTGAAATTCAAAATTAAAAATACGCTATAAAATTCACGGATAAATACCACCATAATTTCACGCTCGGCCCCCCCCCCCCCCATAAAACATAAAATACTTTTAATTCATTTGGCGCTTTTTTGCTAATTTGGCGAGGAAAGGATATTGCTACAAACACAAACATTCATTTCCAACCAGTTTATAAATTATTTTTTAAAAAATATTCTTATTTGGCTCTTTTTTTTTGTAATAACCTAGCGAGTTTTTAAAAGTATTTGGCAAAAAATGAAGACATAAAACCATAATATGCAGCTCTAGTGCGATGACCTTGAACAACCGTCATAATTTAGTAATAACTTAACTATGCATTTATTGCTTAAATACTCATACATACAGTGAATAGAACAATCAATGAAGAAATTATCAAATAAACAAATAATAAAATCCTAGAATGAAAACTGGTCGGAATTTTAAATATTTTCGTAAAAGTTTATTTCAAATTTTTTCAGCCAATGGCAACATGAAAGGGGAAAAAATGTCCTATTTGAGCGAAGTGGTGTAATTTTTTCAGAAAATTCAAATTTTCTTTAAAAAATAGAACAAATATGAAAAAACTAAGCCTCAGATGCACATGTTGGTATTGAAGGGAATCCATATTAAAAATTTCGAATTTTTTTAGAGCAGTCTAAGTAGGTCTTTTGCGATCCATAGACATACACTCAGACAGACTCTTTCTTTTATTATTATAAATAATTCAATCGGCTATGATCAGTTTTTTCCGTGCATTTCATATTGATAAAAATCCAATTTTTTTTACGAACTCACAAAACAGGTCCGCCTTTCCTTTTATGACAATGACCTAATTGCGAAAAGCAAATTTTAAATTCATGTAAATCAACTCTTGTATGCTGTTAGGAAAACCTTCTTAGAGGATGATTTCAAGTCTGAATTTGCTGCTGTGTTCATTCTGTATCGTGAGCAACGCCATTCCATTGCAACAAACTATAGTGGACTTGACCCACGCTTTCGATGAAAATGCCCTGGTGTACCCTGCACCAAGTGACCACACTACTTTTCAACGGCGAGTCAATGTTGACTACGCTCAGGGAATACGGTAAGATTATTTCTATGGATTAGATTTATTAGTTAGAGTGTACTACAGTCCACCTATCACTTCTCAACATCTTAGGACGTGTGTTATTAGACGAATCCAAACGATCATTCATAAAATGGAAAGGGGCAAGGAACTTTTTGGTTTACGGCAGGGTTACTACGTTTTGGCGATTCACTACGTTTGAAGGCGAATATATTGTTTAAGGTTTATAAACAGTTTCTCAACTGAAGGGCCGTTTGAAGTTGCATAGGGTTCACTATTATCACAAAACTATATATTAACTTATAGCTTTCCCCGAGATGATACTGAATGAGTTGAATAATACATTTTACAGATTCAAACCGATTGACGGTCAAGTCGAAATAAAAAAAAAATCATCCGCAATCGATGACGACTATCATCAATTAACTATAACCCTCCTGCACCCAATAATCCATTTAGAGTTTTAGTTTCACACATTATTTACGACTAAACTAACTTAACAATGCTTTAGGCTCACCAAACAGCAAGGGGTTGCTGGCAACCCTGCCTCCTTTAGGCTCTCTTCTATATTTTCAAAGTGGACTCTTCCAGAATAAAAATATTTGAGATGCTAAGAAGTGACAGGCGGTACTATTATTCAAGGCTATCTGCTTGTTTGCTATTTTTTCTTCTTCTCACAACAGTTAAATATTGTAAGTTTTATTAGAGTAGGGGGTTGATCGAATGGTAACCGGTAAATCGGTACTATATTGTTCGAAATGGGAGATTCGTATCCCACCTACGAATACTATTTTAATAGACAAATATTTGTACTCAGCTTTTAAAACGCAGACTTAGTTAAATGGAGTATAATACATTCAAAAATGAGCACATAAGGTCAATTTCAACTCTTTCTGAAAACATAGTCTAGATGTTTGATAATGAAAGCCAGGTGTTGCATTCTTGAGTATATGCACAGAACTAAAACACCTGTATACAGGGCCGTAGGCAGGGGGGGGGGACCGACGGGACAAAACCCCCCCCCGAAATTTTCCCATACCCAGAAATTATCAATACATATCCAGCTATAAACTTATGCTAGCAAAACTGGTAAAAAGTTTTAATTGGTTAATATTAAATATATATTTTTTATTAAACGAATTATCTCATGATGCCATCTGGTGGTGTATGGCACGCCATGTACTTGGGCTTGCGGACTGCCTTATGGGATACTGGTTCACAAATGGCTTCATCTTTCCCCCAACGGGCAGATCTGCTACTTTCTAAATCTATGGCAGATATGCCAATCCATAGATATAGAAAGTAGTAGTAACTACTTTCTATATCTATGCTGATGTTTTTTGTTTTAAATTTTGAATCATGAAGAGAAGTAACAAAGTACGTTGTTTAATTTTATACCTTCAAAACCGAAAGATTTTCTAAAACTCCACGGAGAATCAAGCTATAAATTTTTTTTTGTTTAAAAAAAATTGAAATTTGTTTTATTATTATTCATCAAAATTTATTTAATAACTTATATTAAAAATTAAAAAAAAATACAAATAAAAATTTGGGACAGTTTCACATTTTTCTAATAAAAATAAATTAGATGTTGCCGTTTAAAGTTTATCTCAATCCCCCCCCGAAATAAAATCCTGGCTACGGCCTTGCCTGTATATGTTTCAGAAATGAGTATTCGTAAGTTTAGAAATTGAGTAAAATTTAATCGCTGTCATTTAGATTAAGCGACGTACTCAGACTTGAGTATTCTTTGCTCTTGTTTAAGGGGTCACAGGAGTCTTAAAAATGTGCAAAGAAGGTACTGCAAAACATAGTTTGATCTTTCAAGTCATTTTTGAACTACTCAATGTATAAGTATAATTTTTTTATATGTAATTCTACAAGATTTATTTATTATAAAACAAGTTTTAAAATTTATGAAACTTAAGCCAAAACTAAAATAAATGATATTAAACATGAAGGTACTTGAACACACTGTGATTAGGCTTGCGCGGCAAATTGTGAGGTCAAAATTTAAAAAAATGACCAAGAAAATGACTTCATATTGTACAAATATGTACAAACTAGGACTTATACCTAAATTCTCAGCTCAATTTTAATTAGAAATTATTTTTAAAAAAATTTTTAATCAAAATTTTAAAATTTTTATCAATATTTTTAGAAAAAAGTTCTTAAAATAATTTCTAATTAAAATTGAGCTGAGAATTTAGGTATAAGTCCTAGTTTGTACATATTTGTACAATATAAAGTCATTTTCTTGGTCATTTTTTAAATTTTGACCTCACAATTTGCCGCGCAAGCCTAATCCCACTGTGTTCAAATAGCTTCATGTTTAATATAATTTATTTTAGTTTTGGCTGAAGTTTCACGAATTTTAAAACTTGTTTTATAATAAATAAATCTTGTAGAATTACATATAAAAAAATTATACTTATACATTGAGTAGTTAAAAAATGACATGAAAGATCAAACTATGTTTTGTAGTACCTTCTTTGCACATTTTTAAGACTCCTGTGACCCCTTAACAATGTAGTTTTTTGAATATGATTGCAAATATGTTTTGCTCAATAGTTATAGATACTTTCATATCTGAAGAGTGCATGGAAAGAACCACTTGATTTATTAGGAGTCTTCCCGTAATTGTGTCTGCTTGGCGGACATTGGCAACAGGAAACCGGTTTTTATTTCTGTTCTTCATTCGCGGTATAAACGTGTCCACTGATCTCTGGCGTAAATCGGGGTGGCCGCGAAAGAAAAACATAGCGAGTAACAGGTTTCTTTACACCAGTTTACACAGTTAAAACAAACGAGCGATTTCACTTCAGTCTGAGTTAATTTTCACCTCTCCAGTGTCGAAAATACACTTCCCCTTTTGAAGTGGATCCCTTGTGTGTTAAACCTCCGACAGGATCACTCCAAACGAGTGATTTTAACTCAGTCTGAGTTAATATTCACTACCTTTCCTGTGTTGAAAATACTCTTCTCCTACAGGAGTGGATATCACTCTTTTGTTTTAAGAGTGTAGGCGATTTCTCACAATTACCGCCAAAGAGGCCTATCGAGATGAGCCTTCTACAAAATCAAGTGGTTTTCCCTCTGCACTCTTCATCTTTTGGCAATAAAATGCTCAAATATTTATGCAATACTTCGACAGATATTGCTTGCTACAGGGTGAAGCAAACAAAACCGGCCCCGATCTAGAGATGGGAATACGTTGAAATGCTTGGCGAGAAAAACTCTTGAAGACGCCTGAAGCCTGTTTTTGCATTGGTTGAATAGGATTCGCTTTACATTAGAGCTACTCATAGACTAGTGGCGAGTTCAGATCTTAGTTCGCATTGTGTGAAGACGTCCCATAATGCAAATTTAGTGTCTTGCAATCAATTTAGAATGTTTTGTATTGCCAAAAACAAAAAGGTCCGATTCTCTAGGATAAATAACAACTGAAACAATCAAATAATCACTAAATCTTGATCAGCTCTATTAACCTTGTTTACATTCCATTTCAAGTAGCTTCTAAAAGCGTAGCTTTGTTGCCGGCAAATAAGTCGCCAAGCGTTTGCTTGGGCTTAATATTGAAGCGATCAATAGCTTCAGTAAGCAAACCTGCTTTTGTATTGGTTTTAGACTTGGCAACATTTCTGTCGTATTCTTATCTCCACCTCGGGCCGGTTTTGTTTGCCGCATCCTGTATTTCAATG
The DNA here is from genome assembly GCA_023701765.1 of Hylyphantes graminicola. Lineage (NCBI taxonomy): Eukaryota > Metazoa > Arthropoda > Arachnida > Araneae > Linyphiidae > Hylyphantes > Hylyphantes graminicola. The sequence continues at coordinate 43,524,836 of CM043120.1, forward strand.
ATAATGCATTGTTCAACGTGACTAACAATCCCTCTTAATATTGCTGAACCAGCGTGTCAACCGATTTCTACTCGGCATCAAGTCACGCTGGAACGCATATGGACGCCCCGTCCCATTTCTATCCTGGAGCTGCTACAATAGACCAGCTGCCGCTGGACCAGCTGACTGCTCCAGCAGCTGTCATAGACATCACAGAGAGAGCTGCTACTGATAGAGATGCCGAGATGACTGTGGCTGACTTGATACATTGGGACGGAAAAAGCACGATTTAGGATAATAGGTTTTGATTCGTTTAGTTAATTATTTTGCTGAAATGCAATGACAGCGTTTGGAAGTTGGAAAACACTCCATTAAGAACCTTACGTCGAGTTTTTTAAGGACTCTCTCTATTCCGTAAAAGACTATAAAATTAATGTTCATAATAAATAAAAAGTCAAGCATTCGCAGTTAATTCTAGCTTTATCTAAAACATTTTAGATAACTCTAGTTTTGGCTAATTACAACTAGTTTTAACCAATGCAGGTTCAAAGGTTCACTTTTTTATTGGCAATTGGTCAAAACGGTGTTAACTAGTGAGATCTAGTTTTCAATCGAGTAAACTAGTTTTCACCAATGGCTTCAGTTAAAACCAGTTCTCTTCTCACTAGTGAATTCTAGTTTTAGCTGATACCAGGTTATAACGGTAACATATATACTTTTTAAGGTCTGGATACGGAAAGTTTTACTACAACAAGGAGTTGTACACCGGTACTGTGGAAGACGACATCACTAAAACCCGATTTCCAGGAGTTTCGCCAGAGGCCGCTTTATTTATGGTGACCAACAGAAGAGTGAAAGGGGCAGGGGTAGACACCATTTGCTTTGACAGGTACATGTGAATTTGTCAAAGTTTGGTTCATTGGGCTGTCGCTTTGAAGCATGGCAACTACTAAGGCCGAAGAAGCTTTCCCAAACAAGCTCAGGGACGGAAATATTGAAGTCGTAGTTCCGAGTGACGTTTGTTCCAAAAATGAAGAGAACCTGGCTCGGAACCACTCGTTCAGGGTTGACCACAATTTTAGGGTTCTGAATCCGTCCCGAACTAGTTTGTCGATCTTCGGCATTGGGAACAGTGACATCAAAATTTCCGTCGACGCTCATGTTTGGGAAAGCTTCTCTGGCTTTGATATTGAAGTTGGCCGTATTCGAAGCCATTTGAACTGTATTCAATGCACACATTTTTTTGTCCAAGAGGTTTCTTGAATTATTGATGACTCCTGTGAATTCATTCTGTGAATTGCAGAATGTTGATATACCTCACAAATACCTAGGTTATTCTAATGCAATAATAACTTATATACTTACTTAAATTCTTGTCGAAAACACACACGTTTGTAATATTGAATGTCAAAGAGAAACGGTTTGAATTGTAAATCTTTTATATCATATGATTTCTAACAAAAAACTAATTTTTAAGAACGTTTTTAAAGAGGAGTAAGAAAAGATAGACATACCATCTATAGCATGTCAAAACCTTCTAGCATTACATTTATTTTTAATTTTTTTAATTAAAAAAGTTATAGTAGGCTAAAAATAAAACTGGTTTGAATTTTCTATTTTGTCAATGACTTCGCATCAGGAATATACGTGTTATTTTGTCAATATTTTGTCAACGACTTCGCACCAGAAATATACGTGTTATTTTCAACGGACTTGGTATTTTGTAACGACAGCGGTCGAGTTCTTCTTTCTTATCTCTCCGATCTGGATAAGATCAGATCCATGAGGTTATTCTCCTTTAACTTCTCCATCGCCAAACCAGGATTAGGGTAGGTTAGGGTAGGTACATATATATGCCGGCTTTTGTGCAACAAACCAGGTGCTCGTCGAAGATCCTCCCACGAAAGACCAATGCACGCCAAGAGATGTTGGGAGTTTGCCTCTTCGCTGTTGCATCTGGTGCAGGTACACTCTTAAAACGAACGATTTTAACTCAGTCTGATTAATTTTCACTCCTCCAGTCTGGAAAATGCACTTCTCCTAGAGGAGTGGATCCTTTGTGTGTTAAACCTCCAACAGGATTACTCCAAACGAGTGATTTTAACTCAGTCTGAGTTAATATTCATTCCTTTCCAGTGTCGAAAATGCACTTCTCCAACTGGAGTGGATTTCACTCTTTTGTTTTAAGAGTGTAGAGAAAGTCTTAACGCCAACGGAAAACCGCCAGAGTTTTTAAACGTCCAGTGTAGTCGAGCTAAATCAGTTTGGTCCTTAATTTCACCAGCAAAACCAATAGCGGTCAAGTAATGAGGCTTATAATATAGCAAGTATTTCAAAACTCACTTATAATAACATTACACAACGCATCAGAATAGCGGACCATGATGTATTATATGTTCCTGATTCCACCATTTCCATGAATTACTTTAAATTCAACTTAGTACATAAACCCCGAGTGACATTATCCAAAATATACCTTAAAATAAAAGAAAAAATATTTTGCTTACTTTATGGGTCATTTGTTGAAAACTTTATTAACCTATTGTGATCATAAAATAAAATTTTTAAAAACGATATTGAGAAAAAAAAATTCAGATAAATTTTTTATATGGTTTTTGAATCAATGCCAAAATTTTTTAATTGTGGAAAACAACAAAATAAAAAAATATTTGTTCCCTAAAAACACTTCGAGTTATATATTTTAAGGTATCTGACCATATTATTAAAAAAAATTTAGTAATTATTTTAACCGAAATAGTTTAAATTGTGTTTTAAATATGTGGAACTGAAGTGAACTGATCAAAATTCAAGAGAAACACTTGTTGACTATTTTCAAAATAAAAAAAAATAGTAGTTCTGACTTCTATTGAGATTAAAGTAAAATATTGTCTGATAGAGCAAAGTGTGTAGAATCGAATGATGTGTGTTTGGATGTCGTAACGGGACATAAAAAATTTGAAAAAAATATTGAAAGTGATGATGCCAAATGGCATCACTGGGACTGAAAGGGTTAAAAGACAGACAAAATATTTTATTTGGAGATCCAAATTTATTTGATGGACGTGTTTTGACTACCTCGTCTTAAATCTTATAAAATAAAACTATAAAAAAGTATGCAATTAATTTTTAGAATATAATTTTATTTCATATATTAGACAGAAAATGGTTTTTTCTTCTTTTTATAGCCATAATGATTGAGCATTAAATAATCTTTTTTTTTTTCAAAATTGAACCTAGTAAGGGGTTCAACTCCGTCACTACTGAAACGGCCCACGACGGCCGTCCGACTAAGGATTCGATTATGATATTCCTATCACATATTACGAGGAAACAAAAGTAATTCGTATCAAAAAGGTTAATGTTAAAAGGGTTTACAGTTCCGTACTATTTAAATAATTTATTCTCAAAGCAATTTGGATTTGAAATAATGTCATTCACACATCATACACAATAGTTGAAAGGCCTACGATTGTAAAACCTACAATATTTGCATTGGCGACGAGCCTCGAAACTTTGTACTGTACAAGTGGTTAGTCAGATTCCTGAGTAGGCATCCATCGCAATACAATACTATAGGGACATCTATAATAATTCTATAATGTCGTTAAGCTTCTGATCCCCAAAGGATTTTAAGTGCTCCAGCCGTAACCAAACGTCATTCACACAACATACCAACAGTTGAAAGGTCTACGATTGTAAAACCAACAATAGTTGCATTGTGCAACGAGCCTCGAAATTAGTACTGTACAAGTGGTTAGTCAGACTCCAGATTAGGCATTCATCGCAATACTATAGGGACATCTATAATTCTATAATGCCGTTAGGCTTTTGAGCCCCGAAGGATTTTTAGTGCACCAGCCGTAAGCATAAGACGTTCTTTATTCGTAATATTTTTTCACCTGCATGATCCGTTTATATTTTGAAAGGCTTGAGGACAGAATCTGCGAATGTGTTCTTAATGGCATATCAATCCAATTTTAGGCATCAGTTCTGCATTCTAGCCTCAGTTGATATTGGGAGAGACCGGGGCTAGTTTTTCGTATCTTTTTTTGTTGCTGCTAGTATATATATATATATATTTTTACTTTTATCTATTTTCAAGAAAAGGGGGTGGGGGAAGAAGTGGCTGAGAACATTCAACGTATCCACCTCGTAAGCTCAAAATCGCTATTTTTGAGTTTTCAGTACATTTGTTGTAAGAGGAATTACTTAAGACGAGTATACCCAGAAAATCAATAAAAAGTAAAAAAAAAGCCTGTTATGCCAAAACTTTCGTTTAATTTTAATAAAGATTATAGTCATCTGAATACCAATGCGCCCTTACAAATTCTGTAGTTTCCACTTTGATGGAGCCATAGTTTGATGCTCAATGCTAGCTACAGGTTTCAAAAAAGTTGGAAGTTATAACATACACCAAAGTTTCTGATTCTCATTTTTTTGTAGCCAGCAAATTTTATACTCCAAATTTTGGTGCAACGTGACACTTTCCTTTTTTTAGTAAAAAAAAATCAGTTTATATTCTCCATGCGGATGCTTTTCAGGAAGTTCTTCTTTGAATCTTTTCAGCTACAATATCTTTCCATGAAGTATCTTTCCCTGAGTGACGTATATTACTTCCAAAATATAAGAGTTTCTCTGTAAACTCTAATTTTATCACTATTCAGAATGCATTTTTATCTTCATATATGGTTGCATTGCATGACTATGTTGTTGTTTTTATCGTGTCCGTGATAGATGAAACTATATTGGGCCAAAAGTATTGATGATAAGAGTCGCCAGGCCTTGGGCCCTGCAGACTATAAAGAATATCCTGTGGTGGTGAGCCCAATGTATTGCATGACTATATTACAAAATTACATTTATGCATATCCCATCTATACTTATTATTTTTGCGGAATTATGTTCAATGTTGCTCATAAACTTATGTCCAAAATTATATTTACATGAACTTTTTTGTTCAAATTTTTTGACAATACGAAATACACAACTGTTAAGCAATAAATTTGCTTTGTTTTGAATGAAACCTAGAGTCTTATTCTCATTTTGCAGTAAGAGTTGCATCGCTGCAGCATTTAATTAAGCTCAGAAAAGACTGATATTACCTGATTTCTTTATAAAAAGGGAGATAATTTGTTGTTGATTGCCTTCTGTTTATTCGTTAATTTTCCTCAGTGGACTCTAATATAGATATATTTTTTTTTTAACTTTTGCATTGCATTAAAGAGAAAAGCAAAAGATCAAATTTTAATTTTGCATTGCATAAATTAAATTTATCATTTTATTTGCTTCAATTTTCAGATAAGGAAGTTCAAAGCTTTTGTTTTATTCTATTTAAAAACTTGAAATTACTTGATTTTTCAGAAAGTCTTTCTAAAACGTATTTTTTTAAATAAATAATGTGATAATAACGATATACAGTTTTAGTTCAGATTTCAAATAAAGTTTAAAGGCCCTCGAAGGAAAAATAGACAAAGAATAATTTCATTATTGCTTTTTTTTAAGTTTAAACCATTTTTTAAGAATTTAAAGTTCTCCATTGTAAGAATAGGTGAGTATGTTTTTTGAACAATGAATGCCATCTAATCAATAATTATTACTTGCTGAAGCTGCAATAATAATAAAAATCAATTAGAGAATCGTTAAGAAAATTACTTTCTTATTTATACCTCTTTCACTCCATCATTGAGCATAGGCCTCCGTCATGGTCCGCCACCTCACCCTGTTGGCTGCGAAGGTCTTAATCTCTCCCCATGACTTTCGTTAAGAAAATGAAGGTTCAAATATAGCTATGATAATAAATAAATTATTTAAAACCTCTTATTTTCTTTGGCACAAAAAAATAATTGTTAACCTTTATGATAGTTTAGTTTTGATTGACATCGATATAATATTCTTAAAATAATTCTATAAAATAATTAAATATTTTTTGAATATTTAAAGCCTATTTACATGTTCTTTAAAAAATTAAACACATTCTTTGTTTATGCTAGATGCTTTAATTTTAATGAACTACACTCTTAAAACAAAGGAGTGAAATCCACTCCTGAAGGAGAAGTGCTTTTTCGACACTGGAAAGGAGTGAATATTCACTCAGAAGAGTTAAAAACACTCATTTGGAGTAATCTTGTCGCAGATTCAACATACAAAGGATCCAATCCCGTAGGAGAAGTGCATTTTCGTCAATGGAGAAGTGAAAATTAACTCAGACTGAGTTAAAATCGCTCGTTTGTTTTAAGAGTGTACTGTAATAGTAACCTACTCTAAGTTAAGGATATCGCTAGAAATCTTTTAACAAATTTCTTCATAATTTAAAATCTGGCTACTATCCATTTGTTTCAATAGACAGAGGACAAAACTCTCTATGGTGCCTTCGAATGACATTTGACCTTAATGAAACCTAATTGGGCAGCACACGGGGAAAAAAAACCTTCATTGCATAGGAATCTGACTGCATCAGGCCTCTTTGGCGACGATTTGGCGAGTAATAGCCTAAAATGGTTTTTAAAAAAAAAAACAGTTTCTTACTTGTTTCTTCTCGATTGTAGAAGAAGCAGGGGAGAAACCGGTTTCCTGTCACCAACGACCGCCAATCAGATCTGATTATGGGAATATTCCTGTGAAATCAATTGTTTTCTTCCCCTGGACTCTTCAATTTTGATCATTCTCATTTTAACATGTATTTATTAAAGTTAATTTATATTTTCTAGGGGACTAACAAAAGATTACCTGAGCCACCAGATTTTCTTAGGAAATGGTCGCTTCATAATGGAAAATGTCGCCAATCTGGAAAAAGTCCCCATTTATGGATCCACGGTGTACGCATCGCCAATGAAGATGCGTAACGCTGGCGGAGCACCATTGAGATTGGTAGCCACTTACCCAATTGTGGATTATAAAACAAATAAATTATATTAAAAACATTGTTTGGTTTAAAGTTATTTACACTATTACATATTATACTCGAAGTAAACTCTTTTTAGGACGATACTTTTTGTTTTAGGACAACACCGAACGTACAAGACATTTAAATAGTAGATTTCATCAAAGAACTAGGACAAAATGATGTTAAAACGTCTCTACTAAACTGCTTAATTCTTGTTTTGAATTATTTTATTTTTGATTAGGGTAGTGTGGGGTAAAATGGGGTCACTTTATACCCCAAAGTAAATTAATGAAGAATTTATTTTTCGAAACCAATTTCTGGAATAATATTTTAATAGATGTTGGAAACATATTTCCTGAGATAAAAAAAAGTTATTTTTCATGAATTGAATTTGAATGAATGAATTGAATTTTCATGAAACCTTTTAGAAGAATCCTTTTAGAAGCAAAAATGAAGTGAGCAAACTAAAGATGGTTTCTAACTTCTAAAAAACAAATGAGGAAACGCTTTAATCTTGCACTGTAATTTACTTATATCATAGAATTACTTATGAGGCAACACCTCAAGCACCCAGATAAGACAAATATTTCTTTTTTATTATTTCAATTTAATTTTAATGGGGAATGGATCATATATAGGCCTAATGATTTTGTGAGTTTTGAAAGGTAGTGCAAAGATTTTTTTTTATGTTAATTGTAAACAATTTTTAGTATTTATTCCTATAAATCTAATTTTAAATTGTTATTAAACTGTGTTAGAATATTTTCTGCAAATTTTAAAATTTAAATAAATGAATGTTATGTCCCCCGACAAGTTAATTTTTTAATCAATTATATAGTATATGCAGAACTAAAGAAAATACTTAAAAAATATTTACTATGTCGTTAAAGTCTTACGAATGTATCGATAGCCAACTCTAAAAAGAAGAACCAAAGAGTTCAAAATAATGCAGGCTAATTAATGAAAGAATATTTTTAATGATTTCATTTTATAATTAATTTAATGCACTGTCTTCATTTATGCATGTCATTGTACTCTTTTATGCATCGTCTGTTTACCTACTCTCCTTATTTGTTGTATTTCCTAACAAACAGATTACAGAGTCATCAATTTGAATCATGATCCTCTTTGCCACATGGTGGGGTAAAGTGGATATTTTACGCCATGGTGGGGTAAAATGGATATCTTACCCCGTGGTGGGGTAAAATGGATGTTTTATGCCGTGGTGGGGTAAAATGGGTCACAACTTATGGAACTAAATTCATAATCCATTTATATAATTGCTTAAACTACATAAAAGTGTTCAATAATGATGAAATGTTAAGATGCCATTTAAAAAAAACTGAAAAAGGTATGATTTGATGTCTGTTCGTCTGTCGGTCTGTCGGTTCGTCACCCACTTTCGCAAAACGAACCGAAAGTCTCATAAACAAGTGGGATACGTCATTTTGGGGCAAAAAAAAAATACGAAACACTCTAAATTTATATAAAATTAGAAGTATATTAAAATTAATATCACTAAAAATTAAATCTACATTGAAATAACATGCAAATACCTTTTTATTCACTATTTTTACTGTTTCCATTTAGTCAAATGTACGAGAAAATTTATTTTAAATAACTATTAAACTCATGAATAAATATTAATTTATGTGATATAGGGGAGAGAAGGGGAATCCCGCCACCTCGGGTAATGCCGCCACCCCTTGAATCTCGCCTGGGGTGTGTGTGGGAGGGGGGCTGTGAGCGCTGACCTGTAGCAGGAAACAAAGTAATTTGTAGTATAGACGCTAATGGCCGTGCGGTGAGTTGGTGTAAAGTTATTTAAAAAATACGGTTTTTAGTGATTTTCATCTAATTTCGGGCCTTCTGAAATTAAGAGATAGGTGACTGTTATCTCTAAGTTAGATAAATTAGTTATATATCATTTAAAAGAGTAATTATTTGGCTATTTCATCACGTCGTTAGTTTGGACGCTAGACTAACTACCTTTCTTTAAACAAGCCGTCTATGCCATTTTGTCATACTGGGGTAATGCCGCCACATCACTCTGGGGTTATGCCGCCACATGCAAAAGTATGGCGGCATAATCCGTAAAATAGAAATTTCATATATTGGCCCTACAACCTATTAGTTTTCGTTAGAGATGTCACGTATCCGAAAAAGAATAACTGAACTGGTCAAATAAACCAACGAAACTTTAAAAAAAAAAACTGCATAGTTAGTTGCACATAGAAAGTTAATAAAAGAGCTGTATCCTGCACAATTTACCATTCCAAAGTTAATTAAACCTATTTTAGTTCTATATGATTGCTTTTTTATGTAATTTTCCATTATTTATAGATTATTTGCTTTGTTTATTGATGTGGTGGCATAACCCCAGTGGTGTGGCGGCATTACCCCAGATACCTGGGTAATCCCGCCACTGTGCGAGCATTAGAAAAATACAATTTTATTCAGTTTCTATTAAAGATTTAAATTTAAAAAAATCACCACAAGATAGGTAATGAATTGTAGTATGCAATGCTAATTACAATTTACATTAATTGCAACACAATTCTGCAGGAAAAATCAATTTCCCTTAAGGTGGCGCCATTCCCCTTCTCTCCCCTATATTCTTAATCTAAACATGCTTTTCATATAAATTATATGCTAAAAGTTATGTTTTTCAAAAAAAAATTTAAAAAAATTAATAGTACTTAGTTACACGCCTTAAACTCTACAAATGCAAATTTTTTTAGCTATAAATGCAACAAAAAAAAAGGGCCGTATCCCTTATTTGTAGTTTACAAATTATTTTTACATTGTTTTAATACAAAATGCCTTTAAAATTAACTACTAAAAGAACTTTTTATAAAGATTGAAAAAAAAATTAATACATTTTTTAAGAACTCTAATATCGTATTCACCCTCGTTCAACTTCATATTTTTTTATAAATGACTGATACCTGTCATCGAAGGCTGAAATCTGTTATTTGGCTTTTCTTCTTTCGGACCAGGTAAATTATTTAACTAATTAAACTTTTAATTGGTATGGTATGGTATGGTATGATACTTATATATTCCAGCTTGTGTGCTTGTTCAGAGAACCGCTTATAAGCTTTCGTCATGTGGGACAGACACAGAAAGAATTTTTACAGTCACAAAGAAAGGAATAACACCTAGACAAATAACAACATTTATTGACGGTCACAAACATCCATGCCTGACCGGGATTCGAACCCGACCCCAGCAGCACCAAATACCAGTATCCTAACGATTGAGCCACCGGGGCGGCAACCGTTAATTGTTTGTGGGGAGGTTTTAAAAATTGACCCCAAATGGGGATGCCAGGTGGCAAGAGGCCATTCTAAGTTTCATCAAAGTTACACTCTTAAAACAAACACTCCTCTAATTTAACTCAGTCTGAGTGGATTTCACTCCTCCAGACTGGAAAATGCACTTTTCCTTTTGGAGTGGATCCTTTGTGTGTTAAACCTCCGACAGGATCACTCCAAACGAGTGATTTTAACTCAGTCTGAGTAAATATGCATGCCTTTACGGTGTCGAAAATGCACTTCTCCAACTGGAGTGGATTTCACTATTTTGTTTTAAGAGTGTACGGACTGCAGAAACAGGCATTCTTCTGAAGTCCCAATCACTTGAAGTCCAATCTGAACATCTTTTCTCGTAGTAGTTCGAACACCGATTACAGAATGTAGGGCTTCCGATAACACATTCATTCAGCATCTGCAGATAAGATATTTCCACCAAATCACACGCAGGTCAAGATTTTGGACTGCGAACAAAACATTCTCAGAAATTTTGCGTAGAAAAAGCTTTTCAACACACTAAGCTAAATATTATCCCAATATTACCAAATTAAACTGTTTTCATATATATGCTTGCAAATTCAGCTTTAAAAAAGTTGAGTCTTGGCGTCAAAAGTTCCAGAGAAGGTTGAATGAAAATGAAGATTATTTTTCTGTTGTATGCGTTAATTGTGGTGGTGAATTCTGCACCCATAACTTGGAAAATGGTGGATCTAACTTATCCTTTCGATGAGAATTCTGCAAAGTACCCGCTTTTTAGGAATTTTGAATTCCAAGTTACCATAAATGAATCATTCCCAAACGGAGTCTGGTAAGTTTTCAAATACCAATTTAGCCCTCTAATGCATAATGTTACTTGTTTCCTTATGGCAATCCACTTTATTCTATGAAAGTAGAGCTCCCTCTCAACAAATCTGTGTTTTCTTCATATATTACCTTTCATTTTGAAGTTTTAGTTACTAATAACCTTCATAGATGACAGTAGTAAAAGTAAAAGGGTATTCAAAGTTATAGAGTGAAGTTATTCACTGTAGTGAAATTACGTCTTTTGCAGTATTCAAAGTATAATAATACTAGTACTATATACAAATAAATTGTTTTTAAAACTTAATTATAGTTAAAGAGGGTTCTTTTAAAACATATTTAGTAGTTTTCTAGTCATTCTTATCAAAATTGGAATTTTGTAGTTGGTTTTTGCCACATGGCAAAAATTTTAAAAATTGAAATCATTTAAATTCCAATGCAGTTAATTTTTTTTTCATTATTTTTTCCATAATGTGTGAGTATTGAAGATACAAATATATTTTTTTCCGATGAAAAAATCATGCTTTACAGGGTTAAAGTTTCTAAAATACGTTGCGTTAAATGTATTATGCCATGTTTTCCCCATTTTCTTATGTCAAATGACTGTTGCTACGTTTAAGGAAAACCTTTTGGTTCACAATAGTTTAAAAAAACTGTAATTAATTCAAATTACTAAACTGAATAATATTTGATTCTAGCTCTAGGGAGTTTTGCTGAATAATAAAATGGGACTCATCTAAAACTATTTATAATTAATTCACGTGGAAAGTTTAATTTTTATTTGAAAATTTCCCCAGGCAACTCTTATTTAGCATCATTTAAGTTGTGTCAAAAACTTTCACAAATTTTAACAATTCATTTTTAATAAAAGAGAAAAACATGGATTTTGCCTGAAATTACTCGGACTAGAAAGTGTTGCCAAATATTTTTAAAGGGGGAAACTTTCATAAGAAAACAGTTATTATTAATCCCTCTTAGGAATTAACTTAATTGGGTTAAGCGTAAACTCGTTTTCACTAAATTGGAATTACAATTCATTTTTTTTAACGAAACATTTAATTCCTTTAACCCTCTAATAAATACTGTTGTCATTTTTCAACCAATAACATAATCCACTTAATTCTATTAAAGTAGAGGGGACGTACATAAATTACGTCACACTCAGAGGGGGTAGCAGGGTATGCGACCACGTGACGGATCGTGACATGGAGGGGGGAGGGGTACTCGCTTGCGTGACGTAACGATTCAAAATTTCCAATTTTGCAAGGAAAATCTGTCTGACATAAAATAGTTTTTAGAAAGAAATCTGAAATATATTTTTTATCTTAAGATCATCATAAGAAACACTTAATTTAAAATATTTACTTAATTTGAATCATAAGAAACACTTAATTAACTAAAATATAAGGGGGGAAATTGTAATCATAAATTATGAATAAATTATTACATAAATTATGAATAATTTATTTAGGTTTTTTTTTTTAATTTTTGCAAAAAAGAGGTAAAATCAGTTTTTAAACATCTGATAATGCAGGCGTGAAACATTTTTGGTCAATTTATTTAATAAAATTTTCTGGGAGTGAATTTTATTTCACTATGTTTTCATATTTTCATTTGATTAAAACGAACATTATTTACATCCTCAAAAGACACGATTCTTCCATCTAACGATAAATTAGTGCAAGTGTGTATTCTCTTAGTGAGAAAAAAATCGGAAGCTGAGGATTCCAAATGGGAGCATTGGGGTTGAAAGTGTTTAAACCATGCGCTCTCCTAATTGTTGTGAGCAGTATATTTGGCGCTATTCTGCAGTTAGTGTGGGCTTACTACAACCCCTTCCCCTTTCAGTCTCATTTCTAAAAAAAACTATAATTACAATGATATTTTCGTACCTGTAAAAAAATTACTGTAATCTGGTGCAAATTCGATCTCGTGCTACAGTCTACAACCGCGCAAACTGAATTTTTCGATTTTCATTCAACATTTTTTGAAGAATAAAACGATGCGATTTACATTGAACCAGCCGGCGCGTTGAGTGATCGGTTTGTTAGGGCTTACGAAGTTTACTTGGTGACTTTCTGTCGGCGTCACGTAATTTCGCTTCAGAAATCTTTATCTTCTTCTAACTCCGTACATTTCTTTCTCATTTCAGGCTCATGTCGGAAGAGTTCTTTTCCATTTCAGTCACCTACTCTATTACTTTTCATTTCAGGCTGCAGTCGGAAGAGTCCTTTTCTAATTCAGGTCAAACTTTATTCTTTTTCGTTTCAAGCTCCAGTCGGAAGAATTCTTTTCCATTTCAGTCACCTCTACTCCATTATTTTATATTTCAGGCTCCAGTCGGAAGAATTCTTTTCCATTTCAGTCACCTCTACTCCATTATTTTATATTTCAGGTTCCAGTCGAAAGAGTTCTTATTATTTTCCATTTCAGTCACCTACTCTATTACTTTCCATTTCAGGTTTCAGTCGGAAGAGTTCTTTTCCATTTCAGTCACCTCATCTATTACTTTCCATTTCAGGCTGTAGTCGGAAGAGTCCTTTTCTAATTCAGGTCAAACTTTATTCTTTTTCGTTTCAAGCTCCAGTCGGAAGAATTCTTTTCCATTTCAGTCACCTCTACTCTATTATTTTATATTTCAGGCTTCAGTCGGAGGAATTCTTTTCCATTTCAGTCACCTCTACTCCATTATTTTATATTTCTGGCTCCAGTCGAAAGAGTTCTTATTATTTTCCATTTCAGTCACCTACTCTATCATTTCTATTCCATGCTCCAGTTGAAAGAGTTATTTTCATTTCAGTCACCTACTCTATTATTTTCTATTTTAGGCTCTAGTCGGAAGAGTTTTCTCACACCATCCACGCTGGCACCGGCCCACTTCGTTCCAACCGGCATCATCACTCTATTATTTCAATTGCAGGCTTCAGTTGGAAGAGTCCTTTTCTAATTCAGGTCAAACTTTATTCTTTTTCGTTTCAAGCTCCAGTCGGAAGAATTCTTTTCCATTTCAGTCACCTACTCTGTTACTTTCCATTTCAGGCTGCAGTCGGAAGAATCCTTTTCTAATTCAGGTCAAACTCTATTCTTTTTCGTTTCAAGCTCCAGTCGGAAAAATTATTTTCCATTTCAGTCACCTCTACTACATTATTTTATATTTCAGGCTCCAGTCGGAAGAGTTCTTATTATTTTCCATTTCAGTCACCTACTCTATCATTTCTATTTCATGCTCCAGTCGAAAGAGTTCTTTTCCATTTCAGTCACCTACTCTATTAGTTTCTATTTTAGGCTTAAGTCGGAGGAGTATTTCCCTCCATCGACGCTTGCACTCAAAAGGACGCCCAGGGCACTTCGTTCCAGCCGGCATCATCAGTCTATTCTTTCTATTTGAGACTTTTGTCGGAAGAGTTCTTTTAAATTTCAGTCACCTACTCTATTCTTTCAATTTCAGGCGTCTGTCGGAAAAGTTCTTTTCTAAGTCAGGTCTCACTCTATTCTTTTCTGTTACATGCTCGATTTGGAAGAGTTCGTTTCCATTTCAGTCACCTACTCTATGTTTTTCATTTCAGTATCCAGTCGAAAGAGTTCTTTTCTAATTCAGGCCCCCACTATATGCTTTTACATTTCAGGCTCCAGTCGGAAGAGTTCTTTTCCATTTCAGTCACCTCTACTCCATTATTTTCTATTTCAGTCTCCAGTCGGAAAAGTTTTTTCCCATTTCAGTCACCTATTCTATCTTTTCCATTTCATGCTCCAGTCAGAAGAGGTTTTTTCCATTTCAGTCACCTACTCTATTGTTTTCTATTTTAAGCTGTAGTCGGCAGAGTATTCTCACACCATCCACGCTGGCACCGGCGCACCTTCGTTCCAGCCGGCATCATTACTGTTTTCTTTCTATATCAGGCTTCAATCGGAAGAGTTCTTATCTAATTCAGACCCCACTATATGCTTTTACATTTCAGGCTCCAGTCGGAAGAGTTCTTTCCCATTTCAGTTACCTACTCTATTATTTCAATTTCAGGCTTTAGTCGGAAGAGTTCTATCCCATTTCAGTCACTTTTACTCTATTATTTTCCATTTCAGGCTCCATTCGGAAGAGTAATTTTCTATCATTCCATTCGGAAGAGTTATTTTCTATAATTCCATTCGGAAGAGTTATTTTCTATGTAATTCCATTCGGAAGAGTTATTTTCTATAATTCCATTCGGAAGAGTTATTTTCTATAATTCACGCTCCACTCTAATATTTTCCGTTTTGGGCTCAAGTCGGAAGAGTTAATTTCTATTTAAGTCACCCACTCCATTATTTTCTATTTCAGGCTCCAGTCAGAAGAGTATTCTTCCACCACCCACGCTGGCACTCACATGGATGCACCGGCCCACTTCGTTCCAGGAGGTACCACCATTGACCAGATCAAGCTGGACAGGTTCATCGGGCCAGCAGCTGTCATAGACATAGTCCAGCGTGCAGCGGTGGACCCGAACACGGAGGTGACCGTTGGCGACCTCTTGGCGTGGGAAGAGTTGGCGGGAAGAACCCTGGACGGGACCATTATTTTCATGAGGCATGTTCTAAGTCGTGTGACTCGATTTCTTCGTTTCAGACATATTTTCGAATTTGAAAACGCCTGACCTCTCAACAGTTTCTCATTAGAACCCTAAGTATGGAAAGAAAAATAGTTTTACGTTAAAAAAAATTCAAATATCCCAGACTCTCTTCAAAATTTCCATTTTTTTTTTAATTACAATAATTTTTTTTGTACAAGACAGTTTTTTCGAATTTGAAAACGCCTGACCATTCAAACGTTTCCTTTACTGACCCTAAATATGAGCTTAAAATAACTCTAAATTCATACGGTTTTTAA
Source organism: Hylyphantes graminicola (assembly GCA_023701765.1). NCBI lineage: Eukaryota > Metazoa > Arthropoda > Arachnida > Araneae > Linyphiidae > Hylyphantes > Hylyphantes graminicola. Next base: position 43,540,674 of record CM043120.1, read on the forward strand.
ATGTCCCACACTCGCTTCGAAGAATTCCCAATTTTGACTAAACTATAGAAATTTGCACTCAAGACAATTTCGAATATGAAAACACCTAGCTCCTAAAATTTTCCATTAGGTGACCTTGATTTCGGAATAAATAATAATTTCCACGGAAGAAACAATAAAAGGAAGAATAACACGGAAGAAACTATAAAAAAATGCAAGAAAAGTCCAAATTACTTCAAAACATTTAGGCAACGATAGTTGTTTTTGTGTCCGTGACAAAACAATTATATTTATTCTCTAGTTAATAATACAACAATCTATACATATATACGGCCGGCTCGCTGGCGCAACGGTTAGTGTACTAGCCTTTGGAGCTGGTGGGCTCGGGTTCGAATCCCGGTAAAGGCATGGATGTTTGTGCTTGTCAATAAATATTGTTATGTGTCTAGGTGTTTGTGTCGTCCTTCTTTGCGTGTCTCTTGTGACTGTTTCTTCTGGCGAGCTGGGTAATGGGCTATAAAGCCTACACTCCCCCTTCTAGAGGGCGCATTCACTGTCTGTCATACATATATACGACAAAGTCCTGATTGACTGACTCACGCCCAGCCTAAACTACTGGAGGTAAAGCTACCAATTTTAGGAGTATGTTCTTTTTGTAATGAAGGCGTCACTTAAAAAGCGATTTTTTGAAATTTGAACCCAAACGGGCGTAGGAGTGCAAAACGTGAGCCGATTTCTAAACGGAAATAGCATTGTAAGATTAAAATTTATACTTTTTTATTTCAATTTAAAAGAAATTCCCTCGTGTTCAGCGTAAACGAAAATAAACTAAAAACATGTAGAGCACGTGAGTTTAATTTGTAGGATTGTTATTTGAATATCTTTATTGAATTTGAATCTTGGTTTATTTTTGGTTTTCCCTTTACAAATTTAATTGATGTTTAAAAATGGTAAGAAATGAAGATATTGCTACAATGTCTCTTGGCAGTAAATGTGATAACTATTCTAGATCTGATGACTACTTCTAAGATATGCCGATTCTCTCTGCGTATAGCGTATTTACTTTATGTTTATCACACTGGTAATTTTGTACAGCTATGATCTAATGGCTGATTGTGAAGTTTGGCATTGGTGGCATTTGGCGAAAATGAAAATTTAACGTAAGGTATTTCCCATCCAGTTGTATGGGTTAGAGTTAGTGAATTATCGTCGCACTAGAACTATACAAGAGGACTATTGCCCCCAAGTGGCTTAATTTAGAACTACTGACAAGTAATGAACCGACACCTGAGTAGGCACCCAATGCAGTTTTTGCGGCGTACGCATCGTTGGGACTTCGAAAAATATATAACGTGTTAATGTTTTTGACTGGTGCATGGACCGTTTATAGGTCGGCAGTTATTTTGACGATGCCCGTAGAACACGAATCTGGGACCTATCGCGTGATTATTCGATAGGGAATTATATTAGAATGGGAGGAATTTATAATATACTGATGGAGTAGTATAAAATAAAAGTTTACATAAAAAAACAGTCACTGTTAGTAAGGGTACAACCGTGCAACGCCGAGTTTATAAAGCTAGTTCCTTATAATTTATATAGCTGCCGACCTATAAACGGCCCGTGCAGCCAAAAATGTCCGACGAATAATACCCCATGTAAGGGAGTGCACGTTAAATATCCATCAAAAGTCCTAACGATGCGTACGATGTCGCCCTTAAAGGTTGTGTTGAGTGCCTATTCTGGTGTTGGCTCGTCACCTGACTGTGATTCTAAAATGCGACGCCAGTCGCCAGTAGCCCTCTTGTAGCTCTAGTGCGAAGATGATTATAACCTAATCTAATTCTTATAATTTATTAATCTTATAGATCCGGTTGGGGTGCGAAGTATCGCAACGCAACGGCCTATTACGGGACGCCCGACATCGATGTCTCCAAACTTCGCTTTCCCGGGTTTTCACCGGAGGCAGCGAGATGGCTGGTGGAGAACAGGAACATCAGGGGAACAGGAGTTGACACTCTGTCTCTTGACAGGTTATTTATATATACCCTCTTCTCTCTAACAATCATATATTCAAAAGTACAGGTTGGTTATAAAATAACGCTCGCCATCCCGAGTGGTCTGTAGCTTCAATGAATAATCCAAATGCAACGAACTTTGAGATACTTACTAATTAAGAAGGGGGTGGGGGTGGAATGATAAAAAAGAAACTCGTAGGCAAATATGGCCAATTACAGTTAACACAGCCAATTACGCCTCGTAATTTAGAACCCTGGTCTAGAGACGAGTTTCTTTTTTTATGATTCCTTTCTTTTCCCCCTTCCTGATTGGTAAGTCAATCAATGAGACACTTACTAAATCAAGGATAATGGAATCAATAAAAAAGAAACTCTTATCTTGTCTAGAGTTCTGAATTAAGAGGCGTAGCCAATTATGGCCAATTGCAGCCAATACAGCCAAACTCCGAATAGCGAGCGTTATTTTATAACCACCCTATATGTTTTGCAAATAAGTTTGAATAAAATAACGATTAACCCTCCAATGCATTCGATTGCCATATGGCAAACAAGTAACATAATCCACTTTATTCTATTAAAGTCGAGCTCCCACTCGACAAATCTGTGTTTTTTCATCTATTATATTCCATTTTGAAGTTTTAGTTACTAATTACCCTCATAGATGACAGAAGTAAAAGTGTATTCAAAATTGAAGAGGTTAGTTATTAACTGATGTTGTGAAATTACGTCTTTGGCAGTATTCATAGTATAATAATATTAGTTTTAAGTACAAACAAATTGTTTTGAAAAAATACTTATAGTTCAAGCGGATTATTTCAAAATATATTTAGTAGTTTTCTCGAATCATTATTATCAAAATTGGGATTTTGTAGTTGGTTTTTGCCATATGGCAAAAACTTTAAAAATTTAAATTATTTAAATTCCAATGCAGTTAATTTTTTTTTCTGTATTTTTCCCATAATGTATGAGTATTAAAGATACAAATATATTTTTTCGGGATGAAAAAAAATTCATGCATTACAGGGTTAACACTTGATGAGGTATATGTAAATTTAGTGAAATTTGAGGTTTTAGGCGATAAAAATACACATCTGTTGTGTGTTATGGATAAACAAATAAGCTCTGTCAGTTTTTTGTAAGTAATTTTCTATATTATAACTTTAGTTTTAAAGTAAAGTGTCGTATGCAATTACCGCTGAAAAATAAACTTTTTTCAAAACCTCAGAAATATGCCTGACCTTCTTCCTACGTAATTTTTTAATTAATAAATCAACTGTTTCGGTTGCGATATTTTTAGAAAGATGAACGATCTAATTTGTAATAGAAGAGTTAGTATTGAGAAAAAAAATTTAAATAAAGTTGTTAAATGAAGTAGACAGAGGTCCGCGCGCCGTATGTTTACCTCTGGTGAGGAGATGATACAGAGCTGTGAAAAAAACCATTTAAAATTGTTTTTGTAGACAAGGATTGCCTCTTATTTTGTGAGAGAAGCCTTTTATCTAAGAAAAATCAATGAAAAATTAGACATGAAAATTTTCAAAAGTCATTAACCCGGCAGAACTCGCGCTAACTTAGCATGGACTAAGAGTCTTCTAGATCGGGAACTCAATCTGATGCCTAGCGCCTCCAAAGTGTCAAACGGAACTAATACACTATTAACGATTGATTTGTGATTGGAATAATGAAACTTTCCGATTGCAGCTTCTGTTTATTCGAAATGTATAATACGTCAGATTTTAATGGATAATTAAATATTTCGATCTTAGCGCTACCTAATTCTTGAGATAGAACTAAACGACGTTATTATTATTTTTTTTAGCTTGGTACATTCGGAATTTCATTTAACAAGTTGGCTGCGACGATAGCGATTGAAAGCTTTCATCTAGATCTAGATCATGTAGTTTGTTAACCACTAGACCACCATGTTTATCAAGTTTTCAAACAAACATGAACTCTTAAGAACGGTTGGTGAAATGGTATACTATTAATTTTATCAGAATGTGCTGTTATCGGTGAATTGGAAACACGTCGCGTGCTGGCGCGTGATCTGCACGCGACGTGTTAAAAAATTAGAATTTATTAAAATTGAACTGTGCCAGCAGACAGTGCATTTGTTACCATGAGTTGATATATGCATTACAGCATTCTAATTTGTTTGCTTCACTTTTGTTCATCTAATATTAATTTTTTGTCAATTTTTTAACTCATTAAATTAAACCAAGGGAAAAATTCAACTTCAACTTCAACCCCCGTTTTAATTACAATTATATTATACCAAATCCTATGGCAACGATGCGTTGTCGTCAAAAATAGTTTCTTTTCGTCACTTGACCATGGTTCTAAATTACGAGGCGTAATTGACTATGCTAAAGCTCCGAAGGGAGGCTAGAAAAAAGCTGCCGTAAACTATTACATTAGTTCCCTTGGACACAATTGGGGGAATTAGTGTCTCTATGAATTTCAATATAGAAAATTTAATAATGGTAATCCAATCAAAGTTTCAGATCTAGAGTGTATTTAATCTATCTGGGGTCCATTAGACCCCAGCGCGAGTGCTGCCGGGTTAAGAACAATTATTGATGTCTGCTTTCTATTTCCTTGTACGAATTGTTGATCTCTACAAAAGAGTTCCAGTGGGAATGATTACATAGATAATATTTATTGATATCTACTTGAATCTTCAATATATATTAGTTTACCGAAAATCCCTTACAAGTTGATGATTATTTAACCTCTTAAGAAGCAATATCCTACACGTATATTTTTAATCTAAACATAATTTTCATACAAATATATGCTAAAAGTATGTTTTGAAAATAAATTTTTTAAAAATATGTTTAATAGTTACTTAGAGACACGCCTGAAACTCTAAAAATACACATTTTTGCGTTATAAAAACAACAAAAAAGGCTGTATCACTTAGTTGTAGTTAACAGTTTATTTCAACATTGTTTTTAATGCAAAATGTCTTGAAAATCAATTACTAAAAGAACTTTTTGAAAAGTTTGAAAAAAAATTTAACTAACTTTTTTAAGAACTCTAATATCGTTTTGATCCTCTTTCAACTTCATTTTTATAGATATACCCGTAATCAAAGGCTGAAACTGATATTTGGATATTCTTCTATCTTACCAGGTCAATTTTGGAACTAATTAACGTGTTAATTGTTTGTGGGGAGTTTTTGAAAAATGTCCCAAAATCGGGATGTCAGGTCGCTAGAGGTTAATGATCTTTACTGATATATTTTAGTAGATTTAATGTCGTTAACTCTTTCAGTCCCAGTGATGCCATTTGAAATCATCACTTTCAATATTTTTTTCCAAATGTTTATGTCCCTTTATGACATCCAAACACACATCATTCGATTCTTCATACTTTGTTCTATTAGACAATACTTTACATTAATCTCAATAGCAGTCAGAACTATTTTTTTTTATTTAGAAATTAGCTAACAAGCGTTTCACCTGATTTTTGAAAAGTTCACTTCAGTTCCACATATTTAAAACACAATTTAAACTATTTCGGTTAAAATAATTAATTAATTTTTTTAATAATATGGTCAGATACCTTAAAATATATAACTCGAAGTGTTTTTAGGTTATACATGTTTTTTATTTTGTTGTTTTCCACAGCTAAAATTTGTTGGCATTCTTTCAAAAACCATATAAAAAATTTAAACGATTTTATTTTTCTTATGGAACTCTTATTTTTGACCTAAAAAAGGGCTTATTTTGTGAAGATCAGATGTTTCTGTAGTGTAGTAAATTTTAGTGACTGAAAGGGTTAAACCTAATAATTTTTTTCTCTAGAGGAATATCAGAAGATTTCTGGGCCCACCGAACGTTGTTGGGAAATGAAATTTTCATCTTAGAGAACGTCGCCAATTTAGAGAAAATGCCGCTGTACGGAGCCACCGTCTACGTGATGCCCATGAAAATTGCAGGCGCCAGTGGAGCTCCAACAAGAGTAGTTGCCACGTATCCAGATCTTATATTTAACCTATAAATTATCGGTTCGAATGACCATTTCAACTAATGGGTCGCGACCCACCAGTTGAAAAACGTTGATGTAGACCCGCAAGTTATATCCAATATATAGTGGATCAAATGTTTTTACAAACACATTTGAAGAGTACACGGGAAGAACCGATTGATTTATTAGGCGGACGCCCGCAATTGTCTGCTTGGCGGCTGAAAACCGGTTTCTCTCTTTCTTCTTCGCTGGTCAAAGCGTCGGGATCGCCAATCACCTGAATCTTTGTAGCTAGGAACCACAGAGATAGTAGTTAAATTATTAGAGTGGAAGATCACGTGACCTACAACACTGGCTTAATTGGAGCTCTTCTGAGAGCTCCTAGCGCGTCCCGTCGTTAGCATTGTAGGTCACGTGATCTACCACTCTATTACTTTAACTATGATATCTATGGTAGGAACTGGTTTCCTTAAACAAGTTTAGGCGATCACTCGCTATCATCGCCAAAATTGCCTGCTAAGGAAACTTCTCTACAAAATCAATCGGTTCTTCCCGTGTATTCTTCATTTTTTAAAGAATCAAATCACCGAGACATACGGATAAGTATTTGTGAAAAGTTTCCTATTATTTTCAAAGAATACTGCCCTTTTCCATGCAATGGCGCTCGTCACTTGACCGTGGTTCTAAATTATAACGTCCTTGGCCAATAGCCGTTGCGTATCTTTATAGTTAAACTCGGTTTCCTTGCACAGAAGCCCCGACCATGGTAGGAGCTATAAAACGCGGGGAGCAATCAGATGAAGACAGAATAAGACGGCTGACATTTTCTTCTTATCTGATTACTCCTCGCGTTTGAGTTTTATAGCTCCGATCCATGGTCGTGGCTTCAGTACAAGGAGACTATGAGTCAAACTATAGTCGCGAGTTGCGACGACAGTTAATCGCAACTTATTCACTGACACACAGTTTGACACTGTTTCTTCGTAGCTTTGTTTTTCCAAATTAAACACAGTAGCATTTCAACTTCGTACTTTTCAAATATAACTGCATAATTTTTGGTTTTTGCACAAGATTTAAATAATTGCATCGGTGAGTGCAGAAACCACTTCAGTCAAAAAAAAAATCCGAAAACTCGTTTTCAATGAAAATAAGCGTAAAAAGGCAAGATGCGTGTTGGGTGCAAAAACTACGTTAGTCTGTTAAGTAGTTCCGTAAATACAGGACGTTTGTTTCGAGTATTGATTGCAGAAATAATAGAGGAGTTTTTACGTTATTTCTCACTCCTGAAAAATTTGAAATTTGTGACTGACGTTGTTTCTGCACTCACCTATTCAATTACATTAGCTACAAATGTGTAAGTATAGAAAAAAAATTAGCGTGTCCGACTCAATTGTAAAAACTTTTTTGAATAAATATCACAAACTATAGTTCGTGTTTTTAATTGTCAAGCTCCGATGTTTTATTATTATCTTTTATGTAAATATTGTGCCTTTCATATTAATAATAGTTAAGCTAATTACACAAATTAACACTTCCAAAGATCCAATGCAAGATTATTGATGCAGCCGGAAATGTACAACTTAACCTATTTCTCATCACAACTTATTTTGTTATTTTTTGGATGGTATACAATGTACAGTGTATTTTTGACCAAATCTTTCATATAAGTCAGACAGTTTGAAACACATAGTTACATACAATGTGCTTTCCGATATAAAGAAACTAGCAGTATGGTCCCGCCTTACTTGGAACCCGTTAACTTCGCATTGCTTCCTTTTAGAGGCATGTTTACTTTTGAAAATAAACTCAAAATCAAAACAAAATTAAATTCATGCTGGCGCATGCGCACTTAAAAAAGCAAACACTAATAGAGGATGAAGCAGCCTTCGGGCGAGCGCATATCTCAACCATCAATCAAACTAATAGAGGATGGCGTCAAGCCCCCGTTTCTGCCCGGCCCATGTATTTTCAAGCCCTGTTATGGTCCCGCAATACCACGTGGATGACGTTTTTTTAAAACTAATTATATTAATTAAAAATCACAATCAAATATGAAAAAACTAAGCCTCAGGTGCACACGTAGGTATTACAAGGAATCTATATTAAAAATTTCGAATTTTTTAGAGCAGTCTAAGTAGGTCTTTTGCGATCCACAGACATACACACGGACAGACTCTTTCTTTTATTATTATAGATACCTAAGTACATATTTTAAATTAAAGAAATTATATTACCGTTATAACCCGGAATCAGCTAAAACTAGAATTAACTACTGAGAACTATTTTTAACTGAAGCCAGTGGGTGAAAACTAGTTTCTTCTATGTAAAACTATATAGATCTCACTAGTTAATACCGGTTTTAATCAAGTACATTGTCTAGAACTACTTGTAATAAACCAAAACTAGAATTATCTAACATGTTTTAGATAAAATTAGAGTTAACTGCAAATGCTTGACTTTTGTTTATTATGAACGTTAATTTTATAATCTTATTACGACAATGGAGTCTATAAAAAAAACTGGATGTACGGTTCTTAATTTGAGTGCCTTCCAATCTCCAAACGCTTTCATTGCATTTCAGCCCAATAATTAACTAAACCATAAAAATACATAATTTTAAAAATTAAAAATTAAATTAAAATTAAAAATACATACATAATTAACATTACATACATAAGCTCCTCTGCAATGAGGAGTACAGGGGAAGAACCGCTTGATTTATAAGGAGTCTTTCCGTAATTGTGCCTGCTTGGAGGACATTGGCGACAGGAAACCGGTTTTTCTTTCGGATCTTCTTTCGACGTACAAACGTGGGACTCGTGTCCACTGTTCTCTGGCGTGAATAAGGCTTGCCGCGGTACAAAAAAGCGAGTAACCGGTTTCTTTACACCAGTTTAGACAATTTCTCGCTATCATCGCGAAAGAAGCCTATTGAGGAAAGTCTTCGGCGAAATCAAGTGGTCTTTCCCCTGTACTCTTCAAATTGTGCCTTACACTACAGTTACATAGAATTAGCTTTTAATATTACGATTACATTCACAAAAACAGAAAATTTCAGTAGGAACTATTTCCAACCAAGTATAGCGATAAGAATATATAATTTAAGATCGTGGGCCTTTTACGACATAACTTTTAAAAATATTTTCTTGGTACTTTATTATATTTTAGCTTAGATTTTTTTTAAAGATTAAATTTCTTTTATAATATTGATACAGCTGTTTATATATATGGGGTATCCAAACTTTTCCGCCTGGAAATAATGATAAAAATATCTAGCCAATGATACTGAAACAGGCAATAATAACGTTATATTTAACATCTAAACTCAACTTTTTCAGTATTGAATAACTTTATAAGGTAAAATGACCCTCTATAGAAGCCAATGTAATAACGATAACAAAATATAGGGGAGACTGGAGCTAGTTTCCCCATGGGGTAAATTTTCCACCGGACCTTCTATTGGAAATGGAGCCGTTGAAGGTAGCCAAATGTCTGCTTGGTTTATGAACCAACGCGACCAATGTCACTCACAAGAATTTCTGTTCAGTTAGTGCTGTAATACTTTTCGTTAGAGCTATTTTTATGATTTTTTCAAAGTTGAGTATTTTTTATGCTTGTTCAAACCTAAATAACTTACTTTCATTTAACTTACAATTTTATCCTTGCGTAACAAGGTGGTTTTTTTCTTTTTACTTAAGGGGTCTAAGGAGTCTTAAAAATGTGCAAAGAAGGAACTACAAAGCATAGTTTGATCTTACATGTCATTTTTTAACTACTCAATATACAAGTATAATTTTTTTATATGTAGTTCTACAAGATTTATTTAATATGAAACAAATTTTAAAATTTATGAAACTTTAGCCAAAACTAAAATAAATGATATTAAACATAAAGCTATTTGAACACATTGTGATTAGGCTTGCGCGGCAAATTGTGAGGTCAAAATTGAAGACATGACCAAGAAAATGACTTTATATTGTACAAATATGTACAAACTAGAACTTATACCTAAATTCTCAGCTCAATTTTAATTAGAAATAATTTTTAAAAATTTTTAAAATCAAAATTCAAAATTTTTTATAAATTTTTTTAGAAAAAAGTTCTTAAAATAAATTCTAATTAATATTGAGCTGAGAATTTAGGTATAAGTCTTTGTTTGTACATATTTGTACAATATAAAGTCATTTTCTTGGTCATGTCTTCAATTTTGACCTCACAATTTGCCGCGCAAGCTTAATCACAATGTGTTCAAATAGCTTTATGTTTAATATCACTTATTTTAGTTTTGGTTAAAGTTTCATAAATTTTAAAATTTGTTTCATATTAAATAAATCTTGTAGAACTACATATAAAAAAATTATACTTGTATATTGAGTAGTTAAAAAATGACATGTAAGATCAAACTATGCTTTGTAGTTCCTTCTTTGCACATTTTTAAGACTCCTTAGACCCCTTAAATACGCATTTGTTTTCAAAATAACTTAAACCTCTAATCGTCAAGGCTTTATTAAAGTCAAAATATGGCAACGGGGCAGGTTTTCCAAAATGTCACAGGGCAAGAATTCTAGCAAAGCCTTGTATATAAACAGACACATACCTTTCTAATATTAAAAAAATTTAGTTATTTTTTACAGTCTGACCCAGTAATATAATCCTTCATTAAGTTCTGTATGTAAAATGATTGGTTTTCGATAAAAAAAAAAAACATTGTCTACATAATATTAAAACGAACGCTGACAGAGATCGTACCATTCCGAAGCGATATACGTTGCTCTAATAACTGGCAAGAATGAATTTAGTAGCGTAAAGGCACTTAAATATTCCTAAAAGATCGTGAAATTGCAATGTAATACTGCAGTTACACGCTTCGACCATTTGCTTCGAGCAGCCATTTCAGCGTGGCCTTGATTTTATCAAGGTAAGGATTAATTTCTAGCTTCCGCTGAAGCTGACACCAAACCAAACGAGATGGGTTCGTGACCTTGAGAGTCAGTTTCAGCGAAAGCTAGAATCTCTCCTTGTTAAATTGGTTACCTTGATAAAATCAAGGTCACGCTGAAACGGATGCTCGAAGCAAATGCTCGAAGCGTGTAACCGCGATGCAAAGATATAAATATTAATATGTCATGTAGCACCCAGAACTTTGAGGGGGGGGGGGGGCAAATTGGCAGGCTAAGGGAAAAGAGAAGCAATCCTCACTAAACTTTAGTGCATGCTAAATGATTTTTTTTTACAATTTTTAGCACCACTTTAGACATCCCTAGAAAAGAGCACCAAACTATATAGTTACACAAAATTTACACAAATTTCTTGATTTAAAAGTGATCCAGGTGATAATTACCTTTATATAACAATTTGGTATAGTAAACCTGGTTTTTTAAAAATAATTTCACCTATATTCTAGGTATAATCCTTTTGGATACTTTTGTTTACAATAGAATTTACAGAAAAAAAATTTAAGATTTTAAGTGTGTTTAATTTTCTCAAGAATATTTGGAAAATTTGCCCCATCCACTTTAAGCAGTCTGGGAAAACGTACCCCGTATATACGGGGCATGTTTTCCGGCTCAACGAGCTTCCACTTACCCACTAGCTGGCAAAAAGTAAATTTACTTTTTGGAAAAGAAGTAATTTTACTTTGTATACAATCATGTGAGAAAGGCAATGGTACCTAATTTTTTCCAAAATAAATAAAAGTAAGATATATAAAAAAAAGAAAAAACTGGGAAAATTAGCGCCGGTCTCTCTATGAGTGACGGTAACGGTTAACTTAACAACTATTTTGAATTTATCGCGTTTTCATTTCAAATATAGAAAGAACTTAATTACACCAAAAAACACCTTAAGTTTGCAGCATTAAAATGTTCTACGCGGAGGAATCACGCGTAAACAAACGGAATTTTGCCTCGCTGATTAGTCGCTCCTACGCGATGCATCCGCCCTGATATTCGTTCGCCCTGTTACGTCAAAATCGAAGGGGAAAATATTTAATATTACACCCGAACTGAATCAAAAACAAATAAAAATAATAAAATATATCTTGAAATAACGAATAAAGTGATTTATTGAATGTGAAAAACCTTTTTTTATTCGATTCTCGCGCTCAGAAATTAGAACTATTTACCCTTTTAACGTAGAACATCTGTGTACTGCAAACTTAAACTGTGGTGAGGTATAGTTTTTAGTTGTTTAGTTAAAAATATGCGAAGCCACTCTTAAACATTTAAAGAACGTCCATAGGTCCAGTTCAAAAATACAGCATAGCGGATAAAATATTTCATGATCCAGATCCGCCCCTCCTGTTATATTTTGGAGACCCTTATCTTAGATTAATATCTTCTTTGCAAGGAAATATAATACGTAATAATACACGTGCACTTCTATAACTTACTAAATTCATTTTTAGAAGGATCTCGATTTACACAAAATATATTACTGTACCTACAAAGATACATCACAATATCCCATAACATAAAATACTCTATTTTTTGGTATATTTGCTTGTAAGCAGTTTTCAATGCATCTCTTTGTTGAAATGTATCCACTGGTACTGACAATTTGCATCTTGAGGAATGCAGCTTCTTTGAGCCTGAAAGTTGTTGATCTGACTCACGTTTTCAATAATAACACTCTGGGATATCCGATTACGAAGAAATCTCCGCCACCTTTTCAGCTGACTGTCAGCACTTATTATCCAAACGGACAAAAGTAAGTTACATTTGTTACATCTTCAGGAGGGGCCCTGATGGCCAAGTGGTTTGGACCATTAAGCTAGCAGTCTGCGCGCTGTAACGGGTGCGGGTTCGATTCCCGCCTTCGCCCTGGGTGTACATCCTTTCTCTGTGACAGTTAAAATTCGGTAAGTGTCTGTGTTACTTGACGAAGGTTTATAAGCAGGTCTCTGATCAAGCCCACAAGCCGGAATATATATGTACCCTACCCTACATCTTCAGAAAAATACTATCATTTATGGGTAATCCTTTTCAAAAAAGTTATAATTCTAAACTTTCAAATTGATTAAAAATAATTTTTTTAATTGATAAGTTTGCTATACTTCATAATTTTGAATCAACTAACGAAACTGAAAATTCCTCAACTACTTTTCAATTACATAATACGAAATACAAGGCAGTGAAAGTATTGCGATGTTGTAGAAAATCCGAAGTGGCGATTTTGTAATTTCTATATACCCTCTTACGACCTGGCGTGCCCCATTTGGGGACATTTTTTAAAAACTCCCTTCAAAAATTAACACGCTAATTAGTTTCGAAATTGACCTGGTCCGTCGAATATCAGTTTTCAGTCTTTTATTACAGGTATCAGTCTTTTATTTCCATAAAAAAATGAAGTTGAAAGAATGTCAATACGATATTAGAGTTTAAAAAAATTCAAACTTTTTAAAAAGTTCTTTTAGTACTTAATTTTCAAGGCATTTTGAAATAAAAACAATGATAAAATAATCTGTTAATATTCTGATTCCTGGATATTATTCTACAAATAAGTTATACGGCCTTTTTTGTTGCATTTATAGCACACAAAAAAAATTGTATTTTTATAGTTTAAGGCGTATCCCTAACTATTAAACATAATTTTTGAAAAACGTACTTTTTTGCATATATTTGTATGAAAAGTATGTTTGGATTAAAAATATACGTTTAGGATTTTGCTCGGGTCTTAAGAGGATACATGTTTTTCAGTCACCCCTGTAATTCTGTAATCACTCCTCCAACAGTTCATTTCTGAAATACCAAACTGCAAAAATTTTAACAAATATTTTCGTATGTAAGCAACAAGTATTAAAATTTCAAAATTGAATTTAATTTTTAAATTAATGGCATTATCACAGCAGATTGGCAAAGATTTTTTTTAAGAATGGTCCTTTTTTACAATTAATTGTTCTTGTATGTCGGGGGAACCAGGGACACAAAGCCCAAATTGTAGTTTTTGGCATGTAACTTTAAAAAAAACACTATTTATGGATGTGCAAATGCAGTCCATTTATACTTAAAAAAGTATTATAATATATATATTAGTTTTTTCTGAAGTATTAATTGCAATATTAGTAAAATATAAATTATATAAAACTTTAGTTTGGGGTAATGTAGGGGAGAGTGTTGTACCTTGGGACAATTTTTACATTTTAATTTTTTTTCTTCGATAATTTTAGTCAAAAGAAAAATTTTAAAGCAGCATTTCAACACACCAATATATTCCTCTATAATATTTTTTTTTTCAATTCTGGCTGCTTGAAATTAAAAAATTGCCACTCATTTAAAGTACAGATTATAAACTGTCCCTAGGTACAACATGATGTTGTACCTTGGGACATACCTTATAATTCAGTTAATAGTCATATACTTGAGCTAATTTTCGTCAGGAAACGAAACTTTATTGTTTTTTCAAGGAAAAACGCAAATAAAACTTCATAATTCAAGAATAACTTAAATTATACAGCAGAATTGCAAGTCCAAATTATTTAACATTATATGAAGATACAATATGCTTAACTGTCCCAAGGTACAACACACTACATGGTTTAAATAAAAGCAAGATAGTGGCCAATCTAAATGCATTATGATTATTTTCTCATAACCAAAATATTTTAAAATCTTCTCTTTTATGAAGAAAATAAAATGCAGTTGACTTTTTGTAAAAGTACAAAGGTAAAAAATTATATTAGAATGAGAAAAATATTTACTTTGGGATAATGAAATATTATTTTTTGTCACCAATTCATCAATTCAATTATGCTAGTGCTTAATTTTATTATGATGATGTCTGTTGGTTAAGGCTACTATTAGAAATAAACAATGTATGAATATTGCCAATAGATTCTTAGAAATTGCCAGTGTCCCAAGGTACAAGCGTCCCAAGGTACAACACTCTCCCCTATCCCAATGCATTTATTAAATTAAAAATGCCAGCCAAAATGCCAATGTTTATAAATTAAAACTGCCAGCATGAAGGATTTAGGGAAAATTTATTCTATAAAATAGCTTCAGAATAAAATTTATTTTACCATGTTTTTCATATTTCTATTTAACGAAAACAAGTATTATTCAAATCTTCAATATACATGATTCTTCCATATAATGATAGTAAAGAAAACATAACCTCATAGAAACATTTATAGAGAATTTTATAACATTTATTTGACAAAAGTTAATTAGTTTAACTCAGTGCGAAAAAAATCGCAAGCCGAAGATTCCAAATCGAACTATTGGGTGTGAAAGGGCTAAAATAAAAGTTTGTTTGACTTTGCACAAATCGAAAAAATAAACGATAAATACAAACATTTGTCACAATCTATCTCGATAGAAATTGCATTAATGTTTTTACTAAACTTTGAAAAAAATTTCGATACTCAGACATTTGTTTATATTTGGCTAGTCAAATTCCATTTTCATCTCGAAATATTGTGTTATGGTAGGTACATATAGATTCCAGCTTGTGTGCTTTTTCAGAGAACCGCTTATAAGCTTTTGTCAAGTGGGACAGACACAGAAATAGTTTCTACAAGCACAAGAGACACACAAAGAAAGGACAACACAAACACATAAACAAATAACAACATTTATTGTCGGTCACAAACATCCATGCCTGACTGGGTTTCAAACCCGGCTCCAGCAGATCCAAAGGCTAGCATCCTAACGATTGCGCCACCGGGGCGGCATATTGTGTTTATCGATTGATAAATTAATCAAAACGAGAATTATATCGTCCTTATTTATGAGGCATTTGACACATATGTGCATCCTTTTTAAATAATTTGCTCGTTGCATCATAAAAAAAATTCATAAGTGAGACATAAATTTTAAATGTGTCATTTTTCATAAGAAAGAAAGAACTAAAAGTGTTTTTCATTCACTCAAAAAAATGATACACTAAAATTGTGTAAAATATTAACACAAAAGTAATACTTTTGAAAATTTTCGTTTTTCAATTTCGATAGCTTTTGAACTTTTTAATATCAAAAACTGTTCTTTTTAAAGGATAGAAAATAAAGAATCAAAATTGAAGTACTGATATTTCAAAAATAATACCAATACAGAAAAATGTAAGTGTAACTCGATTAAAAAAATTTCGATTAAAAAAAGTGCCTCTGTGTAAGGCTCCTATCCTCTGTGTAAATCTAATGAGGAAAAAATAATTTTCCCAGCCACATTTCTAAAGCTGTATTGAATATTTTTATAAAAATATTTTTATATGATAAATGTCGCTGACATACAAGTCATAATCCAACTTTTTGAAATCGGTTCAAATATTGTTTTTTAATTGTCAATAAATAATTGTACACAAAATATGCGAACCAATTTCAAAAGTGCCATTATAGAGACCTGTAAGTCAACTACATTTATCAGATACCAAATCCGTTTGTAAAAATATTCAATGCAGTCGGAGCAGTCTGTTTAAGACAATAATAATTATTTTTTGCATCGTATTAAGGGACTGTCAGTCCCATAGAGCTAATGCATTAGTTTTGAAATCACAATTATGCAAAATAATTGTTTTTTGCCATGTTATTCCAATTTCACCAAATGGGAATCATCATAACATCAATTTTTGACAGATTTGAAAAGAAAAGAACATCCGGTTATTTAATTATTAATTGATACGGTTATTTGATCCGGTTATTTGGAATTATTAATTAACCGGTTATTTTGAAACCGTCTAACCGGTTAAGTTCCAAAATAGTATCGCCGGCTTCTGCATATATTTGGCATTTAAAACTTATTTAGAATTATAATTCAATAACTACATAACATTTCGTGTCAAATTTGTTTCATTTTAGTGCTGTGTTGATTCTTATACCTTGGGGAAAAAGAGCTTACTGGCAAAGCAGCACTACTGTGGAAGTTCAGTTTCCAAAACTAATGCATTAGTTCTATGGGACTGACCATCCCCCTTAATCCTTTCAGTCCCAAAAATTTACTATACTGCAGAAACTTCTGATATTCACAAAATAAGCTTATTTTATGTCAAATATACGAGTTCCATAAGAAAAAAAATAATTTTAATTTTATACATGGTTTTTGAAATAATGCCAAAATTTTTTTAATGTGGAAAACAACAAAATAAAAATATATGTATTACCTAAAAACACTTCGAGTTTATATTTTAAGGTATAATATTTTAAGGTATATATATTATGGTATCTGACCATATTATTAAAAAAAATTTAGTTATTATTTTAACCGAAATAGTTTAAATTGTGTTTTAAATATGTGGAACTGAAGTGAACTTTTCAAAAATCAGGTGAAACGCTTGTTGGCTATTTTCTGAATAAAAAAAATAGTAGTTCTGACTTCTATTGAGATTAATGTAAAATTTTGTCTAATAGAGCAAAGTGTGAGGAATCGAATGATGTGTGTTTGGATGTCATAACGGGACATAAACATTTTGAAAAAAATATTGAAAGTGATGATGCCAAATGGCATCAGTGGGACTGAAAGGGTTAATACAGATATATGAACTTTGGTTTGGAGACCCGCATTAATACGAGCTCATACGCAGTAAAATTGCCATTTCTTTCACACAGAGTGGCCTCTGAAGAGTACGCTGGCTCAACTCGCGCTGGCACACACATAGATTCGCCTTCCCACTTTTATCCGGGAACAGCCAGCATTGACCAGCTTTCGCTGGACAAGCTGATAGGGCCAGCAGCAGTTAAAGACATTAGCAGCAGAGCGCTTTCCAACCCCGATACCGAAATGACTGTGGAAGACTTGAAGAATTGGGAGAGAAGCACCGGGCACTCGTTAAACGGCACCATAGTGTTGATGAAGTATGTATGTGGTGCGTATGATGCACTGTAACAAAAACTGTGAAATTTACAGAAAAAAGCAAATCTATAATAATGAAAGAAAGAGTCTGTGTGTGTGTCTGTCTGTGTGTATGCCTGTGGATAGCAAAAGACCTACTTAGACTGCTCTAAAAAATTCGAAATTTTTAATATTGATTCCTTTTAATACCTACGTGTGCACGTGAGGCTTAGTTTTTTCATATTTGGTTGTGATTTTGAATTAATATAATTAGTTTTTAAAAAAAAACGCCATCCACGTGGGATTGCACGACCATAACAGGGCTTGAAAATACATGGACCGAGCAGAAACGGGGGCTTGACGCAATCCTCTATTAATTTGATTGATTGAGTTTGGTTGAGATATGCTCTCGCCCAAAGGCTGCTTCATCCTCTATCAGTGTTTGCTTTTTTAAGTGCGCATGCGCCAACACGAATTTAGTTTTGTTTTGATTTTGAGTGTATTTTCACAAGTAAGCATGCCTCTAAAAGGAAGCAATGCGAAGTTAACGGGTTCCCAGTAAGGCGGGATCAACCGTGTCTCGCTCAAATCGCAATGGATCAGAAAAAATGCTGCCGTTGCCACCAGCTCAGAGGTCAATTATGAGCATGCGCAGTAAAGAAAAATGACGTCATTTGGCGATTTTTACAAACTGGACCGCCAAAGTCAATTTTTAATTGGAATATTTTTAATATCTCTTGTTATTCTAATTTGTGTTTTATCATAGCAACTGAAAGTTGAAAAATGGGCATACGTATTTCGGTCTCTCCAGTAACATTTATAGATCGATGAAATCGCTGGAAGAATTGGAGCCAAGTAAAAGCGCCAAATTAGAAAAGAAGCCAAATAGTTGTCCTCTAAGCCGTTGACAACGGCTGCGTTTTCTTAACATTCAGTAGTACATCCATTAATATACATCCATGGGCGGGATACGCTAGTATTTGCATAAAAATACGTACTGTTATTTTATTTTGGTATTTTTTTTCTGCAAAAATTCACTGTTTTAAGTAAATAAAAGTTTTTTCTGAGTTTATACGTGTACACTCTTAAAACAAAAGAGTGAAATCCACTCCTATAGGAGAAGTGCATTTTCGACACTGGAAAGGAGTGAAAATTAACTCCTAAATGACTTGTATTCGCCCTAAATCGCTTCTTATCGCCTTAAAATCGCTCGTTTGTTGTTAAGATTGTTGGAGGTTTGACAAAACAACACAGTTAAATCCACTCCTATAGGGGAAGTGCATTTTCGACACCGAAAGGAGTGAAAATTAGCTCGGACTGAGTTAAAATCGCTCGTTTGTTTTAAGAGTGTAGAAGGCTATTATGAAAAGAAATCTGTTAATTTTACAGAAAAAATAAATGAACAAAACTGTCATTTTCGTTTGACAGTTTTTTTTCTGTGAAAATAAACTCTTTTAAGTAAACATTTTTTCTCCCGTTTTTCTGAGCACCGTCCAAGCGCATTTTTACTGTTTGTGGAAACTAATGTATACCCGAACAGCGGGGAAGAGCATTGGAATGGCGATCTAAATAGCCATGGTTCGAAGGCCCGTGGTTTTATAAACCTCTATAGTTTTGTGGTCAGTACCCCCCATGTCACTGGGATGACCCGGGGGTTAGTATTAATTTTTTTGCTTTTCAATTTGTCGTTAAAATATATCTTTTGTGTAAAAAATACAAATATGAAGAATCTATTAATTTTACAGAAATCTGTTAATTTTACAGAAAAATAAGAAATATTTATAGAAAAATACTGTCCCTTTCGTTTAACAGTTTTTTCTGTAAAAATTAACAGAATTCGGTCTCATTCGCCGTTAATGGATAAGTCCGATTTGGTTCAACCTTCTCCATCCTCTTATCGGCTAGGGAGTCCAGTGGGTTAGGCACTCGCCTAGCATGCGAAAGGTCTCTGGTTCGGATCTGGGCATTGCCAAAATAACTGCCAACCTATAAACGGCCCGTGCAGTAAAAAATGTCCGTCGAATAATACCCCGTGTAAGGAAGTGCACGTTAAATATCCTTCAAAATCCTAGCTCTGCGTACGATGTCGCCCTTAACGGTTGCGTTGGGTGCCTACACTCTTAAAACGAGCGAGTGATTTTAACTCAGTCTGATTGATTTTCACTCCTCCAGTCTGGAAAATGCACTTCTCCTTTTGGAGTGGATCCTTTGTGTGTTAAACCTCCGACAGGATCACTCCTAACGAGTGATTTTAACTCAGTCTGAGATAATATTCACTCCTTTCCGGAGTGGAATTCACTCTTTTGTGTTAAGAGTGTAATCAGGTGTCAGCTCGTCACTTGACTGTGGTTCTAAAATACGACGACCGAGCTCTAGTACGACGATAATTTAAACAACCTAACCTAATCATCGTCTTATCTTCTACAGGTCTGGTTGGAGTAAGCTTTATGGCAACAAGACTGCTTACTTCGGAACTACTGACGTTGATGATTCCAGAAAACTTCATTTTCCATGATTTTCTCCGGAAGCAGCGAAATGGTTGGTGGAAAACAGGGCTGTGCGAGGAACGGGTGTTGACACGCTATCGTTGGACAGGTGCTTTGCATTACAACAA
Source organism: Hylyphantes graminicola (assembly GCA_023701765.1). Classification (NCBI taxonomy): domain Eukaryota; kingdom Metazoa; phylum Arthropoda; class Arachnida; order Araneae; family Linyphiidae; genus Hylyphantes; species Hylyphantes graminicola. Next base: position 43,561,019 of record CM043120.1, read on the forward strand.
TATTGAGTTATAATTTGGTGGGGCTGGAGCCCAGTCGGTTAGGCACTCGCCTAGCATATATGTTATTTATTTAAATACTAGCTTTTTGCGTTTCCTGAAAATTTTTATCTGAGGAGGAAGCATAGCTTGGATGTTTGCTCCTCAAATACAAAAAGGAGTCAGGCCACGTCTAAACTGAACTCACAAGGCCAGAGAAGCTCTTCCGAACACGGGCGTGGATCATCACTTCACAAGGGTTCTATATTAAGAGGCGAAATTGGCTGCGTCTAAGCTCCTAAATTTAGAGGCTAGAAATAGATATCCGAAAACGTCTAAAATTACCAAAGTGCGGGGACGGAACAGAGACATAACATAGAGTGGACTGCGCATTCATAGTAAAGCAGCTTAGGGATGGAAAACCAAAACCGGTTTTCAAAAAACCGGTGGTCCCGGTTTTGACTGAAAACCGGTTTTTTTGTATGAGGCCCTTTGGAACCGAAAACCGGTTTTTAGGGAAAAACCGATGGAAAATGGAAAACCGGTTTTTTCTGGAAAACCGCCATCCCTTGCAGATTAGCATTATGTCCTAAACATCTTAAATCGCCAAGAGGGGAAAGGTTGCTACATATGGCAACTTAACGCTACCGTTTCGTTACGAACTATTCCAAATTGTCGCCAGACCTGAATATCAGCTAGCAAACCGAATTGGAGACTACCATCAATACCCAAGTCACGTGGGTTTCTACCAATCACGGCAGCTTGAATTTTTTTTAATGTTTTTGCAGACGATTTTTTGAGCATTGTTGGTATTTTTCTATTTTGGCTTTTATAATAAATATTTAATTACATTCTTTTAATCTCTGAGCATGAATCGTGAATGTTGTACTCTTAATTCAGTAACTTTTTGTGCAAGATGCCAAATGCTTGTGAATTCCTAATTGTAAAGAGGGGTATAAAAAAGGATTAGTCACACTTCACGGGTAAAATTTATTTAGTTCTGCATACTTTTAGTAATTATGTGTTCTTCATAAACTATAATTTCTATCGAGGGAATTTATTCTAAAAGCTCTTTTATACTGAAGAATCATATCCATGATTAAATCAACGTTGTTAGAACTCTAATTATAATAAATATTTTGGGCCAAGTCAATTAAATTAATGGTCTGAACATTAGACAGCTTAGAAGTAGAATATTTTTTTTACAATTTGGTCAAAACGAAACCTGTTTTTGCAATCGTGTTTGAGTTATTTATATTTAAAAAGTAGAACATTTGCTGAATTTGGAATATATTGATGTGTTTTAGAAAGTTGATTTATTCCAGGTGAAATAAAGCAAGAAGCCATATTTTAAAAAAAAAATGATTTTTTTTAAAATCGGACCGTTAGAACGAAAGTTATAGAGACGGCAGAAAATGTTCACCATGTCAATTACCAACTTATATTACAGCAACACTCTACATAAACCTACTAATGTTCTTTTAAATTAATTTTTAATAAAGAGTCCACATTCAATTGTTCAAGTAATCTTAAATAGACTCACAAAATCAAAGAAATAATCTGATATCTATTAAGAGGATCTTAAAATACTAGCGATTCATCCTTGCTCCTTTCCAAGCTTCTTTATCATAACATTAGATTGTCGGCCTCTGTGTTCAGGTCGTTGTGGAAAAACTCGCCAAATGGTAAACTCGCCATAGATGCGGGCCAAACGCGACACAGTCATGTGACTGTGTAAGTTAGATGTTTAGGACACTTTAGGTTTGCCAATGCGCAGTCCACTCTATGTTATGTCTCTGGGACGGAAAGTTTGATGTCACTCATTGTTCCGACTGTCAAAGATGAAGTTGCCAATCCCATGGTATTTTGGCGAGCATAGAGGATATGGTTGGGATAGTTTGGTTGGAAATAATGTGACACACTAAAACTACGCATGGATCATTTGTGATTAAATTCATTATTGGCACATGGTTAATTGCTGAAGACCGTCATCACTTGAACTTGTATTTCTCAATTCACTACAAATGCAAATCTATTGGCGACCAAGCATAGGCGCCGACTCCATAGGGCCTGAGGGGGCCCGAGCCACCTCAAAAATTCGTTTAGGGTGCGCAGCCCCCCCAATAATTTAAGGAAATTATTACAGTCGAACCCCGCTATAGTGAACCCTCAACGGAACCAACAATTGGTTCACTATATCCGAGGGTTCACCGTATCCAATTTTTCTGAAATTAAGTATTATACGATATATTTATATATCGCTATATTTTCATACGCTTTTATAAGAATAATAATGGTTTAGCATATCTTGAATTGATTGAATAAATAATTAATTATTTAATAAATTTTAAAAAAAATTATAATTAATTAATTTTTGACATTCTCTCAAAATAATTCGAACAAAAGGAATGTTAATACATATGATTAAATAATAATGAATTTAATTTGTTACCTCTATATGCCTACATTCTGTGAAAGAAGTTGGTTATTTTGGATTGTTTACGATTAGAGTTCATAAGGAAATAAGAGTAAACAGAGAAGTGCATGTAAATTGGACAAATGGACAGTTCCACTTGCCCCCAGTTTTCAAGGGGAAGCTGAAAATAATGTGTAGCTGGGAAGACGAATGGCATTCATTTAACTTCGGAGGAGGAGAAGTTGCAACATCAGTATGCGCATTGTCGTACAAGCCGTGACCAATCTGCAAGGAAAGTTTATTGTCGCATTACGGAGACAAGCCTTCGCCTTCCAAGAAAGTGTGTATGAGGGAGATGTGGAATATGAATAATGGTTCGAAAAGAAAGGGTGGTTCCTGGAACAGAGGGGTGGTGGAAGAAAATGAATGTTTACTTTTAAACAGGTCCAGTTTGAGTACAATAAGATGGGAAGGACAGGTTGAAATATGACACATTGTTAAAGATTGCTTATCTCGCTGCCACTTGCCATTTAGAGTGTATGAAATTTAAGTTCATTATAAGCGAACTCCCATTTTCTAAGTAGTTCACTATATCCATATAAAATAACATTAGTTAAATAGGAGTTCGGAAGGGACCTCTAAAAAGGTTCATTATAAGCGAGGGTTCACAATATCCCGGGTTCACTATAGCGGGGTTCGACTGTAGTTATATTATGCATTGTAAAATTATAAGTTGGAGTTTTTTTTATTTTCATTGTGTGACGATAATTACTGTGATATTATTAATGGAGTCAGTCAGACGGTCGACATTTGCACCTTTGAAAGACACTCTAATAATGATAATTAGAGCCTAGAGCAACATTAAAAATCTTTATTAAATAGAGAAATAAATACATACAGAATGTTGAATTTTCAGTTTCGAAATAATAGTAGTAGTTTAGTTCTGTGTTATTATATTACTGTATTAGTGATTTTAAAATAATTGAATATTTTTATGGAGTAAGAACCAATTAAAACCCGCTATTTGTATACTTTTGACTGAAAGTATTAGGCACTCTGTATTAACTGTGTTACCATTAACTTTGATATATTGTTTTTATTTAATGAACCCAAAAACGTATTCAAAGTAATTAACTATTTCACTTATTAACCCTCTAGTGTCTAGTGCCATATGGCAACAAGAAACATAATCCACTTTATCTCTTCAAAAATATCGATACCAAATCAGTTGACTTGTACCATTCGTTATTTGTATTAAAAATGACTTTGTTTTTAAGGAGTTGCTGGCATAGATGCTGTTTAACTCATATATATATTTTTTTTTTTTTTTATGAAACTCCAAATTCAGTCACATAATTTTAAATCAGTGTCATCTGACCGGTGGTCTAAAGTGTTAATACATATGAAATACAATAGAACCCCGGAAACTCGGGACTTGAAGGGTGTCGAGTTTGAAGAGTTTATAGGATTGTATGTACAGTAATAGTCTATGAGCATAATTGGTACTGTAAATTAATTTAGCTTTTTACGAAAATACTGTGGGTGTTTATGTTTTATTTCTTTTTTCAATGCCAAACAAATGAGTCATGCTTGTCGAGTTTCGCGGATTGTCGAGATTTTGGGGTTCTAATGAATGTTCAGTGTATGACTCTAAAATGCTTAAAAATACTTCAAAACACACTATTTTTCATCTAAAATTTGGAAAATTTTCTGGGACAAGACCGCCGGTATAGCCCCCCCAATATTTTTGATAAGTCGGCGCCCCTGCGACCAAGTCAAGATAGACGAGATATACAAGTTCAAGTGATGACGGTCTTTGGCAATTAACCATGTGCCAATAATGATTTTAATCACGAATTATCCATGCGTAGTTTTAGTGTGTCACATTATTTCCAACCAAACTATCCCAACAATATCCTCTATCTTGACTTGGTCGCCAATAGATTTGCATTTGTTGTGTATTATTTAGCACATTCAGTACCACCTCGGGGAACGCTACCGTCGAATTCCAACTTCTTATTTTTTATTATAAAAATTTAAAATTAGCGAAATAGATCTCTCATGCATCCAGATTGAAATGGTAAAAAACAGGGAAACAATTCTTAATTTTTTAACTAAAATTTAGGGGCCAAAAAATTGGAATCATAACTGTTAAATAAATTATAACAATATTTTTTCACAATTTTAACTGTAAAAAAAAAGGTCAAATAAAATTTCTGACTTTTAAGGGGGGATCATAGTTAGTGACAGGAAAAATGAGCAATTCTTAGTGTTGATTTCGAAAGGCTCTAAATCATTTAAAAATTAAGGTGCAATAAAAAAAATTTAAATTATTATTTTTGAAAAAAGACATCTTTTGAAACATACAATTACGAATTTTCAAAAATACAAGTATTTTTTCGGTACACTTTTCTCCAAATCTATTAAATATTTCTAAATAATTTCTTTTGGGTGTTATAAATCCATTTTAGATCTAATTAAGTCACGTATTTTTTTTTTTGCCTAAAATAATTTGTGAATTTTATTTTAAAAACATATTCTACATTCATAAAAAAAAATCTGATTTTCAACGAAGAAAAGTGTAAAATAATAAAATATTTTTTTTTAATTTGTAAGACTAAATTAGGTGACTTAAATAGATCTAAAATGGTTTTATAACACACAAAAAAATTATTAAAAAATATTCAATAGATTTAGAGAAAAGTGTACCAAAGTGTTAAAAATTATAGCTTTGAGAAAAACGCAAAAAACAAATACAGTTGATCCCGTTAACACGAACTCGAAATGACCACCGAAACATTTCTTGTTAAGGGGGAATGGGACGGCAGGACCGGGGGTCTCCAAACTCAAGTGCCCCAATGTTAATCCAATGGGAAAAAATTATTTTCTTTGCCACATTTCTCCGGCTGTATTGAATATTTTTACAAGCGGCTTTTTTTATGTGATAAATGTAGCTGACTTACAGGTCTCTATCTTCCCACTTTTTGAAATTAGTGCGAATATTTTTTTAATATTCAATAAATTATTTTACACAAAATATTCGAAGCAATTTCAAAAAGTGGGAAGATAGAGACCTGTAAGTCAGCTACATTTATCACATAAAAAAATCCGCTTGTAAAAATATTCAATACAGCCGGAGAAATGTGGCAAAGAAAATAATCTTTTCCCATTGGATTAACATTGGGGCACTAGAGTTTGGAGACCCCCGGTCCTGCCGTCCCATTCCTCCTTAACCGAATTTCATGTAAATCGTCAGGAATGTTTTTTTTTACATTGAGCCAGTGAATAGTTTTCAAATATCAACACAAAAAAAATCATATTTTATAATGTAATACATAAACAATACAAGCATACAATTAGTAATTCAAATTAGGCGTGGCACATTTGTTTATTTTTATAATTTTAGTTTTTTATAAGAAATAATTAACCGATCGATCACAAAATTGGTCTTATTCAATAGATTGGGCTTCCATCTATCAGAAAATACTGGTTTCAAAAATTCGATTTTTTTGGTTTTTGTTAACTATGATCTCCTCTTAAGAATGCAAAGTGAAGAATTTAGGGTCAATTTATTTCCATGAAAGTTTTTGGGAGTGAATTTTATTTTACCATGTTTTTAATATTTTCATTCAATTAAAACAAACGTTATTTAATTCTTCAAAAGACATGACTCTTCCACGTAAGGATAAATAAGCACGAGTTCAACTTAGTGAGAAAAAAAAATCGGAAGTTGATGATACAAAATGAAATCATTGGGGACGAAATGGTTTAAACCATGAATTCCCCTAATTGTTTTGAGCAGTGTAGTTATGCAATTTCAAATTGCCCTCCAATTGCAAAACTGATTCTAAAACTTAAAGAAATATGCGCCTACAAAAGCAATGATTTGCCAAATATTGTAACTCTTGTCTAAACTAAAATCTTTCTCACCTTTTATCAAAGTGGACTCTTCCACAATCAAAATATCCGAGATGCTACGAAGTGACATGTGACTCATGCATTAGTATATATTTTTAATTGCTAATATATTTAAATTTTATTTACAGAGGGATGTCAATAGAATATCTAAGTCACCAAATACTTTCCAAAAAGGGTATCTACATTCTAGAAAATGTCGCCAATTTGGAAAAAATGCCAAGATATGGAGCTACTCTCTATGTAATGCCCATGAAAATTGCAAGAACAAGTGGAGCCCCTGTTACGATTATTGCTACTTATCCAGAAGTGACTTTTTAGTTATAGCAAAAAAGAAATGAATAAAAGTAGTTTTATATGTAATTCCGCTAATGTAATTATTTGCTGAGTTTCCATGAATGTATTGAAAAATATGTCTTGCAACATGCATCAGCTAACAATTTGCAATGTGGCCAATGGGTAAATGTGAAACACGATGAGGGTTTTCATGGAATGATAACAGAAATCGTACAGAACAAGTAAAATATATAAGTTATCAACTAAAATTAAAAGTAAGTTCAGATTTGAATCCACAGAATCAGGTAGTAGTCTATATGAGAAGGAGCAAATACTAGAAAATATTACAACTCCCACACTAGCATATTCCACACAAGATTTTAATAAATTTCAATATCTACATTACATCATAATGTAATCTCCAAGATCTTTTTTCAAAAAGTAAAGTAATATTTGAGGAGAATAAATACTTAATTTCATAACATATTTTACACATGCCATGTCTATCCATGCTAATAAATATTTTATAATATTTTCCTGTTAAAAAATTTCTTAAATTTTTCATAAGAATCTTATATTGATTCCCAAAAAATTCCAGTCTTTACAAGCATACTAAGATCAAATGGTAATAATACATGGTCACTCAAAAACAGTTTATATTTTGTCATGTCTGTCACAGCACGTTTTAATTCAATTTATTAAGAGTCTTTTCTTTTGAATGAAAATTGTTGTTTTTTTATAAACAAGACCTTTATCTACATCATCCCAAAGCAATTTTTTTACCGATCAATTGATATTTAGTATAACTTAAAAAGGGGCAAGAAAGTTGTCTTATGTCATGCCTGTCACAAATGGAATTAGCCTTAGAAAAAATAATTAAGTCCCCAAATACTATAATGTTAGCAGGGCTAGAAAAATCTCAAAATTTTTACATGCCCTGTCGGGCATGTTAGTCTTGGCAATACATGCCCGAATAAAACTTTTACATGCCCAAGCGCAGGCTGAGCGAGAGGGGGGAAAAAGATGTACCCAGGCATGAGTTTGGCAAAAATAACAAAAGCTGAAACTAAAATGCGCAATTGGATGCATAATTTTTTTAAGCAGTATACTAAATACAAAATAAACTGTTACATTATGTAAGTTGGAAAACAAATTCAATAAACAAAACAATATTAATTAAAAATATATCAAACTAATATACCTTAAGAAACCTTGCCAAAGTAACAAGGACTTCGAAAATTGTAGAAAGTGGCGACATTTCCCAGCACCCACCAGAATTTTATTGATGAAGAATATCTATTTAATGCCATAATGACAACATTGTGAAGTAACTAAATTAGATTTAAGATTAAAATTATAAATTTTCACGAAGCAAAGAATGAATATGTTGGGGATTTATCAATACGCAAAATGTTTATTTAAATTTGTGGAAAGGAATTTTTGATGAAATGTTTACATGCCCTGTCGGGCATGTGAGGCGAAAAAATACATGCCCGATTGGAATTTTTACATGCCCCGGGCATGTCGGGCAATATAATTTTCGAGCCCTGAATGTTAGGTTAAAAAAAAAACCTCCAGGATTAACAAATACAATAGCCTGTTGAATACGCATGATTATATGTAACATAATTTCTAACTGGATACATTCCCATCATGTCAAATAAATTCAGATTACAGATATCAAGATACACATACAATTACTTATTTGCAAAAAAGCAACACAAAGAATGCATTTGTACATGGTACAAAATCTTTGATATAATCAACAAAAATGATTTGCACCACAAAATAAACCATTAAAGTTATAAGCTACAATCTACACATTTTAGCTTTAAACATTAATAAGAACCTAGACGAATTGTGAAGACATATTAAGGGCAAATATTGTGTAATAACAATCATAGATAATAATTGTTTTATTAAGAATAAAATGTAGTTGATAAATGATTTTAAAAATTATGGATAATTTACTAAGAAAAATATGGCATATTTTAGAATATGAAACATAGGTTCAACATTAATTTAATACAATTCTTGATTTAAAAAAGGCATACTATGCAGTTTCTTTATGAATTTTTTAAAATGGTAAACGTACGAAATCTGGAGAAGCAGCTCGTTTCTTGCCTGACTGGCAAGTTATTAGAGATAGAACACAGAGGGCACTTAAAGCTATTGGGTGCACCTTCACCACATTACAGAATTTGTTCCTCTCTATCTCACACTGGACCAAGTTTTCCACTTCATCAATATGTCGAGCTCCTAACTTAAAGTTATCGACATTTGGGAGCCTTCCACCAAAGTAAGCAATGCTGTTCAAAGCAGACAAGGACTGGCGGTTGAACTTGTTCACAATGGATTGGGTGCATAATTCCACATCCTTCAGAAGATTCTCTTTGAGAATAGGGTCTTTGGATATCCACTCGTAATCACAGTTCTCGAAAAAGGCCCCTTTTTCAACAAACAACCTGATTTCTTTTGGGGTTAAATTCCATCTTCTAATACTTATATTGAGAGCAGTTTCACCTCGATTGTTCTTCACGTTGGCGTCGGCGCCTGCGTCTAAGAGTTGCTTTATAGCTTCTTCTTGGTTCTTCCAGCAAGCGACATGCAAAGGCGTGTCACCATAGACATCTTGGGGGCTGAGATCCAGTCCCTCCCTCTCCAGAAGAATCTGCATCACTCTGGTGCCCGATGGCCACCACTTAACAGCCCGATGGAGGACAGTTTCCTTTTGAAAATCACGTCTGTTGACGTCTGCTCCGGCTCGGATGAGGAGGGCTACGACCTCCTGAGCGTTCCATTTTTTTGCAGCACACATGAGAGGAGTTTCCCCATCTCGGGTTACAGCATTCAGGTCTGCTTCTCCATTGTCCAGGATGAGACGCACGATGTCAGCATTAGAAGCATAGTGAAGGACAGTGCGCCCATAGACATCAATGCAATTGACTTGGGCACCACGATGAAGGAGTAGACTCACAATCTTCTTCTTGCTCCATAAGGCAGCCCACATCAAAGGTGTTTGACCATTCTGAGCCTTGAGATTGATGTTACATTTGCTGTTGATAAGCAGGGCTGCCACTTCGTAGTGACCATAACGAGCTGCCATGTGCAGAGGGGTCTGTCCATCTTCGTTGAGGCTGTCCACGGAAACCCCCGCTGAGATGAGTCGCCTCAACCTTTCCAAGTGGCCATAACTGGCAGCATCGTGCATGGCGATCTCATTCATATTTCGGTGTCTTATAGATTTAGATGGCCAACAGGTAATTGAAATTCGAAAACCGGCGCATTTCGATTTCGCGAGGAGGAATTACGACTAGGAAGAATTAGAAAACGAAATTATAATAAAAAATATTGCCTAAATTTACGGTAATATTACGAAATCATCTCTGCGACAAAATCTAAGAAAAAAAATGGCAAAGGAAACAGACAATAAAAATAAATATCAAGAATGGTTGATTGGTAGACATATATTTTCGGGCTTGTGTGTTTGGTCGCAAGGACCCGCTTATAAACCATCGTCAAGTAGGAAAACACAAGACACACACAAACACATATGACAGATGTCGCCATCTGTGGCCACCTTCGCAATTTAGACATGTCCCTGAAGGGGAGGGAAATTTTCTCCAGGGACCTGTACCCATAAAAAACTGCGCAATGACCGACTACAGGATTTTCGGACACAACAGATTTTACGAGTACGTACTTCGCATATACTCGGCAAAGACAAACATCCATGCCATGGATTCGAGCCCGGACCCAGCAGCTCCAGAGGCTAATGCCTTAACCACTACGCCGCTGGATCGGCTAAATAAATATCAAGGGTATTAGGGGTAGGGTATTTTACATATATATTCCGACTTGTGTGCTTGCTCAGCGAGCCGCTTATAAGTCTTCGTCAAGTAAGACAGACACAGAAAGATTTTTTACTGTCACAAAGAGAGGAAATACACCCAGGGCAAAGCTCCTTCTACACCAAGTTAAGACATACCATACATTCAATCGGAGCCGAGGTTTTTTACCGCTAGAGGCGCTGCGATACGCTGAAGGCCGAAAATGCCGAATAAGTGTTATGTTCCGGGATGCAAATCTGGACATAAAACTGAAGTTAATCGTCGAATTTCCTTGTTTAAAGCACCTAGTAATGAAGAGGAACTTAAACTATGGCAGAAGAATATTCCTAGGAATATGTTTTCTTTCCTATGTCTCAGAAGTTTTATTCATACATACTAATTTAGAAATGGAATTATGTAAATGAAATATTGTGTATTTAAAATTGAATGTCAATAAAAAAACAATTTTTTACAACCATATGTAGGTATTTTTATTTGGAATTTTTAAAAATTATTGGATAATATGCTCATGAATTATGATATAGTAAATAAAGTTGAGAGTTCAATGTATTTATTTGGTTGTTACTTTAACAGTATTTGAAGATTTATGCAGATTTTATTTTTTAAAAATAATTATTTTTACTTTGAGGTGTTTGAGCAAAAGTCTTAGAAAATATATATGCCCACAAATTATGATATAGTAAATGAAGAAAATTAGATATAGTATATTCAATATATATTTTTTGTTCGTTGTTCCTTCAACAGTACTTAAAGATTCATTCCTACTTTATTTCTTAAAAATTATTATACTTAATTATCTCTATATTAAGTCGAATAATATTAGGTAACACCCCGCCCCCCCTTTTTTTTTTAAAGAAATACATAATATTTTTTAAATAAAAATATTTTTAGATACTCGAAATTTTTTCTTTTAAGTATTAGCATTCATTTAGCTCTAGTGTGACGTTATTTAATTCAAAACCTAATCTTGTAAGCGTTTTGTAGATTAATCATCAAATTTACTGATTTTTTAAAATTTGTGTTGAATTGAACCCTATAGACTGCATGTTTTAGAAGTCAAGGGTGTTTCCTTTTAGAATCCAATTCAAATTTTTCGAAAACCCAGTTTGTTTCAACTAATAAAAACTACTTTATAAAAATAGTATGTTCAATAAAACTGACATAAAACATATCCGAAAAGGTATTAATTAGTATAATCATAATGTAACATAACACTAATTTTTAGTGTGATGCAAAACGAAACTAGCTAAATACATTTTTAAGCATAATACTTAAAAAAATGCTTTTTTTCTAACAGTACTAAAGGTGTACTTAATTTTTTTTTAAAAAAAGGGAAAAAAATCATTGATTATGATTAAAACTCAAATTATGATATAGTAAATGAAGAAAATTCAATATATTCATTTCGTTATTGCTTCAACAGCACTTGAAGATTCATTCGGATTTTATTTCTTAAATCTTCTTTAAACAATTATACTTAATTACAGATTATTAAGCAAAATTATGTTACCTTTTTTTTCACTCCAATACCCTTTTTTAAGAAATACATATTTTTAAAATAAAAAATATTTTACGACAAATATTTTTTAATTAGAAATTTAATTTTCTAGTAAGTGTTACCATTCGTGTAGCTCTAGTGCGACGTTATTTCAGTCAATGCCAAATTTTGAAAGCTTTTATTAGATTAATCCTCAAATTAAAAAAAAAAAAATTTCAATTTGATGTTGGATTTTCACTTTAATATGAATATTATAGTAGAGGTAGGGTCAATGGGTATGATTTCCTTTTGGGAATCCAGTGCAAATTTTTCGAAAACCCAATATTTTTTAAAACTATAATAAATATTATTTATATAAATATATTTAACATAACCGAAACTCCAATTCGATCGTAGCTAAGGTTTTTCCCGCTAGAGGCGCTGCGATACGCTGAAGGCCGAAAATGCATCGAACCGGGTGAGCCACTCTCTCCCATAGACAACGTGCGTTACGTCCCAACTTGGTGTAGAAGGAGCTTTGCCCAGGGCGAAGGCTAAATATCAAGAAGTTAAGTAGGTAATGTAATCAATTCCGGCTGCCTATTTCTAGAGTCCTTTAAGAGTTTCAACGCAGTCAATAACGCCACGTATTTTAAAACCCTGGTCAAGTGACGAAATCAACACCTGAGTGGGCACCCAACTTAACTTGAGATTTCAAGACCACCAACGGATGTCACACACGATCTCAAGTGAATCAGCCTGACCTTTTTAATGATTCTTCTGAAATTAAAACACTGCATTGGGACTTACATAGATTACGCCACGCTCAGAGGGGGGAGGGAGGGGTACAACGTGACGGATCGTGACATAGAGGGGGAGGGGTAATCGCTTGCGTAACGTAACGATTCAAATTTCCAATTTTGAAAGGAAAAATCTTTACATAAAATAATTGTTACATAAAATAAAGTTTTTTTAGAAGGAAATCTGAAATATTTTTTTTTATCATAAGAAAAACTTAATTTTCAGAAAGAAGATGGGGGGGGGGGTATTTTTGCATGCCACAACGTTGGCATTATTAGCCTTCTACATTTTTGCAGACATTTTTCTAACGGAACTTAGTAGTAACGCGCAAAATTATTACACTTTCTTGAGGAATCAGGGACTAGCAGCTACATGGGAGGGAAGACCCAGAACTAGACAGTTGACAGATCCGATTACATCCCGACCCTTTTTTTAGAAGACATTAGAGAATGGCTAGTTTGTCCTTGAAGAACAAGCATGTAAATACAGTGCAGACCTATTCTTATGAAATAATTATTTAACCATGACAACTTTTACTTTTTTATTCTTCACAAGTTAATTTTTAAAAAACGTCGTTTTTTGATTTTCTTTTTCAAATTTCCGAAACAATGGGAAATATTAAAATCAACTTTAAAAAAAAAGGGGGGGTGACAAACGTGACGTAATTTTAGGGGGAGGGGTTCGACCAAACGTGACGCAGCGTGACATACGGGGAGGGAGGGGTCAAAAAAAGTCAAATTTTTGCGTGACGCAATTTATGTACGTCCCCATTGTTCTTTGAAAATAGGGTAAGAAAATATAATTTATATTACATATACTCAAAGTTTATTTAAATTATTTTCAAAAATTCTACCTTACAATACAACATTTAATTGATTTTCATTTAATATTTTTTTATTATTAACATAAATTTAATATTTTTATAAATTCACATTATTAAATAAATATTTCATTTTATTTATTTTGTGTGATAGTATAAACAACAAACGCAAATCAAGCAGGTTGTAAATTTAAGTATGATGTTTATTATTGATTATTTATTAATATTAATTATATTTGTAATTGTCATCAAATTTTAATATTTAATAAAGATTTTAATCTGCAGTCAGCATTTTATAGATACGAGTTTTCTTAGTACCAATTATTTCTTCCAATGAAATGCTTGAAGCTTATTGAGTTTTAACGAAATTCTGTTGTCATCTAATACTGAGTTGAACAGGCGCGCAACCACGGTGGGGGGGGGGGGGGGGGTTAGGGTCAGAACCCCCCCCCCCCCCCCAGAACCCATATTATAGTCAAATTTTATTTTGTTAACAATAAAAAAATCGAAAGTGATGAAAAAAAATTCCATAGAGAAACACTATTTCGCTCGCCGCCAACATAAGAAACTGTAGGGATAGCGGTTTTTTAGAAAAAAACCCGATGTTCAAAAACCGGTTTTTCGGTAATACTGAACATTAAGACTGGCCTTATGAAAAACCGGTTTTTTGGTCGTCGAAACCGAAGGTGAAAAAAACCGGTTTCGGTTTTCCATCCCCAAAGTGTTTCAAATATGGGTGGCGGGAAGTATAAATCTGCGTAAAACAAAATATTTCTAACGAAACTCTTTTCTAATGTGAGGGGGGGGGAGATGAAAAAAAAGCGCCAGCTCTGATAAAATAACATGTCTTGCCAAATTTATTAACTTTTTGTCATTTTTTTTTTAAGTTGCTCTAATATTGTGCATTCAAAAAATCTTGGGCTATTATCATAACCTCTCTCCCTCCTTTCCCAGAACCCGCATTATAGTCACAATTTATTTTGTTTTCAAGAAAAAAATTTCATAGAAAAAGAAGACTTCGCATTTGCGAAATCCGAGTTGGGGCTGGGGAGCCCAGTAGGCGTTCGCCTTGCATGTGATAGGTCCCCGGTTCGGGTCCGGGCATCGTCAAAATAACTGCCGACCTATAAACGGCCAGTGTAGCTAAAAATGTCCGACGAAGAATACCCCGTGTAGAGGAAGTGCACGTTAAATATCCTAGAAGTTCCGAAGCTGAGTACGTTGTCGCCCTTAATGGTTACGTTGGGTGCCTATTCAAATGTCAGCTCGTCACTTGACTGTAGTTCTGAATTACGAAGCCCGTCTCCAATAGCCCTCGTATAGCTCTAGCGATGATGATTTAAAACGAAAACTAAAACAATTTTTTTATAGTGCCCTAAAAAAAATATTTTGACTATTAAAATCGAAAGTCTTCGTCCTAATACTTTTTTTAAGCACCACGTTGCTTTTACTTAATCTGAGTAAAACCAAACAAATATATTTATAAATGTTGTTCTAACAATAACACAAAGAAAGAAAAAGGTAAAAGAGAATGCAAATGATGCAATTTTGATGAAAAGCTAAATCGTGGAGCGGGTGTGGAGCCTCTATGCCGACTCGGTACAGGAAATAAGTATATTAAGAAAACATAATATATATAAAATATGAAAGATTTATTTTTTGAAATCTCTATTGAAAGTGCATTTTGTTCGGTTTTGTTCGTAATACGTCAAATAATTCTCCACTTTTCTTTCTTCTTCTTTTTTTTTTTTTAATTCGTATGTAATAGCAGACTCCTTTAGACGCCTGGTAGTCCCGACGACATTCAACATACAACCCGGGATTGCCATGAAGTCGGGAGTTGGTATATACCAATGTCTGGTGGTGACGTGAACGCGGCATTTTTCAAATAAGAAAAGTTCATTTGACTTCTTAATTAAAGGATTATTTTTATATTGGTTGCGTTATGTGCAAAGTGCAAAACGATTGGTTGCGTTATGTGTGTCTATTTTAAGTTATTCTTTGCCTGTTTAAGATCTTTTTCTTTTTAAGTGACTAGTTTTTTTTTATTTATCAATGAGTTACAAGTTAAGAGTTTTGTGCGTGTCTTTTTATCGTATTCTAATCTTAAGATCAAGATTGAATAGATGTCATAAGAGAGCAAAATATTGGTAAGTTTAATTTCTTCTCTAAAATATCTGAAGATGAGTATGTTTGTAATTAAGCTTGGGCGCTATTTTTTGTCTTTTTATTGTTTTTATGGCTGTTCAGTTCTGTTTTCATTAGATTTCAATGGGTTTTATATTTGAAGCACATTTTATAATAATTAATTGGTATTTTTATACAGCGCCATAAATGCATACAATTTGTTAATTATTTCACATCGGAGATTCGCATCTATGACGTCGAAAGTTTATTTACAAATATGAATTAAATTACCTTTGTTCAAGTTTGAAATATTATTATTATTATTTTTTGTTGTTGTTCAGCTTAAACTTTAAATATGTCCTATCAAATTTCTTAGTTATCGGCCAAAACGTGATTGTGCTTATTTAAAGAATGCTCGATTGTTTTGTTTTATTAAAAAGTTAATTTGCTAATATTGCCCCTTTTGTTTTCTTTTTTAATTTAAAAGTATAAATACCCTAATTTAAAAATAGACAAGATTTTTAATTAAAATGTAAAAAAAATTACTTTGTCCCAAATTGCCACATCACACCGCAGCTAGTAAATTTTAATGGTTATACGGAGCCAAAAATAAGTGCCAATAATTTTTTCGTCCAATTTTGGCTGATCGTCTCATGCCACTTCGCGATCTGGTCAGTCAATTCCCGAAATCAAAGAAAGCTTGGACGTTGGCCGGTTATCTTTACACTACCCTCCTTTTATAATAAAATTTATTTTTAGAAGATTGTCGTTGGGAATATTCCTTACGATGTCACGATCTTCATACTACGATTTTATTGGTTGCTTTGTTTTCTTTTCGTTCTACTTGAAACAAGCTCATTGGTTTCGCCCTTCGAACTGCGGTTTCATTGGTTGTTTGGTTTTAAGTATACTTTGTGTGAAACAAACCCCTTTCTGTACAGCAAATCCGATGATTTAAATTATCTTATTAGTTAATTTTAAAAAAACATACGAGAATTAATTAATTTTCTTATTCATTGCACTTAAGGGGTCACAGGAGTCTTAAAAATGTGCAAAGAAGGTACTACGAAACATATAGTTGGATCTTTCATGTCATTTTTGAACTACTCCATGTATAAGTATAATTTTTTATATGTAATTCTACACGGATTTATTTGTTATAAAACAAGTTTTAAAATATATGAAACTTTAGCCAAAACTAAAATAAATGATATTAAACATGAAGTTATTTGAACACATTGTGATTAGGCTTGTGCGGCAAATTGTGAGGTCAAAATTGAAAAAATGACCAAGAAAATGACTTTATATTGTACAAATATGTCCAAACAAAGACTTATACCTAAATTCTCAGCTCAATTTTAATTAGAAATTATTATTTTTTTAAAATTTAAATCAAAATTTTTTAATTTTTATTAATTTTTTTTAGAAAAAAGTTCTTAATATAATTTCTAATTCAAATTGAGCTGAGAATTTAGGTATAAGTCTTTGTTTGTACACATTTGTACAATATAAAGTCATTTTCTTGGTCATTTTTTCAATTTTGACCACACAATTTGCCGCGCAAGCCTAATCACAATATGTTCAAATAGCTTCATGTTTAATATCATTTATTTTAGTTTTGGCTAAAGTTTCATAAATTTTAAAACTAGTTTTATAATAAATAAATCTTGTAGAATTACATATAAAAAATTATACTCATTTATTGAGTAGTTAAAAAATGACACGAAAGATCAAACTGTGTTTTGTAGTACCTTCTTTGCACATTTTTAAGACTCCTGTGACCCCTTAATTTGTGTTTAAAAAATAAAACATTAATTATCTATTAAATAACACAAAGATGAATTATGTTAAATGAAAAATAATTCATGTTTATAAACAGTAATTAGTAATACTAAATTAATTGTAAAAAACTGTATTTATACAATAGTAATTCTAATTAAAACTAACTTTAATTAAAACTAATTTTCATTAACAGTAATTTAAATTAAAACCAGCTTCAATTGAAAATAATTTTAATTACAAATACTTCTAATAAAAAATAATTTTAATTGAAAAATAATATAAAAAATTTGAACCCCCCCCCCCCCCCCAGGATTTTTTTCTAGTTGCGCCCCCGGAGTTGAATGCTAACATGAAGAACCTGTAGCTCGAAATAAAAGAGGGAATTTTAAATGTTTTAACATTATTGAAGAAACAGCTTCTAAACTTCTTGTGCCATGTGAAACATATACAATCTATAGTTTTCCCTAATTTGAAGCAAAATTTGCCAAACGGGAAACTTTCTATACAAACTGACTCCAGCAAGAACTATTCCTATATTTAGCAAGATAAAATTCAGTTTGGGTATTGGCAGAATACTTCTTTTACCATGTATACTACAATGGTATATTATTTTGATAGTGATTATGCTGTTAATATTGTGATCAGCAATTTAGTCATTACAAAAATTTAGGGCAATTCAGGTCAACATTTTATACCAAAATACACAGTATTTCCAATGACATAGTAAGCTTTCAACAGTCTGGCATTTCTCATCCTTATCATATGGCAAAGAATGCATTGATGACATTGGTCATTGGATGGCTATTGAGAGTCAAGACTGTGAGGCTACTCGAGCCAAAAGTTAAATAAAATAAATAATTAATAGATAGTAGAACACAATGTTTTAATGAAGCTGTAATAAAAATTTGTACTGGAATCAAGGTTTTGTATCTTGCATTGTTTCTGATCATGTGCACTTGGCAAAATATTTTATAGTCTGTCTTCAAGTAAAAAATTGGTACTTTTTAATTTCAATACAGGTTGAATGTATCGAAAAATATGTCTTGCAACATGCATCAGCTAACAATTTGCAATGTGGCCAATGGGTAAATGTGAAACACGATGAGGGCTTTCATGGAATTATAACAGAAAACGGTCAGGACAAGTAAAATATTTAGTATCATCTTAAATTAAAAGGAAGTTCAGTTTTGAATTGACAGATCATGCAGTCTGATATGAGAAGGAGCAAATACTAGAACAGTGGTTCCCAACCTTTTCTGTAACATCGCCCCCTTCTTTAAGTTGACTAACGCATATCGCCCCCCTTTAATTTTTATAATTTGTTCAATTATAATTTGAGTTAAAATGTAACTAATAAAGCAATTTTATAATTTCAAACACTTGCTACCATATATAAAAACAACCAAAGCAGCTTTATCCGGTTACTCTTAAATAAAATCGAAAAAAATATAATGCTAATTTTTTTCTATTTTTATTTAGATTTTTTCAATGAATGAAAGTGTGAAATAATTAACTAAGATCTTTAAACTCAATTCTGGAAAATTTAAGAGAGTTGACAATAAAC
Source organism: Hylyphantes graminicola (assembly GCA_023701765.1). NCBI lineage: Eukaryota > Metazoa > Arthropoda > Arachnida > Araneae > Linyphiidae > Hylyphantes > Hylyphantes graminicola. The sequence continues at coordinate 43,580,024 of CM043120.1, forward strand.
ATTAAAGAAAAAAATTAAATGTTGAAATATTTTTTCAAGTTCATGCGCAAGTCTTTGAGGCAAATGTCCAATTGATTTCTTTGTTTAGTGAGGAGCTGGATAACAGAACCAACCCTTTTTTAACTAAATATATTGACTGAACGAGATGAGAGGTAATTCAGCTTTTTACCACAGTTTATAATCAGTGTAAATAAGTTTCACGTAGGCTAACTCATATCCTCTCTACTTGAAATGAGTTTCGCCTCACAGTCGTACTCCAAATCTGCAAACTCCGTCTACAAAGAGTTATCAAGGTTATCCACAACCCACAGATTCAAAAGGGAATGGATCAACAATAGAATCAGGAATTTTTAACTTGGTCAAATCCTCAAATTTTGTAAGAATGTCAGTTTGAAAAAAATCATGGTGATAAAAAAAATTGGAATGGTATTACTGTACTATAGTACAGTATATTTTAATTTCCCCCTTTGAATACTCATCGCCCCCCTATCGCCCCCAAACTATTTTATTGCCCCCTTGATAACACAAATCGCCCACTTGGGGGCGATCGCCCCCAGGTTGGGAACCACTGTACTAGAATATATTACAGCTCCCACACTAGCATATTCCACGGGATTGAATAAATTTTAAGTATTTTTTTAATAAATTATTGTGAGCCACATAACAAATAACATCTACATTAGATCATAATGTAATCTTCAAGTTCTCTCTTTTTTTTAAAAGTAAAGTGATTTTTGATAATAATTACTTAAATTCATAAAATATTTTACACATGCCATGTCTGTCCATGCTAATAAATATTTTATAATATTTTTCTATTTATAAATTTCTTAATTTTTTTTTCTTTCTGATAGACTTATCAGAATCTTATATTGATTCTCAAAAAATTCCAGACTTAACATGCATACTAAGATCAAATGGTAATAATACATGGTCACTCAAAAACTGTGTTTCAATTTTGTCATGTCTGTCACAGAATGTTCTAACCCAATTTATTAAAAGTATTTTAACTTCAATGAAACATTTTATTGTTTTTTTAATCAAGACCTTTATTTACATAACCCCAAAGCAATTCTTTAGCATTCAATTAATATTAAGTACTTAATAAACAGGGACAAAAAAGTTGTCTTACATGTCATGTCTGTCACAAATGGAATTAGCCTTAGAAAAAATAATTAAGCCCCCAAATACTATAATATTAAGTGCAAAAAAACCCTTAGAATTTACACATAAATAGCCTGTTGAATAAGCATGATTATATTTAATATAATTTCTAACTGGATACATTTCCATCATGTCATTCAGATTACAGACATCAAGATACAATACTAATTTGCAAAAAAGAAAAACAAAATGTGTTTGTAATGGTACAAACTCTTTGAAATAATCAACAAAAATGGTTTGCACTGCAAAATAAACCTCAAAAGTTATAAGCTACAATCTACACGTTTTAGCTTTAAACATTAATAAGAACCTAGCCGAATTGTGAAGACATATTAAGGGCAAATATTGTGTAATAACAATCATAGATAATAATTGTTTTATTAAGAATAAAATGTTGATAAATGATTTTAAAAATTATGCATTATTTACTAAGAAAAAGATGACATATTTTATAATATGAAACATAGGTTCAACATTAATTTAATACAATTCTTGATTTAAAAAAGGCATACTATACAGTTTTGTTATGAATTTTTTTAAATGGTAAACATACAAAATCTGGAGAAGAAGCTCGTTTCTTGCCTCACTGGCAAGTTATTAGAGATAGAACACAGAGGGCACTTAAAGCTATTGGGTGTACCTTCACCACATTACAGAAGGTGTTTCTCTCGATCTCACACTTCACCAATTTTTCCACTTCATCAATATGTCGAGCTCCTAACTTAAAGTTATTGACATTCGGGAGCCTTCTAGCAAAGTAATCAATGCTGCTTACAGCAGGCAAGGAATGGCGGTTGAACTTGTTCACGACGGATTGGGTGCATAATTCCACATCCTTCAGAACACTCTCTTTGAGAAATGGGTCCCAGAATATGCACTCGTAATCACAGTTCTCGAAAAAGGCTCCTTTTTCGACAAACAACCTGATTTCTTTTGGGGTTAAATTCCATCTTTTAATACTTATATTGAGAGCAGTTTCACCTCGATTGTTCTTCACGTTGGCGTCGGCCCCTGTGTCTAAGAGTTGCTGTATGGCCTCTTCGTTGTTCGTAAAGCAAGCGACATGCAAAGGCGTGTCACCATCGTCATCTTGAGGGCTGAGATCCAGTCCCTCCCTCTCCAGAAGAAGTGGCATCACGCTGGTGCCCAATGGCCACCACTTAACAGCCCGATGGAGGACAGTTTCCTTTTGAAAATCACGTCTGTTGACGTATGCTCCGGCTCGGATGAGGAGGACTGCGATCTCCTCGTGTCCCTTTTTTATAGCCCCCATGAGAGGAGTTTCCCCATCTCGGGTTACAGCATTGAGGTCTGCTTCTCTATTGTCCAGGATAAGACGCACAATGTCAGCATTAGAAGCACAGTGAAGGGCGGTGAGCCCATAGATATCAATGCAATTGACATGGGCACCACAATGAAGGAGCAGACCCACAATCTTCTTCTTGCCCCATAAGACAGCCCCCATCAAAGGTGTTTGACCATACTTATCCTTGAGATTGATGTTACATTTGCTGTTGATGAGCAGGGCTGCCACTTCGTACTGACCATAACGAGCTGCCTTGTGCAGAGGGGTCTGTCCCTGTTCGTTGAGGCTGTCCACGGGCAACCCCGCAGATATGAGTTGCCTCAACTTTTCCAAGTGGCCATACCTGGCAGCATCGTGCATGGCGATCTCATTCATAATCTGGTGTCTTATTATAGATTTAGATGGCCAACAGGTTATTGAAATTCGACCATCGACGCTTTTCCCGAGGAGGATTTACGACTGGGAAGAATTAGAAAACGAAATTATAATATAAATATTTCCTAAAATTACGGTAATATTACGAAATCATCTCTGCGACAAATCTAAGAAAAAAAAGCAACGGAAATAAATAATATATATCCAAGGCTTAACTGTATTAGCCCCGTGCAGTGGCCGTGGGGAAGAAGGCTTAGATGATCGTTCTTTTCACTGGTTTCATCTTTCTCCCAAATATCCTAGTAAGGCAGCGCCACCTACCTTAATGGAACTATGAAATCAAAATAAAACATCGGGGCATGGCTTTTGCTTTTTTTCTATTTTCAACCGAACAAGCAGAAGATTTATTTAAGGGGTCTAAGGAGTCTTAAAAATGTGCAAAGAAGGAACTACAAAGCATAGTTTGATCTTTCATGTAATTTTTTAACTACTCAATATACAAGTATAATTTTTTTATATGTAGTTCTACAAGATTTATTTAATATGAAACAAATTTTAAAATTTATGAAACTTTAACCAAAACTAAAATAAGTGATATTAAACATAAAGCTATTTGAACACATTGTGATTAGGCTTGCGCGGCAAATTGTGAGGTCAAAATTGAAGACATGACCAAGAAAATGACTTTATATTGTACAAATATGTACAAACAAAGACTTATACCTAAATTCTCAGCTCAATTTTAATTAGAATTTATTTTAAGAACTTTTTTCTAAAAAAATTTATAAAATTTTTTGAATTTTGACTTAAAAAAATTTTAAAAATTATTTCTAATTAAAATTGAGCTGAAAATTTAGGTATAAGTTCTAGTTTGTACATATTTGTACAATATAAAGTCATTTTCTTGGTCATGTCTTCAATTTTGACCTCACAATTTGCCGCGCAAGCCTAATCACAATGTGTTCAAATAGCTTTATGTTTAATATCATTTATTTTAGTTTTGGCTAAAGTTTCATAAATTTTAAAATTTGTTTCATATTAAATAAATCTTGTAGAATTACATATAAAAAAATTATACTTGTATATTGAGTAGTTAAAAAATTACATGAAAGATCAAACTATGCTTTGTAGTTCCTTCTTTGCACATTTTTAAGACTCCTTAGACCCCTTAAGATATAATAATTATTTTTTAACAAAATTTATTTTGTTAATTTGTAAAAGCATAATAAATTTTTATTTTTTGACAACTTCAAAAATATAAACTATTTTGTGATATTTTTTATTAATTTGAAAGGTAAACACAGAATAAAATATGTCTAATTTTACATACTTATTTTAACACAATGACTTTTATTAGTATAAAAAAAAGATAAAAAAAGATTGCAATTGTTGGAAAGTTTAAAAAAAGAACCAGATGGGTTTTATTTTGGCTTTTTAAGGTTTAATCTAAAATAACACAACCCAGTTTAATTTAAAAATCTTTCTTAACAAAAATCTTTCAAATTCAAAATAATAAAAATATTTGATTACATCTTTGATGCGTTTATGTTACTATCTTACTGTATTAGTAAAAAGTAACTAGGTAAAGAGCTTTCCTAAAAAATTATGTTAGTACACAAATCAAATTGAACACCTGATCACCTTCGCTCAGTTCATACAGGGAGTTTGCTCACTTGAGTTAAATTTGTAAATATAAAAATAAAACAGCTAAATAATAAAGAATGTACTTAGAATTGAAAAGGCAAAAATGCTGGTTCAATCTCATTGTAAATCTAGGTAAAACTATGTAGTCAATCAAGTAATTTTCTTTTAATTCTTACATTTAAATTGACCACTATTTTTATCTTAAAAATTTTTTAAGGTTCATATAATTCATTAAAGGTATCACTTTCTTCAAACATTTTAATTGCTTTCTTTTTTTAAAATCATTGAAAATAAATAAATATCTTAACTTGTTTGAGCTTAGTTACTTTAAAATTAAATAATAATAATATCTTGAGTGATGAGTTTGGTAAAGAAAAACACTTTCATTGCTTAAAACATCACATCTTTATTATAAAAATAAGGTTAATAAAAAAAAACTATTTTTTTACATAATTCTTATTCATTTACAATTGTCTACACCACTATAAACAACAAAAATATGTGAAATTTTTTTCATCGACACAGGGTTTATACTTTATAATAAATGGCTAATTTCTGGACTTTTGATAAGTAATTATCGGAGTACGTAATCGAAAAAAAAATCAATTTCAAACATAAATGTGCTTATTGGATACCCCTACAATAAATATTTAGTTTTGCTAAAGTAAATACCTTTAATAAAACAATTGATTTTTAAATGTAATATTGCGTTGTGATTGAACAATCGGTCATTTTATTGATTTATATAATTTGAGAAATTAGTAATTTTTTCAAACAGTAGTAAACTGCTTACCATTTCAGACCTTTAACCATTTTAAAATCTAGACCATTGACCACCAATTTAAATAAGAGGTGGAAGAATAAATCAATGAAAGTAAAAAAAAAATTATGACATTCAGCAAATCTCAAAAATGTGGAAATATCAATAAATTGCTACTATATGTATGTCATTGAAATTTAAGGTAACCACAAATAGCCGAGATTAACACATTGAGGTTACGGTATCGTTTAAGATAAGAAAACCTTAATATCAGATACTTTGACGCCAACAGAAACAATTAAAAAATTATGAAATTTTTCAGACCAGCAAAGCTTAAAAATTATAGAACTGACAATTTGCTAAACCCAATTTATTGCAAAATCTTAAGTTTTTTAAAAATTTGGATCCCACAATTTAACAAAAAACTGTTTTCTATTATAAGCAGGTTTTGCAGGTGACAAAACTTTAAATTAGGATTGTTAATATAAATTTAAGGAGTTATAAGAGCCCTTATTAGACAAAAAAAAATTAACTTCAATAGATTTTCTGGAGTATGAACCCTGTTAAATAAAACTATCATTTACATAGATACATTTTACGTGCATGCAAAGATACAATTGATAAAATAATAACAACAGAGTCAAGAAGTGAAATGAATCTTTCAATATAACATTGACTTTGATATGGATATAGATTAATTTTTCTAATATTAGTAACTATACAAGAATTCTACCTACCCTTGAGCTCTTGGTGATTCGAAAATTCGTTCTAGGAATAGCCGAGAGCCATTTTATCCTAGATTGGAATATTTTGGCAATTTAAAAAGAGACTTCGGCACTTTATAATAACTGCCTTTACAGGCAACTACTGTGTCTAATTCAATGTGCCTGCTTGCATATCCCTCATCATTCAGCACTCGCATTTATTCGACATTTTGTGTTATAACATCCTTTTCAAAATATTCAGTTTTCTTTGCGTTTTGTTCCAACTTTCTTTGTAGAGATTTAAATTTTTTTTTTACTTCCTTTTGTCAATAATCTTCGTAAACGCCGAATTTCCGCCAACTGTTTCAGATAAATACTACCCTGAATTTTAGTTTGGGTTACCACAGTTTTGTGTATTTCATCTTCAGGCTTCAGCAAGTACTAATAAATTGGAATTTTGACAGTCGGAAGTCGCAGCCACTTTTATTTGTTTACTGGAGCTAGGTACACAATCGGTCTAATCGATCTTGCGTTTCAGTGACCTACGATCTTTCTTTTGGGAAGGAATCTTGTATGAAGGATATCCTTCAAAAAACCGTAGGAACAGCATCTTTCTTAAGGAATTTTCTTTTCCAATTTTCGATAAAGTCGGTGCTCTTAAAATGAAACTCACATATCTTTGTAGAACAAGATTTGTCATTAGCAGAAAAAATCCTTGAAAAGATCTGTTCTTTCTTGATGAAATCCTTGTTCTTTCTTGACGTGAAATGGCTTTCAGCCATGCATTTTTAAGCTCTTCATTCACCTTAAATTCGTGAAAAGAAACGCTTTTTTCTGACTATCGTATTTGAAATATGGTACACAGCAATATATTGGCATCTTCTTGAAAAAATTACTTTAATTTACATTAAAATTAACGATCTTTTTACCTAAAACAGCGAAAACGCTTAAAGCCCTCGATTCTCTCTGACTTAAGTAGCGACAAGCTCAATCTTCCGCCATCTTGGTGCCGAACGTTACTTTCTCCCAGTGCGGGGAACGGACTTCGCTTCGTTTTTCTCCTAGTACTTCGCTCTCTTTCTTTTCTTTACAAATTGCTTAAAGACTATTAAATATATCTTTAACGAATTAAATTCATACAACTTCATTCTTTCAAAGCAAAAAAGGACTTTGACTGATTTTTTTTTTATTATTAGGAAGTTAAAATTTTAAACCTTCGATTCTTAAATGGGTCCGCGTTTAGCAGCCAAAATGATAGATTTGCTTGTAAATTTAGCATTAACTGCATTTCTTTAATCCGGATTAATAAATTTTTAACATGTATAATGAATTTTTTAAACTAAAAAAAATTAGTTTAACCATGGAAAATTAATATTATATACTTATATAAAAAAAAAACGACTAGTTTTTGGGGGGTTGTGGGAGGTCCGCTAAAATCCTGTTTAAAATACATACATTTTTACTTGTATGTTTCTTTAAAACTAAATTCAAATAAAAGCCACTGTCTAATATTAATTTTAAATTTCTAAACAGACATTCTCCTGTAACAAATATTTAGGGCGCATGCAATATTAAATGATCTCAATAAAGCCACAGAAATTACGAAAAATGTCATATTTTGTTTAATAACAGTAATTAAAGTGTACATTTTATAAATAATTATAACGTTATTAGCAAGCAAAATATATCAATCACATTATCTCTGATGCGGCAACTCTCATGCCAATGCTCTTGCTATAACATTTTTTTAAAAAAATTGTGTTGCAAAGCTTTATTTTTCTTTTTGATTAAAAAGTGCACTCTATGATTTACAATTTTAGTGATAAACTCGCAACATTGAGGGAAATATTTGAAATGCTCCATTACAGATATTATTAGAAGATTTTGTTAAAGTTTTTAAATTCAATTTTGCATGTAGGATTTGCTCTTGATTGGATCTGAAAAGATTTTCTAAATGAAGTAAAATGCTGTATACTTCTTCAGAAACATAAACTAAGTGATAAAAAATCTTTTTTTAAAAATTCTTTATGTTTTGAAAATGATCGTTTTGACGTCACACAAATAGAGGGCATTTTCTTCACTTTTTGGAAGTTGCCATGTACATTTACAGTTTCAAAAAATAAATTTAATCTTTACTAAAATCAATATCAAAGCATATTTTTTAAAATAGCGATATAATTTAAATCCTTTTTTTTTAAACTGTTTGCGAATCCAAAAGCACAAAAAGTCGGCATATTCGTGTGAAATAATTTTTCATCTGTCTAAAACTAGCTTGGTAAAAAATTATCTAAACATATTTTTCGCTAAAACAAAACTGATGACACTCACAAGACCGCAATTCCGAAATAAATCTCCATTCAAAACACCCCGCCGACTGAATCCTCATTCCCCAAAGCACCAAGATGTGGCATCTTTCTCACGTGACTCTGGACGTCCAATCGAAATACGAAGCGGCAAAAAGCGCCGGGGAAAACAGTGTCGCTACTTAAGTCAGAGAGAATCAAGGGCTTTAAAAACGCTCCTTGAAGCCAATGTAAACACATTTGAAAATATGCCTATTTGCACAGAGCCATCTAACGGACAAAATGCTCACTACATAGTGTTCTGGGAATCCTTTGATCTTTGCCGCTTTGTCAAAGCCGCGTAGTTAGCAATACAGTTAAGGGGTCTAAGGAGTCTTAAAAATGTGCAAAGAAGGAACTACTAAGTATAGTTTGATCTGTCATGTAATTTTTTAACTACTCAATATACAAGTATAATTTTTTTTATATGTAATTCTACAAGATTTATTTATTATAAAACAAATTTTAAAATTTATGAAACTTTAGCCAAGACTAAAATAAATGATGTTAAGCATAAAGCTATTTTAACACATTGTGATTAGGCTTGCGCGGCAAATTGTGAGGTCAAAATTGAAAAAATGACCAAGAAAATTACTTTATATTGTACAAATATGTACAAACTAGGACTTATACCTAAATTCTCAGCTCAATTTTAATTGGAAATTATTTACAAATAAATTTAAAATCAAAATTTAAAAAATTTTATTAATTTTTTTAGAAAAAAGTTCTTAAAATAATTTCTAATTAAAATTGAGCTGAGAATTTAGGTATAAGTCCTAGTTTGTACATATTTGTGCAATATAAAGTAATTTTCTTGGTCATTTTTTCAATTTTGACCTCACAATTTGCCGCGCAAGCCTAATCACAATGTGTTAAAATAGCTTTATGTTTAACATCATTTATTTTAGTCTTGGCTAAAGTTTCATAAATTTTAAAATTTGTTTTATAATAAATAAATCTTGTAAAATTACATATAAAAAAATTATACTTGTATATTGAGTAGTTAAAAAATTACATGACAGATCAAACTATACTTTGTAGTTCCTTCTTTGCACATTTTTAAGACTCCTTAGACCCCTTAAGCCGTGATATATCAAGAATGTTTGGTTGGTAGACATATATTTTCGGGCTTGTGATCTTCATCGCAAGGACCCGCTTATAAACCATCGTCAAGTAGGACATCACAAGACACAAACAAACACATATGACAGATGTTGCCATCTTGTCGCCACCTCCGCAATTGGGACATGTCCCTGAAGGGGAGGGAAATTTTCTCCAGGGACCTGTACGGTACCCATGGGAAACTGCGCAATGACCGCCCACAGGACTTTCGGACCCAACAGATTTTACGAGCACGTACTTCACATATACTCGACAAATACAAACATCCATTCCTGAACGGGTTTCGAGCCCGGACCCAGCAGCTCCAGAGGCTTATGAATTAACCACTACGCCGCTGGATCGGCTAAATAAATATCAAGAAGTTAAGTAGGAAATGTAGTCAATTCCGGCTGCCTATTTCTAGAGTCCTTTAAGAGTTTCAATGCAGCTAATAACGCCACGTATTTTAAAACCCTGGTCAATTGACGAAATCAACACCTGAGTTGGCACCCAACGGAACTTGAGATTTCAAGACCACCAACGGATGTCACACACGATCTCAAGTGAATCAGCCTGTTGGATAATTCCGTATTTTACTTACTTTTTAAATAATTATTTTTACGCTGCGTTTTAAAGAGGCAGTGTTTATCCACCTTTTTCAATTTTTTTTTTATAGTTTTTTTTTAATATTTATAATTATACAAAACTAAGGTGTACAACCTTTTTAATGATTCTTCTGAAATTAAAACACTGCATTGTTCTTTGAAAATAGGGTAAGAAAATATAATTTATATTACATATACTCAAAGTTTATTTAAATTATTTTCAAAAATTATTTTTACATTAAATGTATCCTTTTTAGAGAGCTGAAGAGAAAATGTCAAATGGGTTTCGAGATTTGACTTTTTGAAAGCCTATCGTGTAAAAACTCATTTCGAAGACATTATGTTTGGTTTTTTTTCTTGTTAATTTGTCCAGTAATTATTACAGATAATTGAACATGTTTTCTTTAGTTTTTGGTTTACTAATATTTACTGATGTTTTAATATGAATGGAATATCCGTTGAGGGGGTTTTTATAAAGAAACTTTGACTTTTCAAATCAAATAATAGAGAAACTTATTTTTTTTGTTTTGAAAAAGTTATGATGTCAAAAGAAAGATTTCCGTGCGTTAGAACTAACCATTTCTTCAATTGGTCTTTTTACTTATGTTTTTTTTTTTTTTTTGCGTAGTAGGTGCTGAAGTTGATGCTTTTTTTTTTTAAATATTTTCCTTCTACATAAATTTAGTAAACTATATATTTTTCCCAAGTTACAAAAAAAATTCCGCGCGAGTTATTATCCTGATATTCCATCTGCTCTATTCTAACTATTATTCTAATGTAAAATGACTAAAATAAAATTCTTAAAAATACACCGGTTTAATTAGTTATTAATTTCTTATTTTAAAACGTTTGTTACTTGTACATAAAACAAATTAAATTTAAATAAAAAAATAATTAATTTATATTTAAAAACCTAAAACAGTTCATCCTCCCCGAATTATAGAATTAAAAATATATATATATCTTTCAAACTGATAATTGTACTTGCTGTTGAAATATTTATAAAACTATGTCAAGTAAAAACCTATATTAATTAAATACATTTATTTATGCATATTTAATAACTTTACAATACAACATTTAATTGATTTTTATTTAATATTTTTTTAACTTAAATTTAATATTTTTATCAATTCACATTATTCAATAAATATTTAATTTTATTTATTTTGTGTGATAGTATAACAAACGCAAATCAAGCAGGTTGTAAATTTAAGTGTGATGTTTATTTTTAATAATTATTAATTATATTTATAATTGTCATCAAATTTTAATATTTCATAAACATTTTAATCTGCAGTCAGCATTTTATAGATACGATTTTTCTTAGTACCAATAATTTCTTCCAATGAAATGATTGACCCTGTCATTTTATTCTGGATCCGCCCCTGTAATGAAGCTCGTCTGTTTTTTGAAGAAAACGAGGTGTGCAATATTAAAACATTCAGTGTTCTCTTGAGAAACAAATACATCAAGAGCAGCAACGAAACAAATTGTTGAGAAAAAGCAATACACCAAATAGCATAATAAAATGCGCTACATGCAGAGTTAGAAAAATCTATTGACCAAGGCAAATAAAAATTCAGATCAAGCAAAGTAAAATTGTCGAGTTTATGATCCTTTTAACAATTGAAACATAATCATTGATTGTAGACCGAGTCTTGAATTCTGAATTAACTATACAAAAAACTTATAACTTGATAAATGCATTTATATATTACTGCTTATAGAATAAGGATAATTTTTTATTGTAAAAATAATATAAACAATAAAAAAATGAGTTATGGTTGATAATGCTACATAAACATCATTTTTTAAATTCTAACTAAATAAGTACTTTTTTTGTTCCAGTAGATAGAAAAAAAGTCAAATTTTCTTATAATAATAAGATATAATATAAATGCATAAATAATTTCAATAGTTACTAATAATGAGAGATGAGACTAATTTTGAAACTGAAAATCTGTTATTTTTACCTTTAGTTTGAGGTCCTTGAAAGTATTTATATTCTAATATATTTTCGAAAACAAAATAATTTTTTTAAAGAATATATAAATTTATTCATAAAAAAATACTGAAAACCTATTAATTATTTTGCTATTTCCTCCAAACTTAGTGGTAGTCTCCATGTGATGTCTGTCACAAAAAAGTGATATATGTTTATTTTATACAAAATCTGCTGGGTAAAAATTATTGACTTTTTTTTCTCTTTTTATACCTCAAAATAAACAGTTCGTAAAAAATTCAAGAAATAAATTTAAAATTTTGGGTGAAATATAGAACATCAAACTTTGTCATGTCTGTCACATTTTTCAGTGTCACAGTAGTTTTTCATTGCCATTATCCACATATTTAATATTTTCGTGGTCACTATCACATGTGTAACATGCATTCTAAAAGCATCAAATAAAACAACTTATTGAGTTGTAAAGAAATGCTGTTGCCATCTATGCTGAGTTGAATACTAAGAAAAGAAGAAGCTGTAGCTCGAAATAAAAGAGGGAATTTTAAATGTTTTAACGTTATTGAAGAAACAGCTTCTAAACTTCTTGTGCCATGTGAAACACATACAATTTATAGTTTTCCCTAATTTAAAGCAAAAATTGTCAAAACGGAAACTTTCTATACAAACTGACTTCAGTGTTTGTGTATTGGCAGAATATGTACTTCTTTTACCATTTTACTACAATGGTATATTATTTTGGTAGTAATTATGTTGTTATCGTGATCAGCAATTTAGTCATTACAAAAATTAAGGGCAATTCAGGTCAACATTTTATACCAAAATACACAGTATTTCCAATGACATAGTAAGCTTTCAAATGTCTGGCATTTCTCATCCTCCTCATATGGCGAAGAATGCATTGATGGGACTATTGAGAGACAAGACTGTGAGGCTACTCGAGCCAAAAGTTAAATAAAATAAATAATTAATAAATTGTAGAAAACCATGTTTTGATGAAGCTGCAGTAAAAATTTGTACTGGAATCAAGGTTTTGTATCAATTGAAAAAAATTAAATCAAAACCAAACCTTCATCTGTCATGATAAGAAATTAAAACAATTCCTGGTACAAGAAACTCGCATTGTTTCTGATCATGAGCGCCTGGCAAAATATTTCGTGGTCTGCCTTCAGAGTAAAAACTTGTTACTTTTTAATTTCAATACAGGTTGAATGTATCGAAAAATACGTCTTGCAAAATTCATCAGCCAACAAGTTGCAACGTGGCCAATATGTAAATGTGAAACACGATGAAGGTTTCATGGAATGATAACAGAAATCGTACAGAACAAGTAAAATACTTAGCATAAAGTAAAATTAAAAGTAAGTTCAGTTTTGAATCAACAGATCATGTAGTCTGATATGAGAAGGAGCAAATACTAGAAAATATTACAGCTCCCACACTAGCATATTCCACAAGATTTAATAAATTTCAATATCTACATTACATCATAATGTAATCTCCAAGTTCTTTTTTTTTTTTAAAGTAAAGTAATATTTGAGAACAAATACTTAAATTCATAAAATATTTTGCACATGCCATGTCTGTCCATGCTAATAAACATTTTATAATATTTTCCTGTTTAAAAATTTCTTAAAGTATTTATATCTGATAGATTTATCTGAATCTTATATTGATTCCCAAAAAATTCCAGTCTTTACATGCATACTAAGATCAAATGGTAATAATACATGGTCACACAAAAACTGTTTTAATTTTGTCATGTCTGTCACAGCACGTTTTAACCCAATTTATTAAGAGTATTTTCTTTTGAATGAAAATTGTTGTTTTTTTATAATCAAGACCTTTACATCATCCCAAAGCAATTTTTTTACCAATCAAATAATATTTACTATGCTTAAAAAGGGGCAAGAAAGTTGTCTTATGTCATGTCTGTCACAAATGGAATTAGCCTTAGAAATAGTTATGTATGCAACAAGTGTGAAAAGTAATACTTATTAAAACTAGTGGATTTTATTTCACGAGCGAGTGAAATAATGACACGTGTTTTAAAAAGTTTAATTTTCACACGTGTTTCATACGCTATATTTTATAATTACGTGAAAAAAATAAAATCTTATTGGTTAAAAATAATTCACATGCTAATTAGACTAAAATGAATTTCGAGCTTCCAGGATAGAGATGTCAAAGAAAACAACCAATGAACTCGCAGTTTAGAGCTCGTGACGCTATAAAAAACCAATAAGCGTGTTTCAACATTTTGTCAAAGAAAGCAACCAATGAACTCAAAGTTCGAAGAGCGCGACTAAAGAAATATTCCAATCGCGAGAAAAAAAACTCATTTATTCAAAAATAATTCACGCGCATAATATTTTTAAATAAAGCAGATCGATAAATCTTCTGATTTTATGAGTATTATCAAATCGAAATTTTACTTGAAATGTTGGCAGCTTATGAAAAGAGTGAAAAAAATACTTTGTTTCACTGCTTTTGGGTGAAAAAAGTAGTTTGTGTCACTGTTTCAAAAAGTTTGACTTTTTGCACGCGTCTGATATTGAAATTATAATGTAAAAGTCGGATTTTTTTTCACGCAATTATAAAAAAATAATAAAGCCCCCAAATACTATAATATTAAGTGCAAAAAAAATTAGAATTTACAAATAAATACTAAATAGCCTGTTTAATAAGCATGATTATATTTAACATAATTTCTAACTGGATACATTTCCATCATATCATTCAGATTACAGACATCAAGATACAATACTAATTTGCAAAAAAAGGAAGGAAAAAAACACAAAGAATGTGTTTGTAATGGTACAAACTCTTTGATATAATCAACAAAAATGGTTTGCACTACAAAAAAAACCATAAAAGCTGCAATCTACACATTTTAGCTTTAAACATTAATAAGAACCTAGCAGAACTATGAAGACATATTAAGGGCAAATATTGTGTAATAACAATCATAGATAATAATTGTTTTATGAAGAATAAAATGTTGATATATGATTTTTAAAATTATGCATTATTAACTAAGAAAAAGATAACATATTTTATAATATGAAACATAGGTTCAAAATTACATTAATACAATTCTTGATTTAAAAAAGGCATACTATGCAGTTTTTTTAAATGGTAAATGAACGAAATCTGGAGAAGCAGCTCGTTTCTTGCCTGACTGGCAAGATATTAGAGATAGAACACAGAGGGCACTTAAAGATATTGGCCGTAGCTTGACCACATTACAGAAGGTGTTTCTCTCTATCTCACACTTCACCAAGTTTTCCACTTCATCAATATGTCGAGCTCCTAACTTAAAGTTATCGACATTTGGGAGTCTTCTAGCAAAGTAATCAATGCTGTTCAAAGCAGGCAAGGACTGATGGTTGAACTTGTTCACAATGGATTGGGTGCATAATTCCACATCCTTCAGAACACTCTCTTTGAGAAATGGGTTGCAGGATATGCACTCGTAATCACACTTCTCGACAAAGGCTCCTTTTTCGACAAACAACCCGATTTCTTTGTGGGTTAAATTCCTTCTTCTAATACTTATATTAAGAGCAGTTTCACCTTGATTGTTCTTCACGTTGGTGTCGGCGCCTGCATCTAAGAGTTGCTTTATAGCCTCTTTTTGGTTCATCCAGCAAGCGAGATGCAAAGGCGTGTCACCATCGTCATCTTGTGGGTTGAGATCCAGTCCCTCCCTCTCCAGAAGAATATGCATCACTCTGGGGCCCGATGACCACCACTTAACAGCCCGATGGAGGACAGTTTCCTTTTGAAAATCACGTCTGTTGACGTCTGCTCCGGCTCGGATGAGGAGGACTGCGATCTCCTCGTGTCCCTTTTTTATAGCCCCCATGAGAGGAGTTTCCCCATCTCGGGTTACAGCATTGAGGTCTGCTTCTCTATTGTCCAGGATAAGACGCACGATGTCAGCATTACAAGCACAGTGAAGGACAGTGCGGCCATAGATATTAATGCTATTGACTTGGGCACCACGACGAAGGAGCAGACCCACAATCTTCTTCTCGCCACATACGACAGCCCACATCAAAGGTGTTTGACCATACTGATCCTTGAGATTGATGTTACATTTGTTGTCGATGAGCAGGGCTGCCACTTCGTACTGACCATAACGAGCTGCCCTGTGCAGAGGGGTCCGTCCATCTTCGTCAAGGCTGTCCACGGGCAACCCCGCTTCGATGAGTTGCCTCAACCTTTCCAAGTGGCCATACCTGGCAGCATCGTGCATGGCGAACTCATTCATATTTCGGTGTAGATTTAGATAGTCAACAGGTAATTGAAATTCGACCATCGACGCATTTCGCGAGGAGGATTTACGACTGGGAAGAATAAGAAAACGAAATTATAATAAAAAATTTGCCTAAAATACGGTAATATTACGAAATCATCTCTGCGACAAAATCTAAGAAAAAAAGCAAATGAAATAAATAATAAATATCAAGAATGGTTGGTTGGTAGACATACATTTTCGGGCTTGTGTGCTTGGTCCGCTTATAAACCATCGTCAAGTAGGAAAACACAAGACACAAACAAACATATATGACAGATGTTGCCATCTGTCGCCACCTCCGCAATTGGGACATGTCCCTGAATGGGAGGGAAATTTTCTCCAGGGACCTGTACCCGTGGGAAACTGCGCAATGACCGCCCACAGGACTTTCGGACCCAACCGATTTTACGAGCACGTACTTCGCATATACTCGACAAACACAAACATCCATGCCTGAACAGAATTCGAGCCCGAAACCAGCAGTACCAGAGGTTAAAGCCTTAACCACTACGCCGCTGGATCGGCTAAATAAATATCAAGTTAAGTAGGAAATGTAATCAATTCCGGCTGCCTATTTCTAGAGTCCTTTAAGAGTTTCAACGCAGCTAATAACGCCACGTATTTTAAAACCCTGGTCAAGGGACGAAATCAACACCTGAGTGGGCACCCAAAGGAACTTGAGATTTCAAGACCACCTACGGATGTCACACACGATCTCAAGTGAATCAGCCTGTTGGATAATTACGTATTTTACTTACTTTTTAAATAATTATTTTTACGCTGCGTTTTAAAGAGGTTGTGTTTCTCCACCTTTTTCAATTTTTTTTATAGTTTTTTTAATATTTATACTATACAAAACTAAGGTGTATAACCTTTTTAATGATTCTTCTGAAATTAAAACACTGCATTGTTCTTTGAAAATAGGGTAAGAAAATATAATTTATATTACATATACTCAAAGTTTATTTAAATTATTTTCAAAAATTCTTTTTCCATTAAATGTATCCTTTTTAGAGAGCTGAAGAGAAAATTTCAAATGGGTTTCGAGATTTGACTTTTTGAAAGCCTATCGTGTAAAAACTCATTTCGAAGACATTATGTTTGGTTTTTTCTTGTTAATTTGTCCAGTAATTATTACAGATATTTGAACATGTTTTCTTTAGTTTTTGGTTTAATAATATTTACTGATGTTTTAATATGAATGGAATATCCGTTGAGGGGGTTTTTATAAAGAAACTTTGACTTTTCAAATCAAATTATAGAGAAACTTATTTTTTTGTTTTGAAAAAGTTATGATGTCAAAAGAAAGATTTCCGTGCGTCAGAACTAACCATTTCTTCAATTGGTCTTTTTACTTATGTTTTTTTTTGGCGTAGTAGGTGCTGAAGTTGATGCTTTTTTTTTAAAAAATATTTTCCTTCTACATAAATTTAGTAAACTATATATTTTTCCCAAGTTACAAAAAAAATTTCGCGCGAGTTATTATCCTGATATTCCATCTGCTCTATTCTAACTATTATTCTAATGTAAAATGCCTAAAATAAAATTCTTAAAAATACACCGGTTTAATTAGTTATTAATTTCTTATTTTAAAACGTTTGTTACTTGTACACAAAACAAATTAAATTAAAATAAAAAAAATAATTAATTTATATTTAAAAACCTAAAACAGTTCATCCTCCCCGAATAATAGAATTAAAAATATATATCTCTTTCAAACCGATAATTGTACTTGCTGTTGAAATATTTACAAAACTATGTCAAGTAAAAACGTTATATTAATTAAATACATTTAATGCATATTTAATAACTTTACAATACAACATTTAATTGATTTTTATTTAATATTTTTTTATTATTAACTTAAATTTAATATTTTTATAAATTCACATTATTCAATAAATATTTAATTTTATTTATTTTGTGTGATAGTATAACAAACGCAAATCAAGCAGGTTGTAAATTTAAGTATAATGTTTACTATTTATAATTATTAATTAATATTAATTATATTTATAATTATCATCAAATATTAATATTTAATAAACATTTTAATCTGCAGTCAGTATTTTATAGATACGATTTTTCTTAGTACCAATAATTTCTTCCGATGAAATGTTTGACCCCCCACCACCCCCCTGTCATCTTATTCTGGATCCGCCCCTGTAATGAAGCTCGTCTGTTTTTTGAAGAAAACCAGGTGTACAAATATTAAAACATTCAGTGTTCTCTTGAGAAACAAATACATCAAGAGCAGCAACGAAACAAATTGTTGAGAAAAAGCAATACACCAAGTAGCATTATAAAATGCGCTACATGCAGAGTTTAGCCAGTAATCCATTCACGCTGTAGCTATGCTGTAGCTGGATTTTGTGACGTAACTGTCACTAGTACGCATGCGCGCGTGGTCAAAGCTGTATTTCTGAAGCTGTATTTTTGAATCGTTTTCCAAGCGATATCAAAGCTGTAAATTGGTTTCGGGCATGAACAGTCATGAGAGTCATTTAGTTTTTAATTGTCCGTGGTTTTTAACTTAAAATTCTTGTTTGTTTACTTTTTATTGACAGAAATAACCCATAAATCAAGAAACTTCCATCCACGCTAGATACAGCAAATGACGTCATAAAATCCAGCTACAGCATAGCTACAGCGTGAATGGATTACTGGCTTTAGAAAAATCTATTGACCTAGGCAAATAAAAATTCAGATCAAGCAAAGTAAAATTGTCGAGTTCATGATTATTTTAATAATTGAAACATAATCATTAACTTTAGACCGAGGCTTGAATTCTGAATTAACTATACAAAAAAATTATAATTTGATAAATGCATATATATATATATATATATATATATATATATATATATATATATATATATATATATATATATATATATATAATATATATATATATATATATATATATATATATATATATATATATATATATTAGGGTGGTCCTTATTAACATGGCAAAAAATAAATTTTCGATTTTGGAACGGGCCACCCCTCAATTTGTTTATTCATATGAAAAAATAATTCCTGCAAAATTTTAGCCAAATCAATTAGTAATAACACGTGCCCCACGGGGCTTAAAGTTTTGAAAAACGCAAAATTTTAGGGTGTTTTTTTAATAATTCCATTATAAGTCAATATCTATGCCAAATAAGAAAACATACTCAATACAAATGTTATAGATTATAAAATTTCCTACAACTTTGTAATTTACACTTTTGATCTATGAGTAACAGGTTATGAGTTATGGGGAAAAGAATGAGCGATATTTTACTAGATTGTAAATCCCCCCCCCCCCCCCCCATGGCCACACTACGCAAACGATATCCTTCAAAATGGTGCGACATAAGCAATTATTTAGATAACTTTTAACCGTTCTGTCTAAATATCAACTAAAAAAGGGACATATTCAAGTATTTAAATAAAACACATTTAAAATATGCCGTAATTTTAAGACTTTGGGCTGTCTGGGCCGTCGCGTGGGTGGGGCAGAGGGTGCAACATTAAAGTGATTATTTAGATTAACTTTTAACTGGTTATGTCTGACATTTAATTAAAAAGGGGCAGATTCAAGTTTTTCAAAAAAAAAAAAACTTAAAATGTACCACGATTTAAAACTGTTGGCTGTCAGGGCCGTCACGTGGGTGAGAGAGGGGGGGGGGGGGGCACTTTCGCTAAGGAGTAAGTTTTTTTAATGGCAAAAGCGATACGCCATGAGTCATACATTTATCCACATATGTTTCCAACCCCTGTATAATGGTTACTGCCTCTAGTTGAAGTAATCAAAAATTTCTTACATATGGTAATGGTAGAAAAGATGTGAAACCAATGTAATTGCTAAAAAGACTGTTGCGTTCTAAAAAAGCTAATGCGGTTTTTTTTAATTGATAGAACATTGCAATTTCTAACGAATTTCGGACCTATGTTAAATTTTTCATATAAAGTTCGTGTATACGTACTGATACGTTCGTACCGAGTTATGCTCGAAAATAAATATTTATTTTTGCTACAATTAAAAACCAAGTAACTGGTGCCAAATTGTTATTTCTTGGAGATTTGTTACTCATATTATTTTTAAATATGGTTACTTAAACCTGAATTCACACGAGTGTTTTCGTTGTAATGGATGAAAATCTTATTTTAGAGGAAAACATGTATTCCTACCTGCAAAATATAACACTACAATGAATGGTTATAAAACAGATTCGAATGACAGAGATACCACATTAAGGAAGAATTTCAAGGAATCACATCCTTTATATTGTTCAATTCTGAAAATTGTCTGAAAGGAAGTTTTAAGATCCTTAAACTTCGTAAATTTTGCAGCATAAAGAGGTGTGAAGTTAATTGAAGAATTCAACTATCAGTTTACAAAGGATGAATCCAAAAAAACATTTATTTTACAGACCATGCAAGACTGTCTTAAAAATTACACATCACACTATTAAAAATCTGTACTAAAGCAATACAATAATGACAATATAGTAAGTTAAAAGTGCATGGAAATCGGGCATGAAAACCCCAGTTTTTATGTTCAGTACCGGAACAATTTACAAATGATTACATTCTAAATTAGTTTCTTACTTGTAGAGAAAATTAAAAAACTAGAAAACGTCAATAATACAGTATTTTCAATAAGTTTCGAAAAGAAAGGGGGGAATATTTTATACAGGAATATTAATAGTATAGGGAAATTTATAATATTTATTCTCTAAAAATATTCTTTTTCTTTCAATTTATCTGGTTTTCATAACTGAATTTATTACATTTACTTATACTAAATTCCTTTAAAAAAATTCGCTATTTTAGATTTTCTTTTTATTATTAATAAAATATTAAGATTAACCAATTAAAATATTAAGATAAACCAATGACCCCTTCTCCCATATTGTACATTCAAAACAGCACTGGTTAGCAACATAATTACATTTCTAAGAATGTCATTTGCTTACTAGCTGCACAAATAGTTCAGTAAATAACCTATATTAATTTTTGAAAGTGCCCCCCCCCCCTGCCCCACCCACGCGACGGCCCTGACAGCCAAAGGTTTTGAAAGGGCGGTATATTTTAAACATGTTTTTTTTTAATTAAATACCTGCACATCAGTAACTTTTTAGTTAATTTTTAGACAGAACAGTTAAAAGTTATCTAAATAATTACTTATGTCGCACCATTGTGAAGGATATCGCTTGCGTAGTGTGGCCATGGGGGGATTTACAATCTAGTAAAATGTCGCTTGTTCTTTTCCCCATAACTCATAACCTGTTACTCATAGATCAAAAGTGTAAATTACAAAGTTGTAAGAAATTTTATAATCTACAACATTTGTATTGAGTATGTTTTCTTATTTGGCATAGATATTGATTTATAATGGAATTATTAAAAATACACCCTAAAATTTTGCGTTTTTCAAAACTTTAAGCCCCGTGGGGCACGTGTTATTACTAATTGATTTGGCTAAAATTTTGCAGGAATTATTTTTTCACATGAATAAACAATTTGAGGGGGTGGCCCGTTCAAAAATCGAAAATTTATTTTTAAGGACCACCCTAATATATATATATATATATATATATATATATATATATATATATATATATATATATATATATATATATATATATATATATATAAATAGGTAAAAACAAATAAAGATTAAAATAAAATGAAAAATGGTGGTTTGGAACTGGAAAAATTCATTTCCTCGACATAGAAATCACTTGCAATAACTCTACTTTCACTACCTCCATTTATGATAAACGTAATGACTTCAATTTTAAAGTTATTAAATTCATTCCCTGGTCCTCGAATCTCTCAATTATTTTCCCCAAAAAAACTGCTCGAAACACCACATACGTTGCGCCATCAGCTATCTCTACAACTTCCAACAGGTTTACCCCATTGGCTACCCAAGTCACGCCTTCAGGCGAACCAACCAATCAGACACCCGGTGCTCCTCCTGGTGACAGAATAAATCCTGTTATGGTAAAAATCATTGGAAATGTCGCTGAAATTTGCTCTAAAATTGAGTCGTTTGTGAAAAGTGCCCCTGATTTTAAGATCACAGGTGAGCATATAAAAGTTACGTTTAAAACTATCGATGATTATAGAAAGGGGACTAATGATATGAAAATAAATAATATCGGCTATTATATTGTCTCACCCCTTAAATCTAGGCCAATTAAAGTTGTGTTAAAAGGGCTTCATATCGATCACGATCCCAATGAGATCAAGGAGGAACTAATTAAAATGGGTTTTAATGTTGAACGGGTTGCTCAACTTAGGAGATTCAAAGATGGTTACCCCCTCCCAATGTTTCAAGTGCAAATCACCCAGGGACCTAACATGGATGAAATATACACACTGACCCGATTTCAGTACCTAACTGTTTCAGTAGAAAAGTTTGAAAAAACCGGAAGGGTAAATCAATGTTTCAAATGCCAGAGTTTTTTTCATAGCTCGCAAAATTGTCATTTCAAAGCTAGGTGCGTCAAATGTGGGTTGGATCATGAGTCTCGTGCTTGCACTAAAGACAGAAACACCCCGCCCACCTGCGCCAATTGTAATGGACAACATCCCGCCTCATACAGAGGCTGCCCAAAGTTCCCGAAATGGGATAAACGCCAGTCCAACCCCACCCTGAAACGATTAAACCCTCCCAGGTCGCACACCAATGTCCGAAATGAGTACGTCCAACCAGGAACTAGTAGGAAAACCTTCGTTTGGGGCCAACAAATTAACTCTGCCAATGTCAATGCCAATTCAAACACAGGTCCCCCCAGCTACGATCAGCACTTGTCCCGACCTATTAACAATCAAAGCCCGCCTCAGCCTCAAAATTCCCTCCCCCCTGATAGCCATGTCAATGACCTCTTTGAAATTATAAGGGAATTAAAGGAAGAAATTAAATTCCTTAGACAAGAACTCGCTCAAGAGCGGGAAAAAACTAAATTGAGCCAGACCCAGACTAATGATAATGGTACTGCCGTTTAAGGTGGATAACTTCAAAATTTGCTACTGGAATTGCAACGGGATCTCCAACAAAATTGGAGAACTATGTGAGTTTGTTTCTCGACATGATCCGGATGTTATCTGCCTTCAGGAAACCCGACTTCACTGCCATAACCGAGTTTCCATCCCCAACTTTAAGCAGTATAGAAATGACAGACTGGTGGCGCCAGCTGTCCCCTTTACTAAACACGGCACTGCCATTTTCATTAAGTCTTCTATCCCTTGTCACGTCATCCAAACCCCATCAATGAATCACATTGAGGCTACAATCCTCAAGATAAAGCCTATTCACATGCCAGAAATCCTGGTCGCCTCTGTTTACGTCCGAAATAACCCTCCATCTAGTTATACGAGAGAGCTGGCCTCCCTCGCTGACATTTGTCCCACCCAGATTCTATGCGGGGATTTTAATGCTAAACACAATTCTTGGAACAACAGCGAAAATCTCTCAGGTGTGCACCTGTTCAATTTCGCCTTGCAAGATGGTTACGAAATTGCGGCTCCTAGCCAGCCCACTCGGTTTGATAGCCGCTCTCATTCAACCATTGACCTTATGCTTATCAGGGATTTTCCGTTTCATTTCAATATTATCTCTCAGGCCGAGCTAAGCTCGGACCATAATCCGGTCCTTGTGGAGTTCTTCGTTGACCTCCAAGTTCCAAAGCATGGTGTCTACCACCAGACTAATTGGGAATACACCAGATGCCAAATACAAGTGTATCTTATTTTTAATGTACAATTCTGACATACAATAGACTAATTTGTTTTATGTACAAGTAACAAACGTTTTAAAATAAGAAATTAATAACTAATTAAACCGGTGTATTTTTAAGAATTTTATATTAGGCATTTTACATTAGAATAATAGTTAGAATAGAGCAGATGGAATATCAGGATAATAACTCGCGCGAAATTTTTTTTTTGTAACTTGGGAAAAATATATAGTTTACTAAATTTATGTAGAAGGAAAATATTTTTTAAAAAAAGCATCAACTTCAGCACCTACTACGCCAAAAAAAAAAAAAAAACGTAAGTAAAAAGACTAATTGAAGAAATGGTTAGTTCTGACGCACGGAAATCTTTCTTTTGACATCATAACTTTTTCAAAACAAAAAAAAAATAAGTTTCTCTATAATTTGATTTGAAAAGTCAAAGTTTCTTTATAAAAACCCCCTCAACAGATATTCCATTCATATTAAAACATCAGTAAATATTATTAAACCAAAAACTAAAGAAAACATGTTCAAATATCTGTAATAATTACTGGACAAATTGACAAGAAAAAACAAAACATAATGTCTTCGAAATGAGTTTTTACACGATAGGCTTTCAAAAAGTCAAATCTCGAAACCCATTTGACATTTTCTCTTCAGCTCTCTAAAAAGGATACATTTAATGGAAAAAGAATTTTTGAAAATAATTTAAATAAACTTTGAGTATATGTAATATAAATTATATTTTCTTACCCTATTTTCAAAGAACAATGCAGTGTTTTAATTTCAGAAGAATCATTAAAAAGGTTATACACCTTAGTTTTGTATAATTATAAATATTAAAAAAACTATAAAAAAAATTGAAAAAGGTGGAGAAACACTGCCTCTTTAAAACGCAGCGTAAAAATAATTATTTAAAAAGTAAGTAACATACGTAATTATCCAACAGGCTGATTCACTTGAGATCGTGTGTGACATCCGTTGGTGGTCTTGAAATCTCAAGTTCCGTTGGGTGCCCACTCAGGTGTTGATTTCGTCACTTGACCAGGGTTTTAAAATACGTGGCGTTATTAGCTGCGTTGAAACTCTTAAAGGACTCTAGAAATAGGCAGCCGGAATTGATTACATTTCCTACTTAACTTCTTGATATTTAGGGCCCGGATGGCCGTTTGGTAAGCATCGCAGGCCAGCAGTCTGCGTGCTGTAACGGGCGCGGGTTCGATTCCTGCCTTCGCCCTGGGTGTATTTCCTCTCTTTGTGACAGTAAAAAATCTTTCTGTGTCTGTCTTACTTGACGAAGACTTATAAGCGGCTCACTGCGCAAGCACACAAGTCGGAATATATATGTAATATACCCTACCCTACCCTACCCTTCTTGATATTTATTTAGCCGATCCAGCGGCGTCGTGGTTAAGGCATTGGCCTCTGGAGCTGCTGGTTCCGGGCTCGAATTCCGTTCAGGCATGGATGTTTGTGTTTGTCGAGTATATGCGAAGTACTTGCTCGTAAAATCTGTTGGGTCCGAAAGTCCTGTGGGCGGTCATTGCGCAGTTTCCCACGGGTACAGGTCCCTGGAGAAAATTTCCCTCCCATTCAGGGACATGTCCAAATTGCGGAGGCGGAAACAGATGGCAACATCTGTCATATATTTATTTTTTTATTGTATATATTATTTTTACAATAAAAATTATCCCCCCCCCTTATTCTATAAGCAATATATATATATATATATATATATATATATATATATATATATATATATATATATATATAATATATATATATATATATATATATATATATATATATATATATATATATATATATATATATATATAGTACAAATAAAACAAACAAGAAATTAAAAGGCATATAAAATAAATGAAAAAAGAGGCAATGAAAAAACTATTATAGAACAAGTTTATCAGGGTAGGGCGCTAAAGCTGCCTCCACTCAAGATAAACATAAATAAATTGGTAAAAACAAATAAAGATTAAAATAAAATGAAAAATGGTGGTTTGGAACTGGAAAAAATGACGGATTGAAAATGTTATCAAGGGGACAATTTCAATAATCGTCATTAAAAGGAGAACGCTGTTTTTCTATATTGGGATATGGACAGAGTCCGAATATAATAATAGAATCCCAATTTGCCCCCGAAACAGCGTTAACGAAACCAATACGAAGGGATACATAGAGAACATACAAAACAGACAAAAAAATCATAAAAAATCAATGAAAAATAATGAAAAATGAAGAAAAACAGACCCTATGAAGAAGCGCCAACCGACTTGAAAAAAATAAATACTGAGTGATGCCATAAACAAAATGCGAAGTAAGAGAAACTATTGGCGGTTAAAGATAAGAAGGGTAATGACATGGGGTTTATGGAGGTGACGTAATAGGTAGTGGTAAATATTTTCTAATGAAATACAAGGGGTAATTATTGTTAAGTAAGGAAGTGTAAAAATCCTTTAAATGAGTGAGATCATGATTTTTATTGTTGCAGATGGATTTTATTCTGTGAAACTGATTAAGACACACAAGTTTAATATTTTTGGAGAACGCTGACGCCGAAGGCGTCAATCTCTCCGGTATGGCAGGGTAAAAAACCTAATCGCGTAGAATAGACCTGTTTGTGAAGTAAGTACATAAAAGGTTCAACCCAGGTAACCCTGGGTTGCAAAGACAAACGTACATATACAAGGCAAGACAAAACTAATTACAAAACAAAGCAAGACGAAAAGATCAAAACAAGACAAGACGATGATTCTATTTGCAAAACAAGACAAACAGAACGAAAAAATTTAAGAGACAAAAAATAACAATTTTTTTTTTTCACTTTTAAAATTTTTTATTTGGTTTTCAAAATATATGATTTTTATGTGGTTTTTAAAATTTTTCAAGTTTTTTTTTTTTTTTCAAATTTTCTAAATGTGTTTCAGCTGAACTTCAGGTGAAACAGGTCAAGGAGATGTGGCCCAAATGAGAATGCAAACATCAGACAGAAGTGAGAGAAGTACAGGCCCGTAAGTTAACGAAGGTTAAGTGGCCGCCAAAAGGAGAGAGGCTCTAGGCCTCCGCTTGTTGCGAGAGTCAGTGTGGTCGTAGGGTTGAATAGCAATAATCTCAGAATTATAGTGATTGTCAACGTTATCGTAGAACTTCGTGGAGATTTTGCCAATGAAATCGGTAAGTTTAGGAATATTAAGGTCATTACGGAGATCAGCTGTCCGCCAAAACCACCGAGCCCTGGTAATATGCCGACGAATGATCTTATTTTGCAAGATCTCAAAGAAGTTAAGGGTGGTGGGACAAGTACTACCCCAAATGGGGGACGCGTAAGTGATTATTGGCCTCAGGAGAGTCTTGTAGAGAAGAGCTTTGTTAGCAGTGCTCAGGGGGGATTTTCCCCACATTAGCCATTTTAGGTTGTGAGTAGCCTTCCTGATTTTATCCTTGATGTAGAGAAAGTGCGCGGACCAAGTTAGTCTCGCGTCAAGGACAACACCCAAATATTTGGTGGTCCTGGCCCAGGGCACACTCTGGTTGTAGAGTGTAATGTGTGCAGGGGGTTGCCGGTTTGATTTGTTAAACATGACCGCCGCACTCTTGCCGACGTTAACATCAATTTGCCAGCAGTCCATCCATTTTTCAATGGCATGGACGTATGTTTGTAGAATTCGGACAGCCGAAGCTGGCTTCCGCTCCCTGCACATAATGACAGTATCGTCCGCGAACAAGGCCGTAAGGCACTCGCCACTCAGCGGCACGTCGTTCATATAGATGTTGAATAATAACGGTCCGAGGACCGAACCCTGGGCCGTACCTGCCATGATGGATCGTCTGGATGAGTAAGCGTTGCCGACCTTGACAGCGAACGCACGATCGGTCAGGTAGTTGTAAACGATTTTTATCAGGAAGGAAGGAGTGTGAAGGGCAATGAGTTTGTAAATTAGTCCCTTAATCCAGACGCGGTCGAAAGCTTTCGCCACGTCCAGAAAAAGGGCTGCTGTGCTCTGTTTATTTTGAAATCCTTGGTGAATGAACTCACAGACCCTGAGCAATTGGTGATTCGTAGATAGATCTTTCCTGAAGCCAAACTGATGGGGAATAATTTTATCGTTTGCCTCCAAATATCCCCTAAGGCGATTTCTAAGAACGACTTCCGCCACCTTAGCAACCACCGGCAAGAGTGATATGGGGCGGTAGGAAGTAGGATCTTTTGGATCCTTTCCTGGTTTTAGAATAGGAATAATAGACGCCAGTTTCCAGGGCTTAGGGAAGAAGGCCAGCCTCAGCATAATATTAAGCGCAATGACCAGGAAATTAATAATATTTGGAGGGACATTTTTAAGCATTTTATTTGTGACACCGTCCAGTCCCGGTGCTTTCTTAATTTTAGTGGACTTGATATAGTCTAAGATCTCTTGGGGTTTAACTGGTTCAGAGTCGATATTATCATTTGATGGGCTTTCGAGGGTTTGATCAACAGTTTGAAGAATTTGGATTCTGAAATTATGGTCTTTAATGCGATTTTCAGTGAACTGCTGCTCATAAGCATCAGCTATGCAATTAGCCTTGTCCACATCTGACTCCGCGATAATATTATTTGAGTTTACAAGAGGGGGAATGGGAGCAAAGGTTCTTTTAGTATTTCTAACAGCTTTAAAAAGAGAGCCATCTTCTGGTCCTAGGGAGAGAAGATACTCTTCCCAATTCCGTTGGATGATTTCCCTCATTTTACGTTTTATTAAGGCTTGAAGTCTATTAAACTCCCTCCTGTCAACCGGGAACCTGTACCTCTGCCACTCTTTCCTAACTCGGTTCTTTTGCTTGATTAGCTCCCTTAGCTCAATAGGGGTATAGTTGTTATTGGGGACAATTTTTTGCTTTGAAGCGTTTTTGTGAGCGTTAGTTAACTGGTCGGTAAAACTCGAGACTGCATTCTCAAAATCCTGCGAGTTGTTAATATTCTCAAAGGGATTTTGGACATCAGTAAGATACACCAAATTGTATAGAAATAGAATGGTCAGTCTGAGAATTGTCAGTAATACACCAAATAGCATAATAAAATGCGCTACATGCAGAGTTAGAAAAATCTATTGACCAAGGCACATAAAAATTCAGATCAAGCAAAGTAAAATTGTCGAGTTTATGATTTTTTTAATAATTGAAAGATATTCATTAATTTTAGAACGAGTCTTGAATTCTGAATTAACTATACAAAAAACTTATAACTTGATAAATGCATTTATATATTGCTTATAGAATAAGGGGGGGGGATAATTTTTTATTGTAAAAATAATATATACAATAAAAAAATGAGTTATGGTTGATAATGCGACATAAACATCATTTTTTAAATTCTATCTAAATTAGTACTTTTTTTTTGTTCCAGTAGATAGAAAAAAAGTCAAATTTTCTTTTAATAATAGGATATAATATAAATGCATAAATAATTTCAATAGTTACTAATAATGAGAGATGAGACTAACTTTGAAACTGAAAATCTGTTATTTTTACCTTTAGTTTGAGGTCCTTGACAGTATTTATATACTAATATATTTTCGAAAACAAAATCATTTTTTTTAAAGAATATATAAATTTATTCATAAAAAAATACTGAAAACCTATTAATTATTTTGCTATTTCCTCCAAACTTAGGGCTAGTCTCCATGTCATGTCTGTCACAAAAAACAGTGATATGTTTATTTTAAACAAAATCTGCTGGGTAAAAATTATTGACTTCATTTTCTCTTTTTATATCTCAAAATAAACAGTTCGTAAAAATTCAAGAAATAAATTTAAAATTTGGGTGAAATATAGAACATCAAACTTTGTCATGTCTGTCACATTTGTCTGTGTCACAATAGTTTTTCATTGCCATAATCCGCATATTTAATATTTTCGTGGTCACTATCACATGCAGGGCCGTCTTAAACTGGGCTGGGGCCCCTGGGCACACAATAATTTGAGGCCCTTTTGGAAAGTAAAAAAAAAGTGAATT
Organism: Hylyphantes graminicola; assembly: GCA_023701765.1. Lineage (NCBI taxonomy): Eukaryota > Metazoa > Arthropoda > Arachnida > Araneae > Linyphiidae > Hylyphantes > Hylyphantes graminicola. The sequence goes on from CM043120.1 coordinate 43,610,040, forward strand.
ACAATAAAAATATTTTACTGAGTATGACCATTTATGTTAGGTAATCAATTATTACCGTTATGAAAAGCATTAATAGCATTGGCGCTTGCAGAAAATCTAGTTTCTGAAAAAGACTTCAGGACTCAATTTGCACCTAAATGTTCTGTCAAAACTTTCCATCGTTTTGTCGAAGCTGAGAAAAAATTGTACAATTCAACCATAAACAATGTTGGCATTTATGTTGGTTCTTGTTTCGACAGTGCAGCTTGACTTGTGCGAGAGAAATTGTCGGTCCTTCGGGGCCCCCCCCGAGAATGGGGGCCCTGGGCACGGGCCCCGTGTGCCCTTATGGTAAAGACGGCATTGATCACATGTGTAATATGTTCTTAAAGCATTAAATAAAGAAGCTTATTGAGTTTTAACGAAATGCTGTTGCCATCTATACTGAGTTTAATACTAACATGAAGAACCTGCAGCTCGAAATAAAAGAGGGAATTTTAAATGTTTTAACATTATTGAAGAAACAGCTTCTAAACTTCTTGTGTAATGTGAAACATATACAATCTATAGTTTTCCCTAATTTGAAGCAAAATTTGCCAAACGGGAAACTTTCTATACAAACTGACTCCAGAAAGGACTATTCCTATATTAAGCAAGATAAAATTTAGTTTGTGTATTGGCAGAATACTTCTTTTACCATGTATACTACAATGGTATATTATTTTGATAGTGATTATGTTGTTAATTGTGTGATCAGCAATTTAGTCATTACACAAATTTAGGGCAATTCAGGTCAACATTTTATACCAAAATACACAGTATTTCCAATGACATAGTAAGCTTTCAACAGTCTGGCATTTCTCATCCTCATCATATGGCAAAGAATGCATTGATGGCATTGGATGGCTATTGAGAGTCAAGACTGTGAGGCTACTCGAGCCAAAAGTTAAATAAAATAAATAATTAATAGATTGTAGAACACCATGTTTTAATGAAGCTGCAATAAAAATTTGTACTGGAATCAAGGTTTTGTATCAATTAAAACAAACCTTCATCTGCCATGATAAGAAATTAAACCAATTCCTGGTACAAGAAACTTGCATTGTTTCTGATCATGTGCACTTGGCAAAATATTTTATAGTCTGCCTTCAAGTAAAAAATTGGTACTTTTTAATTTCAATACAGGTTGAATGTATCGAAAAATATGTCTTGCAACATGCATCAGCTAACAATTTGCAATGTGGCCAATGGGTAAATGTGAAACACAATGAGGGCTTTCATGGAATTATAACAGAAATCGTACAGGACAAGTAAAATATTTAGTATCATCTTAAATTAAAAGGAAGTTCAGTTTTGAATCGACAGATCATGTAGTCTGATATGAGAAGGAGCAATTACTAGAAAATATTACAGCTCCCACACTAGTACATTCCACAGGATTGAATAAATTTTAAGTATTTTTTTAATAAATTATTGTGAGCCACATAACAAATAACATCTACATTACATCATAATGTAATCTTCAAGTTCTCTTTTTTAAAAAGTAAAGTGATATTTGATAATAATTACTTAAATTCATTATATATTTTACACATGCCATGTCTGTCCATGCTAATAAATATTTTATAATATTTTCCTATTTATAAATTTCTTATTTTTTTTTCCTTTCTGATAGACTTATCAGAATCTTATATTGATTCCCAAAAAATTCCAGTCTTTACAAGCATACTAAGATCAAATGGTAATAAAACATGGTCACTCAAAAACAGTTTCAATTTTGTCATGTCTGTCACAGTACGTTTTAATTCAATTTATTAAGAGTTTTCTTTTGAATGAAAATTGTTGTTTTTTTATAATCAAAACCTTTATCTACATCTTCCCAAAGCAATTTTTTTACCGATCAATTGATATTTAGTATAACTTAAAAAGGGGCAAGAAAGTTGTCTCTTGTCATGCCTGTCACAAATGGAATTAGTCTTACAAAAAAATTAAGTCCCCAAATACTATAATATTAGGTTTAAAAAAAAAACCTCTAGGATTAACAAATACAATAGCCTGTTGAATAAGCATGATTATATGTAACATAATTTCTAACTGGATACATTCCCATCATGTCAAATAAATTCAGATTACAGATATCAAGATACAATCATACAATTACTTATTTGCAAAAAAGGTAGAAAAAAGTAACACAAAGAATGCATTTGTACATGGTACAAAATCTTTGATATAATCAACAAAAATGGTTTGCCCCACAAAATAAACCATTAAAGTTATAAGCTACATGTGGGGACCGCGGAGGGGGTTACTAGGTAAACAGTGGGTTTAATGAACCACTAAGACTTTTTTGTTGAACATTTATAAAAGACTACTTTTATTTAACACGAAAATAAAATCTACAAACACAGGACCGTCTTTTAACGACCTGCCCCTCTGGTTCCACACAAGTCTTCTCCTCGTTTCTTCTTCCACTCGGGGCCCCGTAGGGAACGATCGCCGCGCCCCCTACACGCCGCCGCCAAGAGAAAACCAAGTCTACCTTGACCTTGCGTTTTTCTCTGACCTGAAATGTTCATCAGCAAAATACACAGGGGAAAAAAATGTTCACAGTTAAGAGTGACTGCCTTCATTATTGGGATCCGGCAAAAAATATATACATATATATTTAAAAAAAAAGAGAGAGAACCCAAAAGTATTACAGTAACCATTTCCGACATAAAAAATGAAGCACAATAGAAATAACATTCAAACAAATTATATATATATTTTTTACATATCCAATTCCCTGTCTATTTATAAATCCCAGTCTATTACGTCTCCACATCGAGACGCGATAGAGCGTCCGCTCCCAAGTGGCTTGCCCCTGCCTTGTGAGTTATTTTGTAACTCCAACGTTGCAGGGCCAAAGCCCACCTGGTTAACTTCGGGCTTCTAGGGGTGTTCTCCGATAGGAACCGCAACGGGTTGTGGTCCGTTACGATCTCTACCGGGGTACCGTGCAACCATTTGTCGAACTTCTTAAGTCCGAACAACACGGCGTACGCCTCTTTCTCGATCGTCGCCCAATTTCTTTGACTACGGGACAGCTTTTGACTGGCAAACGCAATCGGCTTATAGTTGCCCCTGTGGTCTAGCTGCGTTAAGCAACAACCCACTGCGTAGTCAGACGCATCCGCGTGTATTTGAAAGAGCTGCGTACAATCCGGTGTGGATAAAGCTGTTGCACGACTGAGGGTGTCTTTCAGCTTGCAAAAAGACACCTCTTCTCTTTTTCCCCAAAGAACGTCCCCTGATTTTTTCCCTTTCGTTAACTCGGTCAATGGGGAAGCTATCTCTGCATAATTGGGTATATAGGATCGATAGAATCCCATAAGTCCCAAAATTGACCTAACCTCTTTTTTGTTTGTTGGCCTCTTCAATTTCCTAATAGAGGCCACCTTATCATCCTGAGGCGACTGCCTCCCGCCCCCTATTTGATGGCCAAGATACTTAATTTCATCCGACGCGAAAGTACACTTTCTGAGTTTAATAGAGAACCCAAAAGCTTCTAAATCAGTTAAGACAGCTCTTAAATGTAGTAAATGATCAGACCAACTATCAGAGAATATTATGATATCGTCAATATAAGAATGAGCATATTTACAATGTTTGTGCAACACCTGGTTCATAACCCTTTGAAACGTACCCGAAGCTCCAGATAACCCAAAAGGCATTACTTTCCACTGATAAGTACAGTCGTGGACAAAAAAAAAGAGAACAGACCTCACTGTTTGGGCACCATTTGTCGGAGGTATAATTGTGATACGTCATTTTATCGGAAACAACGTTCTGAGTTGATTGGTCAACATAGAAATTTCTTAAGGGGTCGTCTTCATATTGAAATTAATACCAACTTTAAAATTTCCAATGGCAACATCCAAATTTTTTGTTATAGAAATGTTCAGAATCGTCAAAATACCCCAAATATCAATTTTCATTGCCAGATTCCTTATAGTTTAGGATTTATACAACTAAACGTATTTGACAAAAAATGGGGGACATCTCCATATATATTAATGTATTATTTATAGGTCCGCATTTTCCCAATATGGAATTTTGCCAAATTTTTTCCTTTCTGTGAATTTTTTGCTTAGGTAAAGGGTTTGGTTGCAAGATGAGTGAATTAACATCCCACTAGAGCTTCAGAAAGTATATTGGTTTCGGGCTAAGATATTTTAGACTACTACCAAGGAAGGAAACCATTTTTTTTTTTACTTTTGTGAATATATTGATTTTATTTATATGTTGTTTTATGGAGAAGATTTGGTTGAATCAGTGCTATATGTAACAGCGGTCAAGTGACGCCAACATCTGAGCTGGCACTCAAAGCAACTAATGACTTCTTACGTGGGATAACGCCAGGACTTTGGACCACGACGTATTGAACTTGAATCAATTGGTGTAGTATGCTATTTACTCGTGGAGCAATTTTGGTCCAGCATGATTCGTTTATAGGACGACTAAGGCGAAAACAGAACCCTTAACGGTTTAATCCGTGGCATGACGCCTTAACTAATTTTGCCAAGACGGTGCCTGTTAGCGAAAAAATATGGATTAATATTAAAGATTTTTGAATAAGTATTGTAGAAGATTGTGTGTGTGATGATCAAGTTATGTATATATAGAGTTGTATAACGAGTTGAACTGTGGTTACTTTTTGATAATAACTGCGTTCAAGTAGTTTTTGACAAAATATTTTTTTCTTTTGGGATTTGGATTGTATGGTATTAAAATGAGAATTGTGGTATGGTATGGTTACATTTATATTCCAGCTTGTGTGCTTGTTCAGAGAACCGCTTCTAAGCTTTCGTCAAGTGGGACAGACACAGAAAGAATTTTTACAGTCATTAAGAAATGAATAACACATAGACAAACAACAACATTTATTGACGGTCACAAACATCCATGCCTGACCGGGATTCGAACCCGACCCCAGCAGCTCCAAAGGCTAGAGTCCTAACGATTGAGCCACCGGGGCGGCAGAATTGAGGTAATTTATGTAAAGTTTTAATAATTTTCTGCTGTCTATTTCTAGCCTCATCCTTCATTTGCTTGATGCAGCCAAGTACCCCTAGCAATTTTGGACCCTGGTCAACTGACGAGATCGACACCTGAGCGGGACTTATATACTTGATTTTCACTCACTGACTGTGGTTCTAAAATACGACGTCCGTCGCCAATAGCCCTCGTGTAGCTCTAGAGCGACGTTAATTCAAACCAAACCAAACTTGATTTTCAGTTTGGTTTGGGGACAAAATTGAAAGAACTTCACAGTTAGGGTTACAAAGGGCTCTTGAAGGCTCTCCACGTAATTTTTAGCCATGGTAAAATGACGAGGCCGATATATGAGCGGAAACTCAACGCAATCTTTTTTTGTGTGACAAAAACCATTATTCTATGCAGCTAAATGATAGGCTGTTTGTAGCAATCTTTCTGTTTTTAGCGTTTTTCACGTATAGATAGCCGACACCTAAATAAGCATCCAAAGCAACCATTAAGGGTGACATCGTACGCAGCGTTAGGACTTTGAAGGATATTTAACGTGCACTCCTTTACACGGGGTATTATTCGTCGGACATTTTTCGCTGCACGGACCGTTTATAGGTCTTCAAATATTTTGGCGATGCCCGGACCCGAACCTGAGACCTTTCGCATGCTAGGCGAGTGCCTAACCGACTGGGCTCCGCAGCCCTCTCCTTGTACAGTAAAACTTCTCGGGAGCGACCACCCTCCGTTCTGAGGAAAATCGGTCGTTGAGGGAGGGTGGTCGCTTTGAGAAGTTTCCTGACTGAGCTGCTTAAATTTCAAATCAATTTTATAAATAATGGTTTAGTAGTAAGAATTAAAAAAAAGCATACAATTTTCATCATTTTATTTAGTTATTTTAATTATATTCAAAAACAATTTCCTCTTTTTTTTTTACAATACACGTTTAAGTTTACAATCTTTTAAAATAAGAACAAATATCTTTTTGGTAATTTTTTTCTCAATTTTTTGGAAAGTACCTCATATTTCAATTTGTTTTTAGGTTTTGTAAAAAGACAATTTATTGAAACGTCTTTCAAGTTTCGCAAATTTAACATTCACTGGTATTCCTCCATTCTGTGAGTTTCTTGAACTCCTTTTAAATTACGACGCCCGACGCCAATAACCCTTAAGTAGCTCTAGTGCGACGATAATTCAAACCTACCGACCTACCTTAAACTCCTTGCCCAAGAGTTAGCCCCTGGCTTGTGTGACAACGATCAACCCTAGTGATTTGTTTTTGGAAGGGCGTGTCCAAGCGTTACTTAAGGCTAGGGATGTCAACGTACATAATGGATGGCCCTACCTTGCAATTGTTAACTGCAGTATAGTGAAAGAAGCTTCCTATTGACAACTCGTACAATTCGTGGAAGGGTCTTTCGAAATTATCCTTTTAACAGCAAACAGGGGAGAGGGCTGAATTTGTTCAAACTTTTCATTCTGGTTAACTCTTCCGTGCGATAATATGGAGGAAGGTAATTCAAAGGACTTAAAGGGCAAACAATGACCAGTAGCTGCGGGAAAGCAAGACTTCTTGGAAAAGTGACCCCCGGATGAGACGTAATGTGGTCGTAACCGGAGGTTGGTCTGGTCTGTCCGAGAGGCTTTATTAACATTAAGCGTATAGGGGAAAAAATCGGTGCCTTGAAAAATTGCCCGTTTGCAGAGGTGGTCGCTTAATAGAGGTGGTCTCTTGTAGAAGTTTTACTGTAATTAGATTTTCTCGCCAAATATGTAGCAAATATCCCCTAAGTCTCTCGTTCTTTGCTTGAAAAACCGGCGAGATTATCGCCAATAAGAAATTAGTGAAATATTAATTATTTATTCGTAGAATTTGTTGTTAGTTGTTTTCCAACTGTTTAGACTAGGATTATGTGAATAATTTTAATGACGTTTCAAATAGTTTGTGACCAGGATTTTCGTGTGTCGGGAGTTGAGTTGCATGTTATAAAAGATTCTTGATTACATTTTTTCAAATAATTTTGTTGCTCATCCATTACCGGCCAAGTACGGATAATTATTTGCTGATTTTAAATATTTAATGTTGTTATAAAATTAAAAAGTCTCAAGTTTTATTGTAATATTATAATATAAAATAATTTCAATGTTAACTAATTTTTTTCCAGTAGGGGAAATTGAAAAGTTAGCGTTTCCCTGGTGTGGTGGGTTGTGTTGTGGTGACGCGGAGGGTGCCTTTGCAGGTTTTGTTCTCGTTTAACCATCCTATATGTAGCTGCTTATGCTTTGAACTGCCTTTCTATCTTTCAGGTTTTCATTTTTCCCCATTTAAAACGTTTACCATCAGTTTGTAATTTTATCGGTTTTTAATACACGAATTCAAACAAAATAAATAATTATAAAATAATTTCCTAATATATTATGGAAGATTTTATTCAGAATTCGATAATAATATATCGTTTGGTTTTTTCCCCAATCTATGGCACAGGAGTCGCCGAGTTGACACCTCCACCAGACTCGGTTGCGATTACTCTGTGTAGATGAGTGTTCCAATAAATAGAGAACTTGAATAACAACTATCATTTAAATAACATCAATAAAATAGCAAGTGTAAACAGAACTAATAATAAATTAAGCATAATGAAGGACAAATGCGGCTGCAGCGCTCGCCCGACGAGCGGTTTCGGAACGGCAGCGTTGCCGCAAAGAAGAGAAAGAGTTCGCAAGGCAACAGTCCGTTTTTTGGACGATGTTGATCATCAAGTTGTAGCGCAATGCCACCACAATCGAAAAGGAAATTAAGAGTTCCCTACAATTATTAGACATTGTTTTATTTGATTAACATTTATTAAAGACTTTTTGCTTTGAATTTAAAACACATAAACTTTTTTGGGAAAATAACTTTACATGATGCAACAATAATATATCCGCAATCTGTTCAGTACTTGATTCAATTTTACTCAATTCGACAACTTTATCTGCATTTTACTCTAATTTAATTTTAACTTAAATTATTTGGGAAAATGTGTATGCAAAACCAATAATAACACTGTTCGACAAAAAAAGCAATTGTTTGTCCCGACTATGGCGATTTTTTGCTCCTTTGGTTGTCCAATGATGGAGAAATGACATTTTTAGCCCAAGTTTAATAGGGGGATTCATCAGAGATCAAAAAACTGATTTTTAACGTTTTTTCATAAAAAACGCCTTTTTTGACGTTTTTTTTTTTGGCTACAAACAACCTGCAACTGGTTCTTACCCCTGGGCCTATCGGTACTCACTTTACACCCATATAGATAAAAGAACCAGTTGCAGGATGGCTTACAGGTTGTTTGTAGCCAAAAAAGTAACCACGCGAAAAAACATGAAATAACATCAAAAAATGGAAATCGCTAATTTAGACAGTTTTGGAGCGGTGTTTGAGTTCCAAAATGGCCCATCGGTACTCACTTAACACCAATATAGAGGTAAGAACCAGTTGCAGTTTGTTTGTAGCCAAAAAAACATCAAAAAAGGCATTTTTTTTAATGAAAAAACGTTTTAAAAAATCAGTTTTTTTTTAATCTCTGATGAATCCCCCTATTAAACTTGGGCTAAAAATGTCACTTCCCTATTATTGGACCACCAAAGAAGCAAAAAATCGCCAAAGTAGCTTCGGGACAAACACTTGCTTTTTCTTGTCGAACTGTGTAATAATAATTAGCGTAACAAATTAATTGAATGATTGAGGACTTTTCATGAATAGTTTACACTCTTAATTTTATTCAAAAATCTTATCTTCTAGCAAGAAAGTATTTTTGAATACAAAAAAATTTTTAATACCAAAAAAACATTAGAATCTAAAGATTAATCTGGCGGTAATTTGTGACCTGAGAGCGACAATGCAGGAAGTAAAAAGTAGTTATAATCTTGTTTAGTTTATTATTAAAATATTTTGCTGATTAAATTTATTTGATCCTTGTCTTGTGTTAATTCATAAATAGTGGTAGTGCTTCGCATTGTCACGCCACAGTTCCGGGGAACGAGTCCCGGAGGACCAAGCATGTTTTGGATCTAAGCACTGGGGGTTCCCCGTGAGGCTGGCCACCTTACCGGGAATATATGCCCGTCGCCAGGGAGCACTTGGTCAAGAAAGCTGCAATGGGCATGGCAGGCATATTAACGGGCTGTTGCATCGAGAAGTTTATTAGTTAATTCATAAAAAAGTATATTACACTCTTGCAACATAACTGTATTTATTTTATGTTTTGCATCAAATGCATTCAATTACATTTTTTTCTATACTTTGCATAACCTAACAACGTTATTTGGAAAAAGCACTATAATAAGAACGTATATATAGAATAAATAGTACTGAGATTTCGTTTTCTTACTTAAGTCATAAAATTAGTCCTTTAACTACTTTTCTATCATGGATTACAAACATATTTTTTGTGTTTATTGTTTTTAAAAAATAAAATTTTATGTAAAATAGAACATTCTTTTCTCGAGTTTAATTTCCAGTTAATACTCGATACTTCACCTACTCTTTTACGTTATAACACTTATAAAACACAGTTGAAACACGCATAACCTGTAATTAAATTTAAAACTTCTTTTTCAAGACTTTCCAAATCCATAGAAAAATTGATTATTAATTTAATTTGCAGAAAAGAAAACTACTTCATTATTTTTAATCACCTAACGATCGGTCCAATCTTGATTGTTGTCGTTTCTCCACTTTTATACGGTCCCCTATTTCAAAATACAAGCTTATTATCATCATAACTCAAAATGTTATGCTAGTAGAATTACGAAATTCGGTACTTTTCATTAACTTTTGACCCTGAATCCATTTCTGCAAAAATATTAATGGGTTTGTATTCAAATTTTTTCGAAAAAATTATGATTATTTTTTTAAAAATATTAAATATTTCTTAAATTATATAAAACTTTTTCAACTTTGTTTGGAAAGTTATAAAGTAACGCACAAAAAAAATTTCGTCTGGCTACGTATATTATTAATGGAGATATGATCAAAAGTTTGGAAATCTCATTTAACATTATGATCCATAAATTTTCTGTAACCATATCTCAACAACTATGAGGAATTTTGCAACGAAAATTGATATTTGGGATATTTTGATGATTCTAAACATTTCTATACCAAAAAATTTGGGTGTTGCCATTGAAAATTTTAAAGTTGGTATTAATTTCAATATGAAGACGACCCCTTACGAGATTTTTGTGTTGACCAATCAACTCATGACGTTATTTCCGTTAAAATGACATTTCACAATTATGCCTCCGACGAACGGTGCCTAAACAGCGAAGTCTGTTCTCTTTTTTTTTGTCCACGACTGTACCACTATGAGTAGAGAAAGCAGTCAACGCCTTACTCTCCTCATTCATTCTTATCTGGTAATACCCTCTCAACAGATCTAGACAAGTCAACCATTTCGCTGACCCTGCAGTGAATATTAGCTCTGTCATGTCCTTCATGGGATAATACGGTACTTTAGTAATAACATTAAGGGCTCTGTAGTCGACGCACATTCTCACCGACGCATCTTTCTTCGCCACACAAACCACCGGATAAGTCACATCGGCTTCGGAGTGTTACAATAGACCCAACTCGAACAGTTCCTGAACTTGCCGGTCTACTTCCTGACGATAGGCCATAGGCACGCAGTAGCTGTGAGGTCTTGGTCGAGTAGAACCTGGTAGTAACTCGATTTTGTGTTCACCTATCTTAACTGGTTGTAAAGTCCTAGTAAAGAGAGTCTTGAATTCACTTAAGAGTTCTCTGAGGTCAACACTCTGACTGGTGTCCAATTTCGGAGTAGGAATAGCCTTGATTTCTTGTTCAAAACTGTCCTTTGCTTCTATGACGGGCGCATCTTCCACCTCGCCAAACTCTTCTTCTCCTTCGAAGATTACGTTTACGGCACTAGAATTCGCCACGAATTCCCTAATTTTGTTTTGATGGACATGTTTAACAGCGCCGTCAGGCATTTTGACTAAGAAGGAATGTTCATTTTTGAGGGATTCAATCAATCCGGGACCTTGCCATCTCGCAAGTAGCTTGTTGGATGAGTCCGGAAGAAGAACGATGACCCTGTCCCCTGTCTTGAACACTTTCTTGCTTGACCTCAAGTTGTAATGATGAGCCATCTTCTCTTGCTGTATAACTGCTGTTACCCCTGCTTTTTCGGCCGCGTCTTCAAGCTGTGTCTTTAACTTTTGCAAGTAGACGGATGTTGGCATGGTATTCAACTGTAGACCCTTTATTTCGCCCGTCCATGAGTCCTTTAGTACTGATAGAGGACCTTCTGGTCGACGCCCATACAGGAGTTGGAAAGGTGCGACACCTGTAGTCCGGTTCGGGACTTCTCTGTAGGCCCACAATATGAACGGAATTTTAGTGTGCCATTTCTTCGGGTCTTCTATGATAGCATGGTGCAACATCCCCTTTAAGGTTTTGTTGAATCTTTCCACCAAACCGTTGGACTGAGGATAAAGTGGAGTGGAAAATCTTGGACAGGAACCCAATCGCTTCTCAAACTCCTGAGTCAGCTGCGCATTGAAGTTCGTCCCATTGTCGGACGCAATGACGTTAGGAATTCCGGTTCTCATGAAGATGGAGAGGAGCGCTTCACAAGTGGCTTTTGCAGTGAGATTCGTTATTGGAACTGCTTCCGCCCACCTTGTATGTTGGTCGACCATACATAAGATGTATTTGTGTCCTTTCGAACTTGGAGGATCTATTGGCCCAATGAGGTCCACGTTGACAACCTGGAACGGCAACCCGGGTCTGGCTACTGGAGTAATCGGAGCTCGATCTCTCACTGTCCCTTTGCGTACCAACTGGCAGTCTTCGCACGCCAAACAGAAAAACCTGACATCCTTAGGTAGCCCATTCCAGAAAAAAGACAACCTGATCCTCTCCGTGGTCTTCTTGGCTATCATATGTCCTCCAAACACAGACGAGTGTGCCAACTTCAACACTTCCTCTCTTCGGCATTTAGGTAGACCCAATTGACTGATCCTCTCACCCAGGATTTTATCTCAATGGAATAGTAGGTGATCCTTGATATAGAATCCCCCCTTCCCTTCTTTTGCTAGTCTTCGGGCGGCCTCCAAATCGGCACATTCTTCTTGATCTTTCCGAAAGACTTCCACCTCTGATGTTTCCATCTCCTTTTCACTGCAGACCTCGCTGTCGTCTGGTTTAACTTGCTCTTCCGTTTCAGAACGATCTTCCTCTCGGTTATTCTCTTCGATGTGTTGCTCAGACCCATTTCCTTCGATTGGTTGTTCAACCCTGTTAACTTCGACCGGTTTATCGACTGTCACTTCTTGTCGCTCCTTCAGCATATCTCTAACATCGGGTGGTAACAAGACATCCTCGCCCAGTGTAGGCGCGACGGCGCACAGCACTTCCTGATGTGTCACCTCCCCTTTCCCTCCTAAGATCAAACTTATAGGGATGCTGACTAATGGACATTTTATAGCTGGGCCGAATATCCCTTGTAAAAATATGGATGATTTTTCTCCTTCTGGTAAAGGTCCTGCTACATCTGACCGGATCACTGTGATCTCTGTCCCCGAGTCGATGAGTGCCTTCGCCTGTCTTCCGTTAACGCTGATTGAGACCCTTTCCAACTTTCCGAAGCTTGGTCTCTCTCTTCCTTCGGTTAACGACGTGACCCTGGCGACGACTGCTGCACCATCTTGTCTTCTGGGGCTCTCTTCATCCTGAGATTCTTGTCTTTCAGTAACGGCATGGTTCACATTTGCCCTCCTCCGGTTGTCATGGGACTTGTCTGTCGGACAGTTTTTCCTGATGTGTCCTTTAACTCCGCAGGAGAAACACGTGGGTTGAAAACCTGACGCTCCATTACCATTCTGGTACCTCGGACGTCCCCTTTGACTCTGTTGTCCTCCCCGATCCCTGTTTGGCTCCTTGCTGTCTTGGAATTGAGGTTTGGTATCTCCCGGTGATGGAGTCTTCTGGGGTGCTCCCCATGGTTTTTGGAAAGGCTTGCGACCAACGTCCTTCCGAATATTGGGCCGGACGGCTTCATAATCATCAAGCTTCTTCACTAGGTCTTCAACTCTCTTGATTTGACTCCAGGTATCGATGAAATGCTCTTTAAACTCTGGAGGTGCACGTCGCTTCACTTGATCGACCACCATCAAATCAGAAAGTTCATCGAAAGTCGTGACTTCCAGTCCTACTATCCAGCCTTGAAAGTAGTTCTTGATTTCGTAGGCGAAATCCGTCCATGTACTTTCATGACTCTTGGAATGTTTCGTAAACAGTTGGCGAAATTTCTCTGGGGTAAGCTTGTAACGTTTTAGAAGAAGCTGTTTCACTTGCTCGTAATCTTGCGCTACCTCTTCAGTTTCTCTGGCTATGATCTGGGAAATATCGTAAGGAAGAAAACTGATCAGATGTGACGCCCAAAAACCTTTGGGTATCTCAGCTCTACGAGCCTGACGTTCGAAAAGGATGAGGTATAGACTGATATCGTTTGTTGACGGATCGAATCGCTGTATTAAGTCCCGCAGGTCCAGTTTTGGCCGGAATGCCCGGGCACCCTCGTCCTGGCCTGCATTTATTGAGTTCTGAGATGACTCGTTTTGAATTCTTAATTTTCGAAGTTCAAATTCTTGATCCTCCCTTCGTTTCCTTTCTTCGTCTTGTGCCAACCTGTCCGCAACAATACCCTCGAAAAATGATTGAACGAAATCTAAATCCGTTTTATAGACGTCACTGTCTTGGATATTGTTCTTAAGTTCCGTCACTTTTAGCTTATCATCACAGTCTACACACAGTTCACTCGCCAATTTCTGTAGGTCCTCCTTCTTACAACCCTTAATCCCTAAAAACGCCATATCAAAATTCGAGTTTGCAGTTCCCTCAAAAGCGAAATTTCCCTTGCTTAAACTACCTATAGATTATAATACTGAGAATTATAATATCATGAAACTACACTCAGCTAAATTTTTTTTTCAGAAAAAAAATAATAATAACATAAAAAAAAACCTTTCTGTACCAATTTCAAAGGATTATGATCCAGCTCACAAAAGTAGGTATAAAACATTCACACAATTTCACAAAAAATATTTAACCTGATGTAAATACTTAACTTAATACTCTTGAACATGTGTGCTTAACCTATACAATATTTTCCGAAAACCATTAGAATCAATTTTTTTTATATATATACCTCAATATTACAACAATAATACCATAATAATACTCGATCGATCGATCTATCTATATTATGTAATATAAGTATATAACTAAAATTTATCTAACCAATATAAATTCACAAAAAAAAATATCATGGAATAAATTACACTTTTTTTTAACAAGAAATATGAGCTCTTTAAACCTTCATATAAAGATATGTCTACTAACAACATCAAAAGAAATGAATGATACACATTTCCTCTCTCTTTTTTCTTTAACCACCGAGAGAAAAAAAACGATGCAAACGCAATAATTCCAAATTCGGTGTCGACAAGAATGAACGACACAAGAAAAAATCGACTGATTTATTTTTTCCTTTTTCCACTCCAACCGAACAAAAGATAGCCCGTTGCAAAAAAAAAGTAACAATTTCAAAACCACGTTCGCTGAGAACGAATGATACACAAAAATAAAATCGACCGATTTATTTTTTTCATGCCCGCCTTGCAGCTTCAAACTAAAAATAGATTGGCTCCTGCCCGGGACTTTTCAAGGTAGCCACGTGTACGTAACCTTTGCATTGCGATGCAAACCAAAACCTATTTTTTTTTAAACAAGATTATAATAATGCGAAATCGAACGATTTTTTTAGCATAAAATGATCCCAATAAATCCAGCTATCACCCACCTGTTCGGACCGATGATGTCCTCGTGCCACTGTCCTCGATGACGGTGTCAGGCTGCCGTCCCGTTCCCGACGTCGTACGTCCGTCGTCGTCCCGATCCTAACCGTATTGGACTACGGTTCTGCCGGCGTCTCCTCCTCGTGGTAGAAGTAACCGTATCGGACTACGGTTCTGCTGGCGTCCCGTTCCGACACCGTCGTCCTTCCCGTGGTAAGTGGTGAGTCACGAACAGCCGTCGTCTCGAACTCGAACCGCCATTTGCCTAATGGCGTGTGGTATCCTGCGTTGTAGATCCAGCGTAGATTAACAGTCCAGTTCTGACACCAGTTTGTGGGGACCGCGGAGGGGGTTACTAGGTAAACAGTGGGTTTAATGAACCACTAAGACTTTTTTGTTGAACATTTATAAAAGACTACTTTTATTTAACACGAAAATAAAATCTACAAACACAGGACCGTCTTTTAACGACCTGCCCCTCTGGTTCCACACAAGTCTTCTCCTCGTTTCTTCTTCCACTCGGGGCCCCGTAGGGAACGATCGCCGCGCCCCCTACACTACAATCTACACATTTTAGCTTTAAACATTAATAAGAACCTAGCCGAATTGTGAAGACATATTAAGGGCAAATGTTGTGTAATAACAATCATAGATAATAATTGTTTTATTAAGAATAAAATGTAGTTGATAAATGATTTTAAAAATTATGCATTATTTACTAAGAAAAAGATGATATTTTTTATAATATGAAACATAGGTTCATCATTAATTTAATACAATTCTTGATTTTAAAAAGGCATACTATGCAGTTTCGTTATGAATTTTTTTAAATGGTAAGCGTACAAAATCTGGAGAAGCAGCTCGTTTCTTGCCTAACTGGCAAGTTATTAGAGATTGAACACAGAGGGCACTTAAAGCTCTTGGGCGTACCTGGACCACATTACAGAAGGTGTTCCTCTCTATCTCACACTGGACCATGTTTTCCAGTTCATCTATATGTCGAGCTCCTAACTTAAAGTTATTGACATTTGGGATCCTTCTAGCAAAGTAATCAATGCTGTTCAGAGCAGGCAAGGACTGGCGGTTGAACTTGTTCACGACGGATTGGGTGCATAATTCCACATCCTTCAGAACACTCTCTTTGAGAAATGGGTCCCAGAATATGCACTCGTAATCACAGTTCTCGAAAAAGGCCCCTTTTTGGACAAACAACCTGATTTCCTGGTGGGTTAACTTCCTCCTCCTAATACCCATGTTCATAGCAGTTTCACCTTGATTGTTCTTCACGTTGGCGTCGGCGCCTGCATCTAAGAGTTGCCTTATGGCCTCTTCTTGGTTCATCCAGCAAGCGACATGCAAAGGCGTGTCACCATCGACATCTTGGGGGTTGAGGTCCAATCCCTCCTTCTCCAGAAGAATCTGCATCACTCTGGTGCCCGATGGCCACCACTTAACAGCCCGATGGAGGACAGTAACCCTTTGTAAATCACTTCTGTTGACGTCTGCTCCGGCTCGGATGAGGAGGACAGCGATCTCTTCGTTAAATTCTCTTGCAGCACACATGAGAGGAGTGCGCCCAAATTCGTCTACAGCATTGAGGTCTGCTTCTCCATTGTCCAGGATGAGACGCACGATGTCAGCATTAGAAGCACAGTGAAGGACAGTGCGCCCAAAGATATCAATGCAATTGACTTGGGCACCACGATGAAGGAGCAGATCCACAACCTTCTCCTTGCCCCTATAGGCAGCCCACAACAAAGGTGTTTGACCATACTGAGCCTGGAGATTGATGTTACACTTGTTGTCGATGAGCAGGGCTGCCACTTCGTACTGACCATAACGAGCTGCCACGTGCAGAGGGGTCTGGCCCTCTTCGTCGAGGCTGTCCACCGGCACCCCCGCTTCGATGAGTTGCCTCAACCTTTCCAAGTGGCCATACCTGGCAGCATCGTGCATGGCGAACTCAATCATATTTCGGTGTAGATTTAGATAGTCAACAGGTAATTGAAATTCGACCATCGACGCATTTCGCGAGGAGGATTTACGACTGGGAAGAATTAGAAAACGAAATTATAATAAAAAATTTGCCTAAAATTAAGGTAATATTACGAAATCATCTCTGCGACAAAATCTAAGAAAAAAAGCAAATGAAATAAATAATAAAGGCCGTTGCTACACGGCCGCCAGGAAGTCAAATAGCAACCAATCATTATCGGTTCCGCCTGCCGTATACGACAGTCGGAACCTCGTCCGACTGTCGTAGCTTTAGAAACTGGTGTCCAGATGGAAACCAGATTTGGCATTATATCGCCACTTGTATTAATGTATTAATTTCTACAATGTTTACGAAATTGGAAATTTCCAAGCGGTTGCAGTGTTGTACTGTTATTTTCTGAATACATAAATATGTTTTTTTAATTTTTATACGAATTATAAATAAGTTTTTATGCAAATTTAAACATTTGTTGATAAATAATTAGTTTTTTTATGCAAAATTATAATTAGTTTTTTATGCAAATTAAAAAAAATCATGAATAATTAGTTTTTTTAATACGTTTTTGGTGTTTCTTGAAAACTGATGTTCCCTTCAACAAATAACATTTGATTTAATTAATTTATTTAATAAATTTAGTAGAATCATTTTGCTTGCTATAGGTTAGGATCAAGGTATCGCTGTACAAACCAAAGAACTTCCTATAAAAAAAAACTTAACATATTTTCTATGCTTTTTTTTTATGTAACGGATTCGCTTAGTCTCACTAATTAAATTAAATTATATATTCCTTACATCTGGGTGTAGTAAAATTATCTGGTGGTACAGGTACTAAAGTATAAAAAGTCTGTTACAAGCTAGGTTACCTTTTGTGTGGTAAATCTCGAACGTGAAAAACCCCTCCTTAGCATTAATTAATATACACTGATCAACGCAATTAGCGAGCACGTTTTACTTCACCCAACTTTTTAATTTTCATTCTAAAAATCTAGAATTTGTGAAATTAGGTTCATAATACATCCGGAAAGAAATAGTAAAAAACAGGTGAAAAAACTTCTAAATTAGAACAGCAATCTTTTCAAAACTTTATTTGTTAAAAAAGAAGTTGAAATCTATTTTTAAACATCTAAAAAATGCAAGAACACCCTAAATTGACCCTAAAAAAATTTAGGGTCAATTTATTTTCTAAAACTGTCTTAGAGTTAATTTTACCTTTGGTTAATTTTATTTATTGCAGTGTATTTCAAACCCAATACCTTTGCCGAAAAAGAAAAATTCACAAACATGATCATCCCCCCTGTATAATTCTTTGCCCCCTCTAAGTAAATTATGTAATGCATTCCTTATCATTTATTGCTTCATCATGTTGCGACGTTCTAACGTAAACTATCTGTTGCAAAGTGAACTTTTTTGTTTTTGAATAAATGAGGTTCACAAAATGCATCTTCACCATGTATATGAAGATTTTGTTTTTATAAATCCGATTTAAAAATTATACAGGTTGATTTGACAAACTTTTTGCTATATAATTTTTTTAAAAATATTAATATGACACTAAAATACTAAATAGTTTTTATACCTTTATTACTATAAAGATAATAATTACGATTATTTCTCAATTATTCGTTGTTTATTATGAGAGTTATAGGAAACATAATGTTTTGGTTTAGAAATTTGGTCACATTAGCTTTAGGCACAAGATTTTAAAGAAAATTATAAACATTAACAATTTATATTCTGATAAGTTAAAATCTTAGAATATAAGGGAAAGCAACTGCTTTATTGAAAGATCTCTTTTGTTATAATTCATTCATTAGCAATACTGAACTAATATTTAAGGTTTCATATCCAGCACAGCATAAGCTGACATACTCCAACAATCAATAAAAACTTAAAATATCATTTTCGTATTTCATTTATGCATTTTGTTGACAAAAAATTATTGAATTGCCATAATTTTTCAAAATCTCCTTAATTCATCAATTGAAGATAAGCAGAAATACAGCTAGTGATGATAAGAGTTTTAAAAAAGGACAATGTTCTACTTGGGAAAACACTAATTTTATTCTTTATTCCAAGCTCATATTGTGTTTTGTAATAATTTCTTTATACCTTTCTGCGATAATTCAGGAATGAAACATATGAAGTATTAAGAAAACAGGGTATGATAGCAGCTTCTTAATCCACTGATTACAAAGATGACTATCTACTATCAATTAGCACGAAAAAATGTTTTATTTTTTTAACCCCCTCAACCAGTACTTATAGGCACCACTGAACCTGGCTAATTAAAAAGTACAAAAATTACAATGGAAATCAATTTCTTTCAAATTATCGAGAAATTTTGTTTCAATTTATTACCATTTGACAGTTAAGTTAAATCATTTGTAAGATATTATTAAAATCAAGTTAAGATTAAAAAAAAAATCCATTAATAAATTTGAATGCATAAAATACATTCTTCCTAATGGTAATGAACTGACAAATATAAAATTTTATATTAGCTTGACTTTATTTTTCATCAAAGTTTACAATAAAACATTTTTTATTTTGTTCACACAGATAAGAAACAACATTTTAAAAATTTCACTTTATTATGCAAACAAATATTTATTGTATATATTACACATAATATGAACAAAACAGCTGCAATTTTATAGAAACTAGCTAAGCAGAATTATACATTTAAAAACTTTCAACTGAATAATTCCTAGACTTAACAATATTGAACTCAATATTAATGAAGTAGCAGTTGTGATTTAATACAAATAATAATGATGTAAATACATTGTTTAAATAATATTCTACTGTCAAAACTTTTAAAACCGAGGAAAAATTCCTGTTAATTTAAAGAGAACAAGTACAAGTAATAATACTGCCGTCAAATATCTCGAAAATGTAGACGCATTGCATTAATGTACAAAAGTTTAAAATTTGTTAAGGCAATAATTGTATACTATCTTGCATATTCTTGGGAATTTGATTACCGACTTTTTTACTTGTCACTTAAAAAATAATATAAGCTTAAAATGAAGAATATTTCAAATTTATTCTCTTAAAAACCATGAATACTAATAAATGGATTATATTTTTAGTTCTACAATCTGAACTATTTAAATTAACAACCGCATCCTGGAAGGCCAATTTCCGCTTCCTGGTGGATAAGAGAGTGCGATAAAAAAAAATTGGGACACAACTATTAAATCTATAAATGACATCTTTTCTACTCACAACTTATAATTTGCAATGCAAAAAACAGCAACTTTAGTGTCAAGGAAATTTTCCTCGAATCTACCTCTCAAATTTATACACAGATATTTTATTATCTTGATTTTTCCATTATCAATAATGCATGCTTAGTGTGTTACTTACTCACCCCAATGGATTCCGAAAAACCAAACTGCAATGAGATGCCACTATCTTTTAATTTGGGACAAATCAAAGAGGATGGTCATTAGGATATATCCATTATTAATCATAGAAAACCCACATGAACATATAATATAATGCTCTAGACTGGGAATTTTTAATAGTAGCCAGTGGCTACCAGAATGACAAAAAATGATAGCCACATTTGGATTTATAGTAGCCAGTTTCAAATTTAAGTATACAAGGCAAAAATAAACTGCGATTTTCCACAAAACACAATTTTATTAAAGACATTTTTGGTAAAAAAGATTGACAGTAAAAAAAGGATCATACCAAATATGAAAGTATTATGTGATTGGCCATTGTTAAAAGAAGAAAATTAATTTATGTACTTACTATATACTATTAGTTTCGGAGAATTCGAATCGCCACAATAGTTCATGAAATTTTCTCATATCAGAATTGTTTAAAGGAATAGTTGAGATCTTAATCAGCTGTAAATCAATCACTTGTAAATTGCAGCGATCGTAAAGCAAGATTTGAAAATCAAATTTGCATTTAAGATTTTCGTCGCCCAGCTCCATTTACGTCACACGGAGGGCGACTCAGTGACATCCACACAAAACACCGGCCAATGATGAAGGGAAAATTTCACTGACAAGTAACAACTGTCATCAAGTCTTTCTTTCCGACAGAATCGAATCTGAGCGTTTTTTTATTATTATTTTAGAAATGCATCTTCAGTATTAAGTATTTGTTGAACAAAAATTAAAAAATATGATAGCCACTTTTGGCGACTGGGGTTCGATTTTTAGGTAGCCACTTTTGGTGTAATAGTCTCCAGTTGGCGACTGGCGACCGTTAATCTAGAGCTTTAATATAATTGTATTTTGTAACTCTTTTACTTACACTTTCAATTTGACGTAATAATCCAGCTTAGTGGTAACCTGTGGAAATTATGTTATTATTCTTTAAACCATCAAAATGCATGTTTTACTCACCATGTGCATACTATCAGAAGATTTATTCGCAGCTTTCAGAACACTTAAAAATTAGAAATCTAAAAGAAGAATATACTGACCTTGTGCTCTTCATGGTAGGCTGATTGCACATGCATCGATGACGACATGACGAATCTACCTCTCAAATTTTTTCACAGATATTTTATTATCTTGATTTTTCCATGATCAATAATACATGCTTAGTGTGTTACTTACTCACCACAATGGATTCCGAAAAACCAAACTGCAATGAGATGCCACTATCTTTTAATTTGGGACAAATCAAAGAGGATGGTCATTAGGATATATCCATTATTAATCATAGAAAACCCACATGAACATATAATAGCTGTATTTTGTAACTTTTTACTTACACTTTCAATTTGACGTAATAATCCAGCTTAGTGGTAACCTGTGGAAATTATGCTATTATTCTTTAAACCATCAAAATGCATGTTTTACTCACCATGTGCATACTATCAGAAGATTTATTCGCAGTTTTCAGAACACTTAATAATTAGAAATCTAAAAGAAGAATATACTGACCTTGTGCTCTTCATGGTAGGCTGATTGCACATGCATCGATGACGACACTTCCAATTTAGTTACATTCTTTCGTCTGTTAAGACAGTGCGGCTTTTTTTACTTACGTCATTGTTAGGGTCATTTTATATCAATAAATACAAGAACTAACATCCCAAAATTCATCATACAAAGAATGGGGGAAAAAATCATTAAGAATTGAAAAGTTTTTGCAAATCCTTCATGCAGTTCTCTAACTCTAGGCATGGGTTTTTCTTCAAGAAAGTTATTTTTATCAAATAAAAACATTTTATTTTGAGTTGAGAGATTTAAGCATTTAATTTAGAAAATTTTCGCATCAGACAATACAGAATCACAAAGAAAAAAATTTAAATGACTGTATTTACTTATATTTTCATTACTACTGCCCATATTTGATATAAAACCGATTTGAGCAGCATCCTACAAAAAGAGAATGTTATTTAACTTGCACTTTAGTCAATTATTAAACTTGCAACGCACGCTATGGAATAATTTAAAACAATTTCAATTTACAAGCATTTTACAATATACAGTTAGCGAAATCTATATTACATCGGGATATTTTGAAATTGTTATTTACATATTTTCACACAATACTTCAGACCAGCGTTAGTTGTAGCTGAGGAATTTTAGGCATTTCTTTTGACTAGAAAAACACATGTTCAAGATTAATGGTGAACAGCATTAATTTCTACGGCAATTAATTTGATCGTAAAACATAGTTAAGCAAAAGAAGTTACACAAATTTCATTCATTACTCACCACGTGCATACAGGTAGAAGATTCAATTTTTCAAACTAATAAAAGTAAGTACATACCTTAGACTCCTTAAAATATAAACACATAATAATTATTAATATTTTTATTAGTTGTGGCACTAAATCGGCATAATACGTTCGAAAAACTCAACAAAAAAAAATATAACGTAACACGTAACGAGCTTCAAGGCGGCCGACATGGGTTGTTGCGAAAAATAAATCGCCATCGCCAACTACTTTGAAGTCGCCAACTTCGGTGCCGAGTATTGAAGGCTGATGCGCATGCGTCGAAGAGGATAACTTCCACTTCCTGGCGGGTGATAAGTCAGTGCGAATAATAAATATCAAGAATGGTTGGTTGGTAGACATACATTTTCGGGCTTGTGTGCTTCGTCCGCTTATAAACCATCGTCAAGTAGGAAAACACAAGACACAAACAAACATATATGACAGATGTTGCCATCTGTAGCCACCTCCGCAATTGGGACATGTCCCTGAATGGGAGGGAAATTTTCTCCAGGGACCTGTACCCGTTCGAAACTGCGCAATGACCGCCCACAGAACTTTCGGACCCAACCGATTTTACGAGCACGTACTTCGCATATACTCGACAAACACAAACATCCATGCCTGAACGGAATTCGAGCCCGAAACCAGCAGCTCCAGAGGTTAATGCCTTAACCACTACGCCGCTGGATCGGCTAAATAAATATCAAGAAGTTAAGTAGGAAATGTAATCAATTCCGGCTGCCTATTTCTAGAGTCCTTTAAGAGTTTCAACGCAGCTAATAACGCCACGTATTTTAAAACCCTGGTCAAGGGACGAAATCAACACCTGAGTGGGCACCCAAAGGAACTTGAGATTTCAAGACCACCTACGGATGCCACACACGATCTCAAGTGAATCAGCCTGTTGGATAATTACGTATTTTACTTACTTTTTAAATAATTATTTTTACGCTGCGTTTTAAAGAGGCAGTGTTTCTCCACCTTTTTCAATTTTTTTATAGTTTTTTTAATATTTATAATATACAAAACTAAGGTGTATAACCTTTTTAATGATTCTTCTGAAATTAAAACACTGCATTGTTCTTTGAAAATAGGGTAAGAAAATCTAATTTATATTACATATACTCAAAGTTTATTTAAATTATTTTCAAAAATTCTTTTTCCATTAAATGTATCCTTTTTAGAGAGCTGAAGAGAAAATGTCAAATGGGTTTCGAGATTTGACTTTTTGAAAGCCTATCGTGTAAAAACTCATTTCGAAGACATTATGTTTGGTTTTTTCTTGTTAATTTGTCCAGTAATTATTACAGATATTTGAACATGTTTTCTTTAGTTTTTGGTTTAATAATATTTACTGATGTTTTAATATGAATGGAATATCATTCGTTGAGGGGGTTTTTATAAAGAAACTTTGACTTTTCAAATCAAATTATAGAGAAACTTATTTTTTTGTTTTGAAAAAGTTATGATGTCAAAAGAAAGATTTCCGTGCGTCAGAACTAACCATTTCTTCAATTGGTCTTTTTACTTATGTTTTTTTTTGGCGTAGTAGGTGCTGAAGTTCATGCTTTTTTTTTTAAAAATATTTTCCTTCTACATAAATTTAGTAAACTATATATTTTTCCCAAGTTCCAAAAATATTTCGCGCGAGTTATTATCCTGATATTCCATCTGCTCTATTCTAACTATTATTCTAATGTAAAATGCCTAAAATAAAATTCTTAAAAATACACCGGTTTAATTAGTTATTAATTTCTTATTTTAAAACGTTTGTTACTTGTACACAAAACAAATTAAATTAAAATAAAAAAATAATTAATTTATATTTAAAAACCTAAAACAGTTCATCCTCCCCGAATAATAGAATTAAAAATATATATCTCTTTCAAACCGATAATTGTACTTGCTGTTGAAATATTTATAAAACTATGTCAAGTAAAAACGTTATATTAATTAAATACATTTAATGCATATTTAATAACTTTACAATACAACATTTAATTGATTTTTATTTAATATTTTTTTATTATTAACTTAAATTTAATATTTTTATAAATTCACATTATTCAATAAATATTTAATTTTATTTATTTTGTGTGATAGTATAACAAACGCAAATCAAGCAGGTTGTAAATTTAAGTATAATGTTTACTTTTTATAATTATTAATTAATATTAATTATATTTATAATTATCATCAAATATTAATATTTAATAAACATTTTAATCTGCAGTCAGTATTTTATAGATACGATTTTTCTTAGTACCAATAATTTCTTCCGATGAAATGTTTGACCCCCCACCACCACCCTGTCATCTTATTCTGGATCCGCCCCTGTAATGAAGCTCGTCTGTTTTTTGAAGAAAACCAGGTGTACAATATTAAAACATTCAGTGTTCTCTTGAGAAACAAATACATCAAGAGCAGCAACGAAACAAATTGTTGAGAAAAAGCTATACACTTAATAGCATAATAAAATGCGCTACATGCAGAGTTAGAAAAATCTATTGACCTAGGCAAATAAAAATTCAGATCAAGCAAAGTAAAATTGTCGAGTTTATGATTATTTTAATAATTGAAACATAATCATTAATTTTAGACCGAGTCTTGAATTCTGAATTAACTATACAAAAAACTTATAACTTGATAAATGCATACATATTGCTTATAGAATAAGGATAATTTTTTATTGTAAAAATAATATATACAATAAAAAAAATGAGTTATGGTTGATAATGCAACATAAACATCATTTTTTAAATTCTATCTAAATTAGTACTTTTTTTTTGTTCCAGTAGATAGAAAAAAAAGTAAAATTTTCTTATAATAATTATAATATAAATGCATAAATAATTTCAATAGTTACTAATAATGAGAGATGAGACTAACTTTGAAACTGAAAATATGTTATTTTTACCTTTAGTTTGAGGCCCTTAAAAGTATTTATATACTAATATATTTTCGAAAACAAAATCATTTTTTTAAAGAATATATAAATTTATTCATAAAAAAATACTGAAAACCAATTATTTTGCTATTTCCCCCAAACTTAGTGCTAGTCTCCATGTCATGTCTGTCACAAAAAAACAGTGATATATGTTTATTTTAAACAAAATCTGCTGGGTAAAAATTATTGACTTTATTTTCTCTTTTTATATCTCAAAATAAACAGTTCATAAAAAATTCAAGAAATAAATTTAAAATTTTGGGTGAAATATCGAACATCAAACTTTGTCATGTCTGTCACATTTGTCAGTGTCACAATAGTTTTTCATTGCCATTATCCACATAATTCTTATTGAGTTGTAAAGAAATGTTGTTGCCATCTATGCTGAGTTGAATACTAACATGAAGAAGCTGTAGCTCGAAATAAAAGAGAATTTTAAATGTTTTGACTTTATTGTAGAAACAGCTTCTAAACTTCTTGTCCCATGTGAAACACATACAATTTATAGTTTTCCCTAATTTAAAGCAAAATTTGTCAAAAGGGAAATTTTCTATACAAACTGACTTCAGCAAGAACTATTCCTATATTAAGCAAGATAAAATACAGTTTGTGTATTGGCAGAATACTTCTTTTACCATGTATACTACAATAGTATATTATTTTGGTAGTAATTATGTTGTTATTGTGATCAGCAATTTAGTCATTAAACAAATTAAGGGCAATTCAGGTTAACATTTTATACCAAAATACACAGTATTTCCAATGACATAGTAAGCTTTCAAATGTCTGGCATTTCTCATCCTCATCATATGGCAAAGAATGCATTGGTGGGACTATTGAGAGACAAGACTGTGAGGCTACTCGTGCCAAAAGTTAAATAAAATAAATAATAAATTGCAGAACACCATGTTTTGATGAAGCTGCAGTAAAAATTTGTACTGGAATAGAGGTTTTGTATCAATAAAAAAAATTAAATCTGTCATGATAAGAAATTAAAACAATTCCTGGTACAAGAAACTTGCATTGTTTCTGATCATGAGCACCTGGCAAAATATTTCATAGTCTGCCTTCAGAGTAAAAAATTGGTACTTTTTAATTTCAATACAGGTTGAATGTATCGAAAAATACGTCTTGCAAAATTCATCAGCCAACAAGTTGCAATGCGGCCAATGTGTAAATGTGAAACACGATGAAGGTTTTCATGGAATGATAACAGAAATCGTACAGAACAAGTAAAATATTTAGCATAAACTAAAATTAAAAGTAAGTTCAGATTTGAATCCACAGAATCAGGTAGTAGTCTATATGAGAAGGAGCAAATACTAGAAAATATTACAGCTCCCACACTAGCATATTCCACAAGATTTAATAAATTTCAATATCTACATTTCATCACAATGTAATCTCCAAGTTCTTTTTTTTTTAAAGTAAAGTAATATTTGAGAACAAATATTTAAATTCATAAAATATTTTACACATGCCATGTCTGTCCATGCTAATAAACATTTTATAATATTTTAATGTTTAAAAATTTCTTAAAGTTATTATCTGATAGATTTATCTGAATCTTATATTGATTCCCAAAAAATTCCAGTCTTTACATGCATACTAAAGATCAAATGGTAATAATACATGGTCACACAAAAACTGTTTCAATTTTGTCATGTCTGTCACACCACGTTATAACTCAATTAATTAAGAGTATTTTCTTTTGAATGAAAATTGTTGCTTTTTTATAATCAAGGCCTTTATTTACATCATCCAAGCAATTTTTTTACCAATCAATTAATATTTAGTATACTTAAAAAGGGGCAAGAAAGTTGTCTTATGTCATGTCTGCCACAAATGGAATTAGCCTTAGAAAAAATAATTAAGTCCTCAAATACTATACTATTTAGTGCAAAAAAACCCCTTAGGATTAACAAATAAATAGCCTGTTGAATAAGCATGATTATAGTTAACATATACTTTCTAACTGGATACATTTCCATCATGTCAAATAAATTCAGATTACAGATATCAATATGCAATACTAATTTGCAAAAAAGGAAGAAAACACAATGAATGCATTTGTACATGGTACAAACTCTTTGATATAATCAACAAAAATGGTTTGCACTGCAAAATAAACCATTTAAAGTTATACGCTACAATCTACACATTTTAGCTTTAAACATTAATAAGAACCTAGCCGAATTGCGAAGACAAATTAAGGGCAAATATTGTGTAATAACAATCATAGATAATAATTGTTTTATTAAGAATAAAATGTAGTTGATAAAAGATTTTAAAAATTATGCATTATTTACTAAGAAAAAGATGACATATTTTATAATATGAAACATAGGTTCAACATTAATTTAATACAATTCTTGATTTAAAAAAGGCATACTATGCAGTTTCGTTATGAATTTTTTTAAATGGTAAATGTTCGAAATCCGAAGAAGCAGCTCATTTCTTGCCTGAATGGCAAGTTATTAGAGATAGAACACAGAGGGCACTTAAAGATATTGGGCGTACCTCGACCACATTACAGAAGGCGTTCTTCTCTATCTCACGCATGACCAAGTTTTCCACTTCATCTGTATGTCGAGCTCCTAACTTAAAGTTATTGACATTTGGGAGCCTTCTAGCAAAGTAATCAATGCTGTTCAAAGCAGGCAAGGACTGATGGTTAAACTTGTTCACGACGGATTGGGTGCATAATTCCACATCCTTCAGAACCTTCTCCTTGAGAAAACGTTTTTGAAATATGCACTCGTAATCACAGTTCTCCAAAAAGGCCCCTTTTTGGACCAACAACCTGATTTCCTCGTGGGTTAATAAATTCCCTCTTCTTATAATTTCACCAGGGTTCGTTGATTTAAATCAACTTGATTTAAATCATGATTTAAATCGCGATTTAAATCAATGGATTTTTTAAAAAAAATCATCATGATTTAAATCAATGATTTTTTTTTAAATTTAATTTAAACCAATTTTTAAAATTAATATTTTAATAATGACATTATGAGAAAAAAAAGCTTATGAATTTACATATATGCATTCAATTTTTAACATGACAATGCCAGAATGCCACTGATAAATTTCCAAAGTGCCACTGCAAAATTTTCAAACATTTTAATAACAGTTAGACTGATTACATATAGAAATAATATACTAATCATTGAAGCTCTAGGCTATCAATTTATCAAGTATTGTTAGTAGTTTTTTGTTAAACAAGTAATTACTATTAAGTTATTTAATAAAGTACTGTTTTAGTAATATTTTGTAAGTGCTGATTTGGAAGAATTTTTTTTCTTCAATAAACTTGCAATTGGAAATTTCGAATTTTTAGTATTGGTATACATTTTTAATTTTTAAATTATGGTATTATACATATAATTAGGCTTACATGTTAAGTAATTTTAGTAAAACATATTGTCTAATACTATGTATTAAAAATTCATTTAAAAATTAAACATTTGATTAAAATCCGATTTAAATCAAAAAAATCCGATTTAAATCAAAAAAATCTGATTAATTTGATTTTTTTTAAAAAAATCAAAAAAATCACGAACCCTGAATTTCACCCAGAGCAGTTCTACCTCGATTGTTCTTCACGTTGGGGTCCGCGCCTGCTTCCAAGAGTTGCTTTATGGCCTCTCGGTTTGTCCTCTGGCAAGCGACATGCAAAGGCGTGTCACCATCGACATCTTGGGGGTTGAGGTCCAGTCCCTCCCTCTCCAGAAGAATCTGCATCACTCTGCCCGATGGCCACCACTTAACAGCCCGATGAAGGACAGTAACCCTTTGTAAATCACTTCTGTTGACGTCTGCTCCGGCTCGGATGAGAAGGACTGTTATCTCTGTATTCCAATTTCTTGCAGCACAAATGAGAGGAGTTTCCCCGTAATGGTTTACAGCATTGAGGTCTGCTTCTCCATTGTCCAGGATGAGACGCACGATGTCAGCATTAGAAGCACAGTGAAGGACAGTGCGCCCCCCAAAGATATCAATGCAATTGACTAGGGCACCACGATGAAGGAGCAGATCCACAACCTTCTCCTTGCCCCAAAAGGCAGCGCACATCAAAGGTGTATAACCATTTTGAGCCTGGAGATTGATGTTACATTTGCTGTCGATGAGCAGTTCTGCCACTTCGTACTGACCATAACATGCTGCCTTGTGCAGAGGGGTCTGTCCCTGTTCGTCGAGGCTGTCCACCGGCACTCCCGCTTCGATGAGTTGCCTCAACCTTTCCAAATCGCCATCCCTGGCAGCATCGTGCATGGCGAACTCATTCATATTTCGGTGTCTTATAGATTTAGATGGCCAACACTCAGTTAATTGAAATTCGAAAATCGACGCAATTCGATTTCGCGAGGAGGAATTACGACTAGAAAGAATTAGAAAACGAAATTATAATAATAATATTGCCTAAAATTACGGTAATATTACGAAATCATCTCTGCGACAAAATCTAAGAACAAAAATGGCATGGCAAAGAAAACAAAAATGAAGAAGTTAAGGGTGATTGCTCTTTCACATCTCCGAAAGGAAATCTTACGTGACGTCAGAGACACATGAGTGAAGGGCAAAAATTGTGGCTCTATCTATCTATCTATCTCTATCTATCTATCATCTCAAAATTTGGCAAGTTTCATCTTTTTGAAAGCAAACTTTAATCAAACTATGGGCATTGTTTGCATCAAACAGAAATTTATGTTTCCGAACTTCCTTAATTAGATCAATTTTCATCTTTGCCATCCATTTAATATCCATTTTTAATTGCGCAGATTTTTGCAAACGGGGAAAGTTGGCGTCTTAAAAAGTAAATAAACAACCAGTTGGCGAAGTCTAGTTCGCCACAATGCAGCCAAGGAAATCCTGAGTTCTGATTGGCTAAGGGTACATGCAACTGCGATTTTTTCGTGCTTGCAGGAAAAAATCTCACGAACTGAGTGCAACTTTTTAAAGCCCATTTCACACCTGCACAGCTACTTGCAACTGCAACTCGCAACTTGTGGTAACCTGAATTTTCGGGCTTCCACAAAAAATTATTCATCTCAAAATTTGGCAAGTTTCATCTTTTTGAAAGCAAACTTTAATCAAACTATGGGCATTGTTTACATCAAACAGAAATTTATGTTTCCGAATTTCCTTAATTAGATCAATTTTCATCTTTGCCATCCATTTAATATCCATTTTTAATTGCGCAGATTTTTGCAAACGGGGAAAGTTGGCGTCTTAAAAAGTAAATAAACAACCAGTTGGCGAAGTCCAGTTCGCCGCAATGCAGCCAAGGAAATCCTGAGTTCTGATTGGCTAAGGTTACATGCAACTGCGATTTTTTCGTGCTTGCAGGAAAAAATCTCACGAACTGAGTGCAACTTTTTAATGCACGGTGTCCTACGGGAGTTGCAAGTAGTTGTGACAAGGTGTGAAATGGGCTTTAAGCAGAGACCTATTTGGAAAGTTCGATTTAAAATGAAATATATATTTTTTTAAAATCATTTTTCAATTCGTCTCCACCTTTTCAAAATTCTTTCAGATAAATAATTCTGGCAATTAAAGAATAAATTTTATAGCAACTAGTCAAAACGGATTACAATGAAATTTTAATATATACATATTTGGTTTAATTCAGCTTTATCTTTAAAACATTCTATAGATTTCTTTTTTAAAAAAAATCCATTTATTTACTCTTCAATATTAGTTAATTTAAGAAAAATTTAACCGTGCTAATATTTTTAAGTAAGATATTTTTATACTGAAAATTATATAAAATACTGGAGGGTTTTTTCAATCCTTAATTATTGTACTTCATATTTAGAAAATATATATATATCAAAATATATTGTAATGAAGGATTTAATTTAAAAGTATATTAAAAGTAATTTGAAGCACTTTACAAATTTCTCTTTGGAATAGATTTTTTGTTTAATTCTTCCATTTATTTCGAATACAATGAATAAAACAGTTTGCATTTACAAAAAATTATTTATTTTAGTTATTTAATTTCTTTTCAAAAATAAAAAATTGGAAATTGTACTGAAAAAAAAATAAAGTTATAAAAGGTTCAATAAATTTGACTATCATTGTGCCCGCATAGTGAAATACATTTCATTTCCTACACCTAAAAAAATTATTAAATGACTGAAAAGCCAGATAAATTTCAAGCAAAAAAGGACACAAAATTTTAATTTAAATCAAAATTTTATATTATTGAATTGTATACATATTATACATGAGGCTTTATATGCAAATTTAGTATACGTAAAGGCACATACATAAGCATATTATACATGAGGGTTTGCATGCGTTTCATATGAAAATTTGAATATACATATTAATATATATTTTTAGTTTTCAATTTTCAGGGATATTTCTTTTCTCTTATGAACTTATAGTTTGTAGTGGTTTTTAGTTCTTAATGAAAGTTCAATTTTTCGAAATAAACAAATAATAAATAATAAGCACATTTTTAGCTTCTACACTACGTTTATAACGTAAAAAGTGGAAGGTTTTATAATCGTTCAGTCCGTCCGTCTGCCTGTCCGTCTGTCACCCACTTTCACAGAACGAACCGCAAGTCTCACGAACAGGTGGGTTACGTCCTCTTGAAGCAAAAAATCAGTTTAGGCTACGTTTCAAATTTCATTAAAAATTTAATTTGAAGTTTATTTAAAGTTTAAATAACTAAAAATTTAATCTGCATTGAAATAACATGCAAATTCCATTTTTATTCAATATTTTCACTGTTGCCATTACATCAAACGTTCGAGAAACTTTATTTAAAATAAAAATAAAACTCTTGAAAAAATATTTATTTTTGTGATATAATTCAATTTGGATTGTTGTAATAGCACAATAGAGTTATTTTGAGGCTTTGTTATATATGTATGAAGAAACATGCATAAAGGATTCTAACTTTGCAAAAAGAATATGCCAAGTTTCGCTTTTATTTTTAAGGCATCAGTTTTATTAATTTAGTTTCCGAACTGTAAACTTGTTGCTACAAAAAGATATTTACTAAAAATATATCATTATTCTTCGAACTTCAAAAAAAAAATTAGCAAACGATAAAGATTAATTATTAATTCTGCAAAAGAATATTAAAGAAAATAGTTATTTTTGGAATAACAACTAGCTAAAGGCCGCTGTTTGGCGAAATCAAAAATAATTCTTTGCACAATATAAAGAGACACAGAAAATGTCTTCAAAAAAAGAGGCTTCAAAAAAAGAGGATATAAGCTATTCTAGCTTATATCTTTCGAAGTATCTCGCTTCATATTCATGCTTAGGTCGAACCTTAATCTAAAACATACCCCTTTATCAAGCTCGAAAACATATAGACTTTTCAGAAAAATCCTATTTTTACTGAAATAACATAATTTATCTCTTTTATCATTTTCTTGTAAATTACATTGATTTTTAACTATGCAATTGTTTAAAACGACAAATAAAAGAATAGTTTTAGGCACTAAATTTGGTTAACCAGTTTTTTGCGATTGATGCAACCAGTCTATGCGTTCTCTCAAAGAGGCCCTCTACACTCTTAAAACAAAAGAGTGAAATAGACTCCAGTAGGAGAAGTGCATTTTCGACACTGGAAAGGAGTGAATATTAACTCAGACTAAGTTCAAGTCACTCGTTTGGAGTGATCCTGTCGCAGGTTTAACATACAAAGGATCCTCTCCTTGAGGAGAAGTGCATTTTCGAGACTGGAGGAGTGAAAATAAACTCAAACTGAGATAAAATCGAATCGCTCGTTTGTTTTAAGAGTGTATTATTTATTTTGCCATTAAAAAAGGCCCTATTCTTTTCTTTCATTAGGTTTCTTTCATTTTCGAAGACTATAAAATCTTGCATCTTAATGTTGAGAAGCTACCACTGAACTGAACTGAAACTCTGGAAGGAGTATCGAAACACTCGTCAAACGGGTCGGTGAAGCCCGGCAACCCTGTAAGAGTAACCCAACTTTTGCCGCCAATCCTATACTTTACCTGTTAAAATAGACATTTTAAACCAACTTTTTCAAGAATTTTTTAAGCAGAAAATTGATAGATTATTGCTTTAGGAGGTTCTTTACAAAATGAAGTTTCGGAAACATGTACTTTTAAAAAAATAGAATTGCGGCAACAATCTTTAAAACTTAAATTCCTTGGAGTACTATTCTTGGCGAGCGATTGGCGACATCCAATGCAAACTGCAAGTCAAGTGTCCATTTTGATCGGCGAGATTATGCCAAATATGGCACATATTCTCCCTAAAGCTGTCGCCAAGTGACCCAAAAAAAAGCTTCACCAGCTTATCATGGGATGATTCTTCCAGAGTTTCAGTTCAGTTCAGTGGAAGCTACTAGTTGCTATAAAAGTTATTCTTTAATTGCCAGAATCATTTATGTGAAAGAATTTTGAAAAGGTGGAGACGAATTGAAAAATGATTTAAAAATATATGTATTTCATTTTAAATCGAACTTTTCAAATTGGTCTCTGCTTAAGTATTGATGAGATAGATGGCGTCACAATTTTTGCCATTTGCTTTTGCCCCTCTGACGTCATTTAAAATTTCCTTTCGGAGATGTGAAGGACCAATCACCGAAGGGGTGAAGTAAATGTAATCGGTTTTGGCTGCCTATTTCTAACTTCCTTTAAGAGTTTTAACACAGTCAATAACGCCACATAACTGAAAACCCTGGCTAAGTGACAAGGTCGTCACCTGAGCGGGCACCCAACTGAACTTCGAGGAACATCGTGCGCTGACGTCATTGGAACTTTGGACTCCACAGATTTAACGAGCACGTGTGTCCCAGTGTACACGGGCCCTGCTGAAAATACTCTAGTTTATTTATTTCCCCAGGTGTGGGAGTGTGGGTGGACTACTGATCTCTAGGGTTAATGGGTGGCGGAAAAGGCTCCACCGCTACGGAGAGTTTGAAGTCCTCTTTTTCTCCCAGGTCACCCCCGTTTTCGTTTTACAATGGGACCCTATGGAAAAATTTGTCATTTTTAAAAAAAATTACTGCGCATTGAGTTTTTTTGTTTAGAAATCTTCTGTAACGTTTAAACAATCATACTTATGTTGTAGACTGTAGAAAAAAAATACGGCCGGATTCTTATCGATGTTAAAATAGGTTTTGTATAGTTACCAATCATTGCGGCTCTAATTTTCGCCGAATTCTGAGAATTTCTCATTGTGGTCTTCTCCCAAAGACGACGTCGCTCGGTTGGTGGGGTCGTTTTCGATTTTGAGCTGTGCTTGTGGGTATGGTATGTCGTATTTCAAACTTGGGATTGCTTTCTTAAAAATTATGGTTAAATCCTAGCTTCGGTATACGGCGACTTTTTTGGAATAATGGCGATAAAAATTATTCATTAAATAATTCCAATCTGGTAACCGCTTACTGAAATTCCTCCAGCGATGTTTATGGCAACCCAAAAACCGGACGGTGGAGAATGGGGTTGCAATGTGATGAGTTACTTTTGCTTATTTTTTTTTTTTTTTGGCGTTTTCCAATTAGTGATCCTCAAAGAGGTGATCCTATATTGTTGATTTTAATAGAAATTTCTTGAATTGATAATAATTGCAGAATTGTTCGTTTTATAATTAAACTCACATCATAAATTATTTAGTTGAATACAACTTTGATACATTAAGCACTTAATGCTCCAACAGGAATCACAACTAAAATCTTTAACAATCTGCAAATTGATAATTCTATTTTAAGAGGCCCGTCGTCGAAGAAAGCCAATGTGCTGGCTTCCAATTATTTCTCATTAACATTTCTTAATCGCTGTTACAGCACTTGAACAGACATCATAAATATTCAAAATTTTGCATAATATTTCTTTGAATGAATGATCTTCGGTTAATATTTCTGGCTTAGCATACATACTCACTACTCGAGCCTAGGGTACAGTCGTGGACAAAAAAAAGAGAACAGACCTCACTGTTTGGGCACCATTTGTCGGAGGTATAATTGTGATACGTCATTTTATCGGAAACAACGTTCTGAGTTGATTGGTCGACACAAAAATTTCGTAAGGGGTCGTCTTCATATTGAAATTAATACCAACTTTAAAATTTCCAATGGCAACACCCAAAATTTTTGTTATAGAAATGTTCAGAATCGTCAAAATACCCCAAATATCAATTTTCATTGCCAGATTCCTTATAGTTTAGGATATATACAACTAAACGTATTTGACAAAAAACGGGGGACATCTCCATATATATTCATGCATTATTTATAGATCCGCATTTTCCCAATATGGAATTTAGCCAAATTTTTTCCTTTCTGTGAATTTTTGTGCTTGGTTAAAGGGTTTGGTTGCAAGATGAGTGAATTAACATCCCACTAGAGCTTCAGAAAGCATATTGGTTTCGGGCTAAGATGTTTTAGACTACTACCAAGGAATGAAACCATTTTTTTTTACTTTTGTGAATATATTGATTTTATTTATATGTTGTTTTATGGAGGAGATTTGGTATTGAACTTGAAACAATTGGTGTAGTATGCTATTTATTCGTGGAGCAATGTTGGTCCAGCATGATACGTTTATAGGACGACTAAGGCGAAAACAGAACCCTTAACGGTTTAATCCGTTGCATGACGCCTTGGCGAATTTTCCCAAGACGGTGCCTGTTTGCGAAAAAATATGGATTGATATTAAAGATTTTTGAATAAGTATTGTAGAAGATTGTGTGTGTGATGATCAAGTTATGTATATATAGAGTTGTATAACGATTTGAACTGTGGTTACTTTTTGATAATAACCGTGTTCAAGTAGTTTTTGACAAAATATTTTTTTTTCTTTTGGGATTTGGACTGTATGTCATTAAAATGAGAATTGAGGTAATTAATGTAAGTTATTTTAATAATTTCCTGCTGTCTATTTCTAGCCTCATCTTTCATTTGCTTGATGCAGCCAAGTACCCCTAGCAATTTAGAACCTTGGTCAGCTGACGAGATCGACACCTGAGCGGGACTGATATACTTGATTTTCACTCACTGACTGTGGTTCTAAAATACGACGCCCGTCGCCAATAGCCCTCGTGTAGCTCTAGTGCGACGTTAATTCAAACCAAACCAAACTTGATTTTCAGTTTGGTTTGGGGACAAAATTGAAAGAACTTCGCAGTTAGGGTTACAAAGGGCTCTTGGAGGCTCTCCACGTAATTTTTAGCCATGGTAAAATGACGAGGCGATATATGAGCGGGAACCCAACGCAATCTTTTTTGCGACAAAAACCATTATTCTATGCAGCTAAATGATAGGCTGTTTATAGCAATTTTTCTGTGTTTAGCGTTTTTCGCGTATATATAGCCGACACCTGAATAGGCATCCAAATCAACCGTTAAGGGTGACATCGTACGCAGCGTTAGGACTTTGAAGGATATTTAACGCGTGCACTCCTTTACACGGGGTATTATTCGTCGGACATTTTTGGCTGCACGGACCGTTTATAGGTCTTCAATTATTATGGCGATGCCTGGACCCGAACCTGAGACCTTCCGCATGCTAGGCGAGTACCTAACCGACTGGGCTCCGCTGCCCTTGTAATTAGATTTTCTCGCCAAATATGTAGCAAATATCCCCAAAGTCTCTCGTTCTTTGCTTGAAAAACCGGCGAGATTATCGCCAATAAGAAATTAGTGAAATATTAATTATTTATTTGTAGAATTTGTTGTTAGTTGTTTTCGAACTGTTTAGACTAGGATTATGTGAATAATTTTAATGACGTTTCAAATAGTTTGTGACCAGGATTTTCGTTTGTCGGGAGTTGAGTTGCATTTTATGAAAGATTCTTGATTACATTTTTTCAAATAATTTTGTTGCTCATCCATTAACGGCCAAGTACGGATAATTATTTGCTGATTTTAAAAATTTAATGTTGTTATAAAATTAAAAAGTCTCAATTTTTATTGTAATATTTTAATTATAAAATAATTTCAATGTTAACTAATTTTTTTCCAGTAGGAAAAATTTAAAAGTTAGCGTTTCCCTGGTGTGGTGGGTTGTGCTGTGGTGACACGGAGGGTGCCTTTTCAGGTTTTGTTCTCGTTTAACCATCCTATATGTAGCTGCTTATGCTTTGAACTGCCTTTCTATCTTTCAGGTTTTCATTTTTTTCCCCATTTAAAACGTTTACCATCAGTTTGTAATTTTATCGGTTTTTAATACACGAATTCAAACAAAATGAATAATTATAAAATAAATTCCTAATATATTATGGAAGATTTTATTTAGAATTCTATAATAATATATCGTTTGGTTTTTTCCCAATCTATGGCACAGGAGTCGCCGAGTTGACACCTCCACCGGACTCGGTTGCGATCACTCTGTGTAGATGAGTGTTCCAATAAATAGAGAACTTGAATAACAACTATCATTTAAATAACTTCAAGAAAATAACAAGTGTAAACATAACTAATAATTAATTGAGCATAATGAAGAACAAATGCGGCTGCAGCGCTCGCCCGACGATCAGTTTCGGAACGGCAGCGTTGCTGCAAAGAAGAGAAAGAAAGAGTTTACAAATCAACCGTCCGTTTTTTGGACGATGTTGATCAACAAGCGCTGCGCGCTGCATCAAGTTGTAGCGCAATGCCGCCACAATCGAAAGTAAATTAAGAGTTCCCTACAATTATTAGATATTGTTTTATTTGATTAACATTTATTAAAGACTTTTTGCTTTGAATTCAAAACATATAAACTTTTTGGGAAAAGAACTTTACATGATGCAACAATAATATATCCGCAATCTGTTCAGTACTTGATTCAATTTTACTCAATTCGACAACTTTATCTTTATTTTACTCTAATTTAATTTTAAGTTGAAATTATTTGGGAAAATCTGTATGCAAAACCAATAATAATAATAATTAGCGTAACAAATTAATTGAATGATTGGGAACTTTTCAACGAATTGTTTACACTCTTAATTTTGTTCTAAAAATCTTATCTTCTAGCAGGAAAGTATTTTTGAATACAAAAAAAATTTTAATACCAAAAAACATTAGAATCTAAAGATTAATTTGGCGGTAATTTGTGACCTGAGAGCGACGTTGCAGGAAGTAAAAAGTAGTTATAATATTGGTTTAGTTTATTATTAAAATATTTTGCTGATTAAATTTATTTGATCCTTGTCTTGTGTTAATTCATAAATAGTGGTAGTGCTTCGCATTGTCACGCCACAGTTCCGGGGATCGAGTCCCGGAGGACCAAGCATGTTTTGGATCGAAGCACTGGAGGTTCCCCGCGTGAGGCTGGCCACCTTACCCGGAATATATGCCCGTCACCCCAGAGCACTTGGCCAAGAAAGCTGCAATGGGCATTACAGGCATATTAACGGGCTGTTGCATCGAGAAGTTTATTATTTAATTCATAAAAAAGTATATTATACTCTTGCAACATAACTGTATTTATTTTATGTTTTGCATCAAATGCATTCAATTAATTTTTTTTTCTATACTTTGCATAACCTAACAACGTTATTTGGAAAAAGCACTATAATAAGAACGTATATAGAATAAATAGTACTGAGATTTCGTTTTCTTACTTTAGTCATAAAATTAGTCCTTTAACTACTTTTCTATCATGGATTACAAAGATATTTTTTGTGTTTATCGTTTTTAAAAATAAAATTTTTATGTAAAAATAGAACATTCTTTTCCGAGTTTAATTTCCAGTTAATACTCGATACCAGTTAATATATTTCCAGTTAATACACGTTATAACACTTATAGAACGCAGTTGATACACGAATAACCTGTAATTAAATTTAAAACTTCTTTTTCAAGACTTTCCAAATCCATAGAAAAATTGATTATTAATTTAATTTGCAGAAAAGAAAACTACTTTATTATTTTTAATCACCAAACGATCGGCCCAATCTAGATTGTTATCGTTTCTCCACTTTTATACGGCCCCCTATTTCAAAATACAATCTTATTATCATCATAACTCAAAATGTTATGCTAGTAGAATTACGAAATTCGGTACTTTTCATTAACTTTTGACCCTGAATCCATTTTTGTAAAAATATTAATGGGTTTATATTCAAATTTTTTCGAAAAAATTATGAATATTTTTTTTTAAATATTAAATATTTCTTAAATTATATAAAACTATTTCACCTTTGTTTGGAAAGTTATAAAGTAACACAGAAAAAAATTTCGTCTGGCTACGTATATTATTAATGGAGATATGATCAAAAGTTTGGATATCTCATTTAACATTATGATCCATAAATTTTCTGTAACCATAACTCAGCAACTATGAGGAATTTTGCAACGAAAATTGATATTTGGGATATTTTGATGATTCTAAACATTTCTATACCAAAAAATTTGGGTG
Organism: Hylyphantes graminicola; assembly: GCA_023701765.1. Taxonomy (NCBI): domain Eukaryota; kingdom Metazoa; phylum Arthropoda; class Arachnida; order Araneae; family Linyphiidae; genus Hylyphantes; species Hylyphantes graminicola. Next base: position 43,649,890 of record CM043120.1, read on the forward strand.
TTGCCATTGAAAATTTTAAAGTTGGTATTAATTTCAATATGAAGACGACCCCTTACGAAATTTTTGTGTTCACCAATCAACTCATGACGTTATTTCCGTTAAAATGACATTTCACAATTGTACCTCCGACAAACGGTGCCTCAACAGTGAGGTCTGTTCTCTTTTTTTTGTCCACGACTGTACCTTCAATACACTGTGTGCTGTTCAGGGTAACGACAAGGAGCTTAGCAGGTGAGCCATGCTAAAATCGTTATCGCTCAGCCAAACTCGCCAATAAAACAAAACTAGTTATTTTTCCAGTTTTACACATATAAACATTATGTTGTTGCTTAGTTGGGAAGAAATAAGAATGTTTTCAACTTTCAAGTAAGCAATGACTTTGATTTGCGGTTTGTTTACGTTAACCCGCCAACTATTGTTCCGCCAACGCATGCCAAAGACATGCCAAATACCGTCTGTTAGCTTCGACATTAAAAATGGCATTTTCTGGTAGTATAATGATAAAAAAATACTATTTTTAGAAATGTAATAGTCCACATGATGTTTAATTTACAATACAAAGATTAAAAAGTAAAGCTTTATACCTTTTTTCCGAGTTTAAACAGCTTTTTTATTCCGTAGCAATGACACACGCCGGTATTAAAACATGGATTGCAGATATACCGTTTAGAATTTTAATCCAAAAAAGTATAAATATTGAAGAATATAGATCATTAAAAACAAAATCAATAACAAATAGTGGTTACGTTCCTTTTATTATATCGTTTAGATGCGATTTATTAGAGCTTTGCTGAGTCACCGTGTAATGTCTACGGGGAAAAAATAACAGCGCCGTATCTCTGGAGCATGGCTATGCTCCAGCCAATCAGGTGAGAGCATCATGTCGCAACCCTCATACGCAGATATTCCAGTAACCCTACTCGAGCCCAAGCCATTTTCCCGCCAAATTATACTAGAGAAACTTGTTTTAGTTAGAAACAGGCTTTCAAGCGTACGTCAATTAAAATTTAATATTATATAGAGATACTAGCAGTATGGTTCCGCCTTACTGGGAACCCGTTAACTTCGCATTGCTTTCTTTTAGGGGCATGCTTTTGTGAAAATGTGGGACATTCACGGCCATATATCCACCTGAGCTTCAATTCCAGATCGCTGTGGTAAAAAAAAGCGGTAAGACAGGTTAGAGCAGTATGAAAACATTATCACGTGGTTCGAGAGCTGTATATGATAACATTAGCACGTGTTTCGAGAGGTGTAGGATAACAAACCGCTTGACATCACATGAATTGAATGTTCAAATACACGTGCACTCCCTTACACGATTCGTCGGACATTTTTGGCTGCACGGGCCCGTTTATAGGTCCGTCCGGCAGTTATTTTCTAACTTTTAGAAGAGGGCTGGGGAGCCCAGTCGGTTAAGCACTCGCTTAGCATGCGGAAGGTCCCAGGTTCGGGCATCGCCAAAATAGCTGCCGACCTATAAACGGCACGTGCAGCCAAAAATGTCCGACGAATAATATACCCCGTGTAAGAGAGTGCACGTTAAATATCCTTCTAAGTCCTAACGCTGCGTACGATGTCGGACTTAACGGTTGCGTTGGGTGCCTATTCAGGAGTTGGCTCGTCATCTGACTGTGGTTCTAAAATACGACGCCCGTCGCCAATAGCCCTCGTGTAGCTCTAGTGCGACGTTAATTCAAACAGTTCAGCTCTCAATTTCTAGCATATGATGTCATGGTTAGTGAACCACACTATGCAGGATTGGATCAAAAGTGGGTAAACTTTTTAAGGGGTCATAGGAGTCTTAAAAATGTGCAAAGAAGGTACTACAAAGCATAGTTTGATCTTTCATGTAATTTTTTAACTACTCAATATATGAGTATAATTTGTTTATATGTAATTCTACAAGATTTATTTATTATTAAACAAATTTTGAAATTTATGAAACTTTAGCCAAAACTAAAATAAATGATATTAACCATAAAGATATTTGAATAACACATTGGGATTAGGCTTGCGCGGCAAAGTTTGAGGTCAAAATTGAAAAAATGACCAAGAAAATGACTTTATATTGTACAAATATGTACAAACAAAGACTTATACCTAAATTCTTATCTCAATTTTAATTAGAAATTATTGAAAAAAAATTTAAAATCAAAATTTAATACATTTAATTAATTTTTTTAGAAAAAAAGTTCTTAAAATAGTTTCTAATTAAAATTGAGCTGAGAATTTAGGTATAAGTCCTAGTTTGTACACATATGTACAATATAAAGTCATTTTCTTGGTCATTTTTTTCAATTTTGACCTCAAAATTTGCCGCGCAAGCCTAATCCCAATGTGTTATTCAAATAGCTTTATGGTTAATATCATTTATTTTAGTTTTGGCTAAAGTTTCATAAATTTCAAAATTTGTTTAATAATAAATAAATCTTGTAGAATTACATATTAACAAATTATACTCATATATTGAGTAGTTAAAAAATTACATGAAAGATCAAACTATACTTTGTAGTACCTTCTTTGCACATTTTTAAGACTCCTATGACCCCTTAAGAGGGAATGAGCCGGCTGAACTCCAGACTAAAGTGCCTCATTGTTAATCCAATGCAGAAAAAAAGATTTTCCAAGCCACATTTCTCCGGCTCTCTTGAATATACAGGGTGGTTATAAAATAACGCTCGCTATTCCGAGAGGTCTGTAGCCTGAATCAATAATCTGAATGCAACAAACATCGATACACTTACTTAATCAAGAAGGGGGAGGAAAGAATGCAATCATAAAAAAGTAATCTTTTAATAAGTAAATAAGAAGAGGAAAATAAAAAAGAAACTTGTCTCTTGACCAGGGTTCTAAATTTCGAGGCGTAGCCAATTATGGCCAACACAGTCAATTACGCCTCGTAATTTAGAGCCTTGGTCAAAAGACAAGTTTCTTTTTTATAGTTCCATTTTTCCCTTTCTTGATTTAGGACTTGATCATGGTTCTAAATTACGGGGGGTACCCAATTATGGCCAACTACAGGTCAACATATCCAATTACGCCTCGTAATTTAGAACCCTGGCCAAGAGACGAGTTTCTTTTTTTTTTTGTGATCCCATTCTTTGCCCCCCTTCTTGATTAGTAAGTGTATCAATGTTTGTTGCATTCGGATTATTCATTCAAGCTACAGACCTCTCCGAATAGCGAGCGTTATTTTATAACCACCCTGCATTTACAAATTTTTGTTATATGATCAACGTCTTGGTCCTTGGCCCTCTACCGGCCAACTTGGAAGCAGCCCCGTAGCAGGGAATAAGAAGAGAACTTTTTTAGACACTCAACGGAAAGGACATAAATTTAGGGGTGGTCCTAAATGGACGAGAGGTCATCGAAAATGAAAGAACTCCGATTATTTTACTACCATTTCTAAAGTGTTTTTAATAAATAAATAAAGTGTTAATAAAACGAATTTCGAATCTTCTAAATAAAACTACCTTCGCTACAACGGGAGTTATTTATTGTGTTCGAGTGTTCCTGGAGTATTCTGGTTCTTGTATGTTGTTACAAGACCTCTAAATGGTGGCTTACGGTGACATTTTCGAGGATAACAGCATCTCGTCACTTCTTGGGGTGAGTGCCTTTTGCAAATTTTGTCTTTTGCCGGTGTCGAGAAAAATAGTTGCATAAACTAAAATGTCAATACAAAACTGTTTATGAAATTAGTTTTGGTTTTTAAAAAATAAAAACCTTTTAACTCGTAAAAAAACTTAATAAGGTGTAGTTAATTCCTTGGAAATTGATTTTTGAGTTTGTTTTGAAATGATAAACAGAAAGTTTTGTATTAATTACTCTAAAATAACTATTTATGTATGATATCAATGTTCGTAACGTGCTTTAAAAGCTATAAAATTCTATTGAAAGCGCCATTATTGGTAACAAGTGATTCCTGGATACAATTGTGAAGCTTAAATACTTATGTTATTTGCTTGAAAAATATTTATAACTTAGTTAAATATTAAGCATTAAGTAGCTTATTGTTGGAATTTAGTGTTATTTTGAGCGTAATAGATATTTGTTGCGAAGTAGTATATATTTTGATATCAAGAGTGAATAAATATTTAAGAATTTCGTGTATTCAAACGTCTTTGAATGGTAGCACTGTTAAAATTCTTGGAAAAAATATTTTTACATATATTTGAATGGTATAAGATAATTATACAGTTAAAAAAAATCTTGTGTCTATCGAGTTTCTTGTTAACGAATAAAAAATATATAGGAATTTTAGTGTATTCATGTATAAATATTTGAATGACAGCACTGGTTAAATTCTTTGATGATATATTTGAGTGTTTATTCGTTAAGAATTATTGTATGAACCCAATTACACGATTAAAAATTATTTTGTCAATCGAGTTTTCGTTTTGAGAAAATGTGTTCGTGGACAAACATGGCGGATGGGTTGGCTTCTTGCTAAGAAAAAAAATCATAGGAATATCGAAAGCTACTATTGATTTTGTATTTGTTATTGACAGGTGGATTTTGAGATTGTTTTCTGTAGTCGAAATAAAAGACTGGATATATTTTTGATGTTTTTTTTTAAGTAAAAAGAAAAGAATACATCTGTTGATTAAGAAGTTTATTTACCATATTCTGTTTCTTTTATTTTTTTATTGGAAAATAATTTCGTGATCACATTTTATTTCTTTTTTAATGCTTATTTTGGGGATATTTGTAAAAGTGATTTTGATATTTCCTTGCATTAAAAATATATAGGTGAAAATATTTTCTTAGAAAAATTGTTTGCAATTTATTTCTTTTTGCCTTATTTTTGTGTTTATGCATTGAGACATTTCTTTTCGAATGTATTTCTTGCGTTCTTAACGTTAATACGTTAACATAATACGTTCTTATTGCTTGTAGAAAATCAAATTAAACCTTGCTATTTATCTTTTAAAAAAAAAGATATTGTATAATTTATAAAGGTTTATAGTTATGAAAATAATACTTTTATTTGTGAATTTTAAGATATGTTATAAAAAAAGGTTTATTGTATTTGAAGTCTATTCGAGTGTGAATTCGTCTCAGACATTTAAAGAAACTTTTTAATATCTTGTCGGGAAAAGTAGTTAGATATATATTTTTTTTTATAAAAATGGCTATTTGGGGAAAGTGTCGAAAAGGGGACTTATTAAACCTCGCTACGGAAATGAACATTGACATAGATGCGAATTCGACAGTTTTAACTTTGAAAGAAGCCATTAAAGCTAGTACACATTACGAACAAGAATTCGTAGAACCATTTCTTCAAACTGCTGTTGAAGAAAGGAAGCAACTAGAAGAGCATCGTTTGTTTCTAGAAAAGCAAGAGTCGGAAAATAAGTTTCTTCTCGAAAAATTAAGATTGGAGAAAAATGGAACAAGTGTGGCTCCAAGACATAGAGAAGACATACACCATTTGATGACAAAATATGACTCCAAATCTGATATCAGTTTATACTTAGTCCTTTTCGAAAGAACAGCCAAGAGGATCGGACTTCCAGAAGAGCAATGGGTGTCTCACCTAACGGGACTCTTGCCAATTGAAATGGCTCAGCTCATCGCTCGGGAATCGGAAGAAACATACGAAGATTACGAGGCTATTAAGAAGGTACTTCTGAACCGATACAAACTCAGCCCAGAAAAGTTCCGTCAACTTTTTTATAATCACCATAAAGGACCAGAGGGAACTTGGAAAGACTTTTTGTTTGAGCTGAAAAACTATTTCTAAGAATGGATAGGAGGGTTGGAAGTGAGGACCTTTGAAGATTTGTGTAATTTGATTTTATCTGAACAAGTAAAAAGGAAAACCAGTTTGGAAATTAAAAATCATTTTATCGATGAGTGGACCCAGATGAAAAATCCAGAGAGGGTCGCAGAAAAACTGGATGAGTATGAAAACATAAGGATGATCATGAAAAAGACATTTCCAACAAAAGAAAAAACGTTCAAACCATGGAGAGGAAAAAATCAATCTGAATCAAAGGCCCCTCTGAATGAACCAAGGGTTGAGAAGAGTGAACATGAAAGAAGTAAAAATAATGAAGCCTTCGAAAAACGCAGAAAACCCAGATGTTTTCGTTGTAATTCTACTGAACATCTAAGACCTGACTGTCCCTTGATGAAGAAGACTGGTGGAACTTCAGACATCAATCGTCTTATAAGGAAAGGAGACGAAGACGTAATGTCACCCTATACCTTCATGGCTGAAGTAAATGGTTTCACTATGCCTATTTTGCGAGATACTGGAACCAGCATCGACGTTGTGTGCCGCAACCGCATCACTCCTGAAATGTTAACTGGAGAGAACATTTGGGTGCAACAACCGATGGACGAATTCCCAGTATGCTTGCCGTTGGCAGAAGTGGAGCTGAAGGGAGAATTCGGACATGTCATCACAAAAGCAGCTGTCGTGCCATGCCAATTAGACAAAGGAAGATACTTGCTGGGTAATCAAACAGCAGCCTTATTAGATACAATGAAAAATGAAGATGTCCCTCACCAGATCAATGCTATAGAAACAAGAGCTCAAAGACGCAAAGCAGAACAAGAGCAAGTTGTCGAAGACATAGTTGAAGAAGTCGTGGAGGAAGAGGAAAATGAGAATGATGAAATAACAATTGAAGAAGATGATCTGTTTTCATTCCCACCTAAAGAAGATAACTATGAGGGCTTGGCGTTGTTGAAAGTGGATTCTAAAACTTTCTCAGATCAACAAAAAGAATGCCCCGAGCTAAAATCACTTTTGGAAAAAGTGCAAGAAAACCCAAGTGAATCTGCTGGTGGATTAGAAAAACTAGAAAATGGAATACTCGTGAAGAGAAAGATGGACAAGACAGGAGTGGAGAGACTGTTACTGGTTGTGCCTAAAAAGTATCGAAATGACTTGAAAGCCTTTTGTCATGAGGGAGAATCGGGACATTTGGGAGTGACAAAGACGAAAGACATCTTTTCCAGACACTTCTTTTGGCCCCAGTGTTATAAAGAAATCGAAGACTACGTTCGAAGCTGCGACAGATGTCAACGCGTTGGAAAACCTCTGGACAAAAAGAAGGCTCCTATGAAGATAGTTCCGGTGATTCAAGAAGTCTTTTCCAAGATAAATGTCGATGCTTGTGGACCTTTGCCAGTCACTCCAAGTGGAAAAAGATACCTGTTGGCTGCGATGTGCCTATCATCTAAATATCCTGATGCCGTCCCAGTAGAAGATATAACATCTGTGACTGTTGTTGATGCCTTAATGCAAATCTTTAGTAGAATGGGATTTCCAAAGGTTTTGCAGTTAGATCAAGGAAGCTCTTTTACCAGCGCACTCAGTACTACTTTTCTTGAGAAGTTCGGGATAAAGGTAGTTCACAGCTCTGTCTATCATCCACAAAGTAATCCAATCGAAAGATTTCATCGGACAGTTAAAAGAGTCTTAAAGGTGTTGTGCTTGGAGTCTGGGAGTGATTGGGAGCAAGCTATATATCCAGCTCTGTTTGCCCTAAGAACGGTTACCCATGAAAGCACATGATTTACTCCTGCTGAACTGGTGCATGGCAAGAATCTTCGAACACCTCTTACTCTGTTGTATGAAAAATGGTTGGACGTGGAAGAAACAGAAGGTGAGCCCGTAACTGAATATGTCTTCTCCTTGATTAACCGAATGAAGCGCTGTCAAGAACTAGCAATCTCAAAGATGGAAGAATGCCAACAAAAGAATAAAACTTGGTACGACAAGAGAGCAGTAAAAAGAGAATTTCGAATAGGAGACCTAGTGCTGATTTTTGCTACATTTAAGAGTAACAAGTTAAGCCCACATTGGACAGGTCCTGGAACAATTCTAAGAAAACTCTCTGAAACCAATTACGTTGTGCAGTTGCCAGGAGAGAAAGCAACTTCAAAGGTGTACCATGTGAATATGCTGAAGCCATACTATAAACGACCAGAAGAAGTGAATTATTTGATAACTGATCTTGATGGAGAAAATGACGAGGAACAAATGGAAATACCTTGTGTGGACTCTAACCCGAATATATTGGACCTTGAAGAGATGTTTCAAGATTACGGCGAAAGTTCAAATATGAATGAGGACCAAATCGCTCAAATGAAGAACCTAGTTTGGAAATATATGAAGTGTTTTTCAAACATCCCAGGAAAAACCGAACTCGTCATGCACGACATTGAACTTAGCGAAGAACAGTCCATTCTTTCGAAGCCTTATCGAACATCGCCAAGGCAAAATGCAATTCTGAAAACCGAAATACAGAATATGCTGGATTTGAAAATCATAGAAATTGGTTTTTCAGACTGTACTTCGCCAATGATTCTGGTGGAAGCTCCTGGTAAAGATCCGAGGCCTTGCATTGACTATAGGAACTTGAACAAAATCACGAAAACAAAGTTCTTTCCCCTTCCAAATATAGAAGAAAGAATTGAAATCGTGTCTTCTGCTCAGTACATAACAGTTCTTGATTTGTCTAAAGGATTGGCAAATTCCCCTTACTGAGCGAGCCCAAAGACTGGCAGCATTTGTGACTAACTTTGGCACTTATAAACCCTTAAGGATGCCATTTGGTCTGAAGAACGCTCCTTACGAATTTAGCAAGATGGTATATCAACTTCTAGAGGGATGTGAAGAGTACGCAGTTCCGTATCTCGATGACATAGCGATTTTTTCGAACAGTTTCGCTGAACATCTAAAACAAGTCGATATAGTTCTGAAAAGAATAGAAAAAGCTGGACTTACCATCAAGCCGTCAAAGTGTAAATTTGCGCAAGCGCGAGTGCAGTATCTTGGACATGTTGTTGGACAAGGTCTTAGGAAGCCAGCTGAACTAAAAATTGAGGCGATCAAGAACTTTAGCCCACCTAAGAGTAAAACTGAAGTTCGTGCCTTTTTAGGGTTAGCCGGTTACTACAGCCGATACATTCCAATGTTTTCATCGATTGCTGCCCCTTTAACTGATTCTTTAAAAGGGAAAGCTAGAAAAGGTTCCATTACACGGACTACGGAATGTGAGGAAGCATTTGACAAGCTAAAGAACTGTCTTTGCAGCTATCCTGTGCTGTACTCACCAGACTATCAAAAGCCGTTCATAGTTGAAACTGATGCGTCAGATCGAGGAATGGGGGTAGTTTTGTCCCAGTTGGCAGACGATGAAACAGAAGAACATCCTATTATATACCTAAGCAAGAAGTTTACCAGTGTTGAAAAACGATATAGTGTTAGTGAGAAAGAGTGTGCCGCCATCATCTTTGCAGTTTCGAAACTTAAGTGTTATCTCGATGGAAATTTCTTTCAAATTGTGACTGATCATAATCCTTTGGTGTGGCTGAATTCTCATGCCAGTTCTAACGCACGTTTGATGCGATGGTCACTAATATTACAACCTTTTAATTTTAAAGTTATTCATCGAAAAGGAAAGCTGCATCAAAATGCAGATGGTTTGAGTCGGATTCACACTCACTAAAAAAAAAAAAAAATGTGTGTATGTGCCCAATTTATTTATTTCTTTTCATACTTGCATTTATTTCTTTTCATATATTTATTTAAACATTTGGTTTCTCTCGACACTGGGAATTGATAATTTTTGCTTGGCACTTGCCTAGGTTCCTGGAACAATTGTATAACTCTTCTATGAACACTAATCATAAACTTTCTCATTCTTCGAAAGTTTCCCCAGGGGAGGAGGAGCCTGTAGCGTCAACGTCTTGGTCCTTGGCCCTCTACCGGCCAACTTGGAAGCAGCCCCGTAGCAGGGAATAAGAAGAGAAATTTTTTAGACACTCAACGGAAAAGACATAAATTTAGGGGTGGTCCTAAATGGACGAGAGGTCATCGAAAATGAAAGAACTCCGATTATTTTACTAACATTTCTAAAGTGTTTTTAATAAATAAATAAAGTGTTAATAAAACGAATTTCGAATCTTCTAAATAAAACTACCTTCGCTACAACGGGAGTTATTTATTGTGTTCGAGTGTTCCTGGAGTATTCTGGTTCTTGTATGTTGTTACAGGGGTCATAGGACTCTTAAAAAGTGCAAAGAAGATACTACAAAGCATAGTTTGATCTTTCATGTCATTTTTTAACTACTCAATAAATGAGTATAATTTTTTTATATGTAATTCTACAGGATTTATTTATTATAAAACAAGTTTTAAAATTTATGAAACTTTAGCCAAAACTAAAATAAATGATATTAAACATGAAGCTATTTGAAAACATTGTGATTAGGCTTGCGCGGCAAATTGTGAGGTCAAAATTGAAATAATGACCAAGAAAATGACTTTATATTGTACAAATATGTACAAACAAAGACTTATACCTAAATTCTCAGCTCAATTTTAATTAGAAATTATTTTTAGAACTTTTTTCTAAAAAAAAATTAATAAAAATTTGTTTTGATTTTAAATTTTTTTAAAAATTATTTCCAATTAAAATTGAGCTGAGAATTTAGGTATAAGTCTTTTTTTGTACATATTTGTACAATATAAAGTCATTTTCTTGGTCATTTTTTCAATTTTGACCTCACAATTTGCCGCGCCTAATCACAATGTGTTCAAATAGCTTAATGTTTAATATAATTTATTTTAGTTTTGGCTTAAGTTTCATAAATTTTAAAACTTGTTTTATAATAAATAAATCCTGTAGAATTACATATAAAAAATTATACTTATACATTGAGTAGTTCAAAAATGACATGAAAGATCAAACTGTGTTTTGTAGTACCTTCTTTGCACATTTTTAAGACTCCTGTGACCCTTTAAGGATTATGAGTTAGCCTACCTAACTATTCTACATTTCCGAAAAACTGCAAGTTGGGAGGAATCGAGTAATCAGAAAATCCTTTTATAACATGATTCGTGAGAGAGATTGATTCTTTCTCCAAGAATGGTCCTTCAGGCACATCGGATTGACCAGAATATTTTTTTTTTATCAAGTGTCTGTCAGTAGTGATCACAAGAACCTAAACCTGCTTTGTAAGTAACCCAAAATGGCAAAAATTCCCTGATATTTTTCAACATTTGAAAAATTCCCTGATATTTCCAGAATTAAAAAGTCCCCTGAGAATTCCCTGATTTCCAGGTTCTGTTACCACCCTGTGTAAGTGAACCCTTTCCACTTTCGATGTTAAGAGGAAGCAAGAAATATGCATTATTTGCAATATAATATTATGTTGCAAGTGTTTAAAACACAATCTATTTTGACTTGCATCTATCTTGGGATGAATTCTTAACATTCATAAATTCAAAACAAGTAGGTTTGTTACAGAATCTGTCACTTAAACCGCTTCCACACAATATATATTAGGGTGGGCCGAAAAAAACTTTTTATTTTATTTCGGATCGCTATAGTGCGGAAAAGTTGCCATTGGTAAAGACATGAAAAATGCAATAATTATTAATTTTTTATGACTATATCTTCCGTTCGCGCAATGCCATCAAAGTTGGCAAAAATTGTCAAAAACCGTAATTTTTCATAATTTTTTTAAACCCGATATATGATTTTAATTGCTTTCCTATATCATGTTGTATGATTAAAATTTACAAAAAGTTAAAACTTTGAAATTTAGCAAAAGAATACGAATTTTCCTAATTTTATACTACGCTGAGTGGTCGGAAGATCTGACACAAATGTATAATTACTTATTATACTATATATTATAGCATTTATAATAAATAAGTGCTATAATATTTGGATTTTACATACTTTTAGTAGTTATTCATGATATAGGAACGTAATTAAAAACATCTGCCTTGTTTTAAAAAAAATTTAAAAAAAAAAGGTTTTTAACAATTTTTCGCCAACTTTGAAGGAATTGCGCGAACGGAAGATATGGCAATACAAAATTAATAATTAGTGCATTTTTCATGTCTTTACCAATGGCAACTTTTCCGCACTATAGCGATCCGAAATAAAATAAAAAGTTTTTTTCGGCCCACCCTAATATATATGCTCACTAGAAACACACAATTTATACATCCCACTAAGAAAATATCTAATTCAAAATTTTAAACACCCAAATTAACTATTTTCATTAATATTCTTTCGCAAATAAAAAATTACTCATTATCGTTTGCTAAATTTATTTGAAATTCGTAGAATAATGATACAATTTTTGTAATAAATATCTTTTAGTCGCTACAATTTAATTTACAGTTCGAAAAATATATAATTAGTAAACTTCAATTTTAAATAAACTTCTATTTTAAATTTTTTAATGAAATTTAGGATGTAACCTAGCCCGATTTTCAGCTTTAAAATGACGTATCCCACTTGTTTGTGCGACGTTCGGTTCGTTCTGTGACGGACAGACAGACGGACTGAACGATTATAAAACCTTCCACTTTTTACGTTATAAACGTAGTGTGGAAGCTAAAATGTTAAGATTACTGAATGCAAAATACAATTTACTTATTTCAGAAAAGGTTAGCATAGTTTTTGTTGTTAAATACACATACCTACAGAAATAAGCTATTAAACTATTTTTCAGTATGCAACAACTTTTATTTATATATGACACATCACACATTAACATTTACACAGATTTTAATTATTTAAAAATTACTTGTGTATTTTTGATATAAATAATCATAATTTTTAATTTTTTTTTGATATCTCTAACTTTGCTTACAAAATTCCTGAGCTGTTCTTTAACCATCTATAAGATATACAAACCCAAACCAATTAACCCTCTAATGCATACTGTTGCCATATGGCAACAAGTAACATAATCCACTTTATTCTATTATAGTAGAGCTCCCTCTCGACAAATCTGTAGGTTTTTTTCATCTATTACATTCCATTATGAAGTTTTAGTTACTAATAACCCTCATAGATAACAGTAGTAAAAGTGTATTCAAAATTAAAGAGTGAAGTTATTTACTGTTGTGAAATTACGTCTTTAGCAGTATTCAAAATATAATTAGTACCAAATACAAATATATTGCTTTGAAAAAATAATTATAGTTCAAGAGGATTATTTTAAAATATATATAGTAGTTTTCTAGTCATTCTTTCTATCAAAATTGGAATTTTGTAGTTAGTTTTTGCCATATGGCAAATTTTTTTTTTTAAATGAAATTATTTAAATTCCAATGCAGGTAATTTTTTTCAGTATTTTTCAGTAATGTATGAGTACTAAAGATACAAATATATTTTTTCGGGATGAAAAAAAAATCATGCATTACAGGGTTAAAGGATGTTATTTTTTCCAGAAATAAATATCATTTTCAAAAAATGTATCAATTTTAACATTTTATTAAATTTTAAAATACGTTAGAGTCATGTAAAAACATGATTACACAATCTGTTTCAAGGGAAAGCCAACATTAAAAAATTAAACAGCAAATATAAATTCGTAACAAAATGATAGGTCATAAATTTTGGAGTTACATAACATAAAATATAGTAACATTGCTAGGCCACTTAGGAATGTAATTGCTGTGTTAATTAGGCAACACTAAGCAACATCAAATGCTTTTCTAACCTACATTATAAAAATTAGCATGTTTCAAAGTATTTTAGTGTTAAATTGAAGCTGCTCAATGGAAAAACTAATGGTTAACTTTTTTAGCAGCGTAAGTGTTAAGTGCCTTTGCCTTTCCTTTTTTTTCTTCTAGGACAGGGGTTCCCAACCTTTCTGCCCCTGTGTACCACTTGACTTTTTGAGAAATTTTGGCACACCACCTGACCTAAATATTTTAATAAACACATAATATTTACTCTTCTAAAATCGTCAAAGGTTTTTTTGAGTAAAATTCCTGAGAAAACTTCGTATTCAATTGTTAGATATTTGTTTATTTATAATATGCTTATATTAAAGGATAAATAAAAAGATTAAAATAGTATTAATTTACATTTGTTTATTACCTATAGGCCTAAAAACATGCAAATAAAAAATAGTATAAACTCAGCAAAATCCGATCCAGAATTTATTGAAAGAGTTCTCTTTAAAATAATGTTAATGTTTAAAATAATGAGTAATATGTTGGCGTGCTCACTGCAAATGTGTACAGAAGATATTGATAGCATCATGTTGCTCACATCATGCATACCACCTGAAATACTTATGCGTACCACCAGTGGTACCCATACCACTGGTTGGGAACCCCTGTTCTAGGAAATAAAATATAGTAATACAAGTAAACATGTATAGTCTAACTCTAATTATCCGAAGTAATTGGGTCCTAACCACATTCGGTTAATCAGAAATTTAGGTAAATTGGAGTAAAAAAACTGCATATTCAGTCAATTACTCAATGTACTGTTGGGCTTAAAAATCATATAGTTCAAGTTCTTTTGTTACCAACACAACCAAAACCAAAGTGTAAGATGCTGTTTTGGCAGTTTGAGTTATAGCTCTTTGTCATAGTCATTTATTCTATTATCTTATGTAAAAATATTGGTTGCACAAACACTTAAATGAACTAAACTCTAGCCCATTACTGGGCCAAGGCCTGCCGTGCCTATTTCATCTTTCGTGATCTAGGGCTCTGGGGTGCTAGGCATATGTCCCACTAAGTTGGTCAGCCTCACGCGAAACTCCCAGTTTTTAGTTCCCAATCATGCTTGGTACCCATTTTATCGACCCACTAAAGGGATGAAAGGATGGGCCAACCTCGCCCAAACCCGGGATTCGATTCCCGGAGCTGTGGCATGGCAATGCGAAGCACTACCACTGAGCCTCACAAAAACTTATATGCAACATATAAACTTTTATGCTTGGCCTATTTGTTACTGTTCGTCTTTGTCCGATGTCATGCCTAGTAATTTTTTTTTGGTTTGGCCACGAAAATTACCAGTCATGACATCTGACAAAGACAAACACTAACAGATGGTCAAGTGGAATTTTTTTTTCTGAAATTCGGATAATCACCAATGCTTCGGATAATTTGAGTTCTACTCGACACTCCTTGCCATCCTAACTTGGGTCAAAACAAAGAGTAAAAAGGCAGACGGAAAAGAGAGGTTGGTCTGTTAATTGGAAACTCTTGTAAGGTAATATTTACATACGAAATTATATAAATACAATTTAACCAAAACACACTTTTCATTCTGATAAAATTGCCTAATTTTTCCAAATAATATTCAAATCTGTTAGATCTTAAACAAAGTTAATGTTTTAAACAGGTTTTCTGGATGGATTCACAAATAATTTATGGAACTCTTTACAATTACATCCGAGGAAGGATCTTCTCCAAAGCATATTTTCCCCCACAACTTAGATTGGCAAGGAGTGTAATCCATGTGCAAATATACAGAAAAAAGAAGCTAAACACTGAACATTGCTATAGTTATCGAAACCATTTTGCGACAGTTTCGAATTAATTGCTTCAAAGGAATTTTGAAACTAAACATAAAGAAACACATTGCAAGACATAACCTATAGTTTAATGCATAGAAATTAAAAAAAACATATAAAATTGCAATAATCTATTAATATTAACAACCAATATTTTATAATTTTTGCATACTGAGTAAAAAAATTCATAGATAAAACAAATGAAAAAATTTACCAGATTAAAATCGAACTGATTTTAAAAAGAAAAACTTTCATTAATTTAATCAGAAAAATAAATTAACCTTTTTTGTAATTACCAGTAAAAATATATAAGCATTTTTCATCCTTCAAAAATTGCTAAATAGTTGCAAACATTTGAGCACATGGAAACATTTATCACAGATACGATAGGTTACATATTTATTCAGAGTCCCCACAAAACACTATGGGAAAAATAGAGAATAACTTATTTTTAAAAAATTTTAATAATTATTTTTTAATATACATACAATTCACTTTTACATGCATGCATTTCATAATAAAAATAAAATTGTCCAAAAGTTACATAAAATAAGACGGGATTTTTATTTTATAGTGAAACTAATATTTGAAGTACATTTCTGTATTTTACTAATAAAGCTTGGTAATAAATGAAGATTTTTCTTAAGTTATTAACAAAATAATGAATATTGAGTTATTCAAGAAAATTAAATTATTTTTTCTTGATTAATGTTATAGGCTTCTTACAGGTATATGAGAAACAAATTGAAGAATTTTGCAAAAACCCTGGTTGTCTGTTATTACCCAGCATTAGAAACAATTTATAAAATTAATAGCTGTTTATGATATGTACATCAAATTAATTTCAGATTTTATTTTTTAATTTTATAACATAGAATTGAGGAAACCCTGTTATTCAGATCATTATATTGCAACATCAAAACAGCAGTCTAGACATTTAGGCATTTCTCATGTATTGGCACATTCAGTTGTGAAGAAGCATAATGAGATTTTTTAAAAATCCTTACAGTGTAGTTTTAATCCACAACCAATTTTGTAGTTGAATTTGCAGTGATCAGTTGAACCAAACTTCCGTTGCCTGGGCGGTCTTTTCCTGAAGCCCACTTCAAAAGCAATCTAAATAAGAAAAAAGGAAACATTTTCAATTATAAAAAGACATAATATAAAATATTTATAATGTAACTAACAACCATTTATAGATAACTTTCTACTAAAATACTTATATACAAATAAAAGGGGTTTATATTATACAGCAAACCATTGTTATATCCCGCACTTCCCGGGAGACACAAGCAAAAAAAACTACACTGCTCACAACAATTAGGGGAGCGCATGGTTTAAACTCTTTCAACCCCAATGTTTCCATTTGGAATCATGAGCCAGCGATTTTTTCTCACTAAGTTGAGCTTGCACTAATTTATCGTTGGATGGAAGAATCATGCCTTTTGAGGATGTAAATAATGTTTGTTTCAATCAAATGAAAGTATGAAAACTTGGTAAAATAAAATTAATTACAAAAAAATTTTTATGAAATAAATTGACCCTAAATTCTTCAAGCTTGCATTCTCATATATTTAAAAAATGATTTTACCTCTTTTTTGCAAATAAAAATTAGAAAAAATTAGTGTTATAATTTATTCTTAATTTTTGATTCCAATTTCGGAACCTTAAATTTAGTTTAAAAAAAATAATATTTTTACACCTGTTTTTTACCATTTCATTCTGGATGCATAATGAATCTATTTCACAAATTTTAGATTTTTAGAATGAAAAATAAAACGCTGAAACTGGAAGGGTTAACAAAAGTAAGCAAAGTGCTCCCCTAATTGTTTTGAGCAGTGTATATAACCAAATGAGCGATATAACGAGCAACTTGATAAATATTATACTTTTGATGTAATAATGCTCTCAATAAAGCTTTTAAACTAAAGCACAGTATGTAATTGAAAGATAAAACTAAATCATGTTCAATAACATAACTACACTAAAAACAAAAATTTTAAAAGGACTTATAATTAAATATTTTAAACATAACACATCATTGCACAGGTAATACCCTCATACATCCCTCATTTTCTAGAAAAAAAGTTCTTCTGAACCAAAGTTAGCTGCTTCGGTTCTTCTTCTTCTTAAAACCAGTTTTGCCGGCAGATATCAAGGAACAAAATATCATTAATTGCATTTCAATAATATTAGATGAATTTAGCCACCATTATTAGAATCAATTTTAAGGAATGTACAGATTGAGAAAAAGAACGGGGGGGGGGGGGGGTATAAATGGGGGGGGGGGGGGGGGAATTGGGAGAAATGATACAAGGCTTGATATATCCGAATGCGCAATATAAACATGCGCGATATGGCGAGGGGTTCCTATATTGTACTAACAAAATAAAACGAAAGAAAAACTAATCATTTTTAAACAAAAGTGGTGTAGCTTTTGAGGTAACTCAAATTTGCACCAAAATTGGAATATTTTCAACTTTGAATGTTAAAAAAAAAAAAAAAACATGACTGAAGACACATTTGTGCCAAGTTAAGACACAAACCAACATCTAGTTTAGGTGTCTATTTAAGGTTAAGGTAAACACAAACATTTTATTTTTATTATTACAGGTTACATTAAAAACCTGTTGGTTGACATGGCGAAAGAGGCTGATTGTGTGTAAAATGTGAATATTAATTATTAAATTCTAACATTATGATGCTGGTCAAATATATATGGCACTGAATGAATTATTTTCTGAATAAACTTCATTTTAGTACCAATTTTTTTTCTGAGAACTATACGTCCTGAACTATACCAAGACATCAGATAAAATTCTTTTTAAGTATTTAATATTTAAATAATATAAAAACCTTTCAATTTTAAGCATTCTTATAAGGAATGGAAAAATTCTTCACAAACAAAAGGAAACAATAAAAATCACTTTAAAATATTATAGTTCTACATTAACTCATTAGTCATTTCATAATACTTTAGTTCTACTTCTCCAATTCTCCATAACTTCTTAAAATCCTTCTTAATTCTCCATAACAAAAAAAAAGCATAAAATGAATGATAATCTAAAACCTGATTAAGAAGCGGCTACATATTTGAAGAGTACACAGGAAGAACCGATTAATTTACTAGGCGGACGCCCGCAATTGTCTGTTTGGTGGATATTGGCGGCAGAAAACCGGTTTCTCTCTTTCTTCTATGCTTGGTCCAAGTGTCTGGATCGTCAATCGCCTGATTCTTGGTAGCTAGGAACCACAGAGATAGTAGTTAAAGTATTAGAATGGAAGATCACATGACCCACAACACTGGCTTCATTGGGGCTCTTCCGGGAGCTCCTTGCACGTCCCAACATTAGCATTGGAGGTCACCTGATCTGAAACTCTATTACTTTAACTATGATCTCTGTGGTAGGAGCCAGTTTCCTTACACAAGTTTAGGCGATCACTCGCTATCATCGCCAAGGTGGCCTGCTAAGGAAACTTCTCCACAAAATCAATCGGTTTTCCGCCTGTACTCCTCTTCATTAGGGTGGGCCGAAAAAAACTTTTTATTTTATTTCGGATCGCTATAGTGCGGAAAAGTTGCCATTGGTAAAGACATGAAAAATGCACTAATTATTATTTTTTTTATTACTATATCTTCCGTTCGCGCAATGCCATCAAAGTTGGCAAAAATTGCTAAAAACTGTAATTTTTCATAATTTTTTTTAAACACAATATATGATTTTATTTGCTTTCCTATATCATATTATATGATTAAAATTTACAAAATGTTAAAACTTTGAAATTTTAGCGAAAAATACGAATTTTCCTAATTTTATACTACGTTGAGTGGCCGGAAGATCTGACACAAATGTATAAAAACTTATTATTCTATATTTTGTAGCATTTATTATTAATAAGTGCTATAATATATGGATTTTACATACTTTTAGTATTTAATTTATGATATAGGAACGTAATTTAAAACATCTACCGTGTTTAAAAAATTATGAAAAATTACGGTTTTTGACAATTTTTGCCAACTTTGATGGCATTGCGCGAACGGAAGATATAGTAATAAAAAAATAATAATTAGTGCATTTTTCATGTCTTTACCAATGGCAACTTTTCCGCACTATAGCGATCCGAAATAAAAGAAAAAGTTTTTTTCGGCCCACCCTACTCTTCATTTAAACTGCTCATACTTACTCTGCTACAAAGGGAAGAGGAGTCCATGTGGAGAAGTCGGCCTTCGGCATAAATTTTCTATTCATTGGGGTATCCAACGTCACAGGTAAGATGGCCAAGGTTGTTGCAGACTCAGGCAGCCCGCTCTTTGGAGCTGCTAGTGTTTTGACCAAATGGTGAACAGCTGCCTTTGCCATACCATAGCCAATCATACCTTTAGGAAAGAAAATTGTTTTTACGAGTTGTAAACCAAAGAGCATTCTAGATACTGAGATAAAGCAACACACTGTCGCTGCTAATCGATGTCTACATGGATTGAGAAATTTCCCGAGCTCCAAAATGGTTAAAAGGAAAACGAAGATTGTGTTCTATAAAACCATCATAAAAGACCAGTTCTTACTTATGGTCCAGAAACCTGGGCTACAAGATTTCTATAAACCAATCGTCACCAGGGCAAGAGGGAGGCCCAAACTTCAATGGATTGGCTGTGTCGATGAGGATTTTTTTCAGACGTTAAAAGTTCGAAACTGGAGGTCGTCTTCCAAAACAAGAAAAAATGGAAGATTCTGAAAAAGGCCCTGGCTCACAAAGGGCTGTCGAGCCAATGAAGAAGAAGGAAATAATATAAAACTTCACACAATGTTAGCTTTAAAAGTCAATTGAAGAGCGTAGTAAAGGAACATGCTGTGACAAAAAAGGGAAAATGCGCTTTAAAGTTTTTAGTTTGCACTTTCCATTAAAAACAGTAAAGGCATAAAAAAATATACTGAACTTTAAGTTTTGAAAAAAGGAAAAAAAAACTTATTTTTAAAGGAGGGAATAACTTGTTCATTGAGACAAAATTTTAATTTTTTAAATAATGTCAATTAGCATGTTCTTCTACTAAGCTCTTCAATTAATATACAAGCTGTTAAGTAAATAATTGTTCAATATTTCTCAGTTACAGAGTCATTCAAAAGACAGTGTTGTTTAAAACGTTATAAAGGAGTAACTATCATAAACAATGTTAAATATATTCAGTGTAGTTAACCATGTTAAATACAATGTATGTACTCATATTAATAAAAGTTATAAAATGATATAAATTAAATTAATTTTAATCCTATGTAAAATTAGTGTTTAATTACCCCTTCTAAGTTCAATAATTAGTTGAGGCAGGAACTTTCGTGGACTTTCCCATCATTTGAAAAGTAAAATAAAATTTAAATAGCACACAAAAAATTCTGTATGAAGACATTTTGGATATCATATAAATTTATATTTTCTAACATTTTAATTGGGAAGTAAACTAAAATTGTTGTCATAATCAATATACCATAGCAAGAAGGTCATAGGTAATTCAAGAGACCAATCATTTATGGCCTTATAAAAGAGTTTTCATTGTAAATGAGACCGTCATAACCGAGTTTGCCTGTAATTTTATAATATATATTATAATAGCCTTTGTCTTGGATAGAGGTTTTACTTTCTATTACATAATTAGATTTAGCTTGGTTTGAATTATCAGCGCACTAGAGCAACACAAGGGCTATTGGCAACGAGCGTCATACTTTAGATCCACAGTCAAGTGACGATAAAACACTCGAGTAGTCATCCAACGCAACCGTTAAGGGTGACATCGTACACAGCATTAGGACTTTGAAGGATATTTAATGTGTGCTCCCTCCACACGGGGTATTATTCGGCGCACATTTTGGCAGCAAGGGCTGTTTTATAGGTCGGCAGTTATTTTGGCGATGCCCGGACCCAAACCTGTAACCTTCTGCATGCTAGGCGAATGCCTAACCGACTGGGTTCCCCAGCCCCCATTTTATATAATTCAAAGAAAAGTGGAAAACATTATCCGTACTTTAAAAACGAAATTTGATAATGTTCAGTCTGATCAATAAACTTGGGTTGTCAGAATAAACTATCAAAAAAATATTTTTGAAAGCTAAATATATTACTGATAGCACCACTTACAAATAAAGTTGAAAAGGTTGCTCATATTCAATAGATAAGTCATTAAAAACATATTTTGGCTGTACATCTTCTGCAACCCTGATATTGTTTTTCAGAATTTTGTGTCGAAACAGAATAAAATAAAGCATTCCCAACTTTTTTTTCCAAAACTGCAAAATTAAAACAACAAGGGTGGAGTGCTTATTAAAAAAGGAGATTAAAATATCCTAAACAAATTCCAAATTCAACTTTTAAATATTCAAGAAAAGCATATTACCGGGTGTTTCCTCAAGAGCTGCTTTTGCACCGGTTAAAGTCAACACCCCGCCTTCTTTCAAATACTCGGAAGCTAGCTTGGCTGATATTACTGATGTCCACACACTTTGTTTCCACATCAAGTTGGAATTCGAAACAAAATCTAAAAGTAAATAAAATAAATTGAAATCTAATAATAAGCTTAGCCGTTCCACTGGCACAATGGTTAGTAAACTAGCCTTTGGAGCTGCTGGGATCGGGTTAGAATCCCGGTAAAGGTATGGATGTTTGTGTTTGTCAATAAATGTTGTTATTTGTCTATGTGTTTGTGGCGTCCTTCTTTGTGTGTCTCTTGTGACTGTCTCTTCTGGCGAGCGGGGGTAATGGGCTATATAGCTTACGCCCTTCCCTTCTAGAGGGCGCAATCACTGTCATTTGTCATATAATAAGCTTAATGTCCGGAAATGGCTGTTATTCTTTAAGGAAGTTGGCAAAGTACTGAAGACTGATACTAGTGTGTTTAATTATTTTAATTGCCTTAAATAGATTGATTAAATTTCGAAGTCTTTATGGTAAAAGAATTAATCACCGTCTTTCATAAAGGCTAAGTTTGGAGGTTTATGATCTTAAGACTTGCTTTTTTTTAAGGAGCTGGTTATAACTCAAAGGGCCATAAAAAATGTATTTAACTTTAGACAGTTAAGCTATATGCAACAAGGTTATCTACCAATTAAAAATGTCACAAAATTTGGTTTTGTAGAGCAACTTTTAAGCTTTTAGGACTACAATCCATATTCTCTTAACTCACCGCCACTAATAAGCTGATACGATTTTGTGAACTAGAAAGCCTGTTGTAACTACGAGTAATGGTTTGAGATAATTTTATTTACAAGGAAACTAACTTGTTAATACAAAAAGTGGCAGGAAAGAGGAGTCCAAAACCCCAAACCTCCTGGAAAGATCCCAAGCCACCGTTAATTCCTAACGCCCGCTAGCAAAAACCTCAGAGAAGATAGAAAAGTCACGAACATAAAACAGGTAAGCTGTAGTCCAAGGTATTTTAATGTCAACCAACCACATGCTTTAATAAGGCACAATCTGGCAATCCAACAGGTTTTTACCGCCGAATATGTCAGATAAGCGAGCATGAAGTGTACAGACAGCCCTCATTCAACACTTTCTTAACATTGTCGGACATCTCGATTCAATTATTCAATTTAAAAGTAAATTAGCCTTTAGCCATATAAAAAATTAGCCACTTTATTGATACTTCATTTAAACTCTTGTTTTAAGATACGACTAGAAAACTATATTTTTTAAAACTCTATGAAGCATAAAAAGTTATTAATATCCTCAGAGCTTTTTTGAAAGAAATTGTCAGAGCCTTTTCGGTGTTCTTGAAGAAAATAGAGGGTTCTTTAGAATCAATTACAAATTCATTTTTTTAAGAGAGAGTGGCAAAGAATACTAATGTCAAATATCCTTTCACAGTACTTTTCCATTTGTGAGGGCAAATACCACCAAACAGAATCTTTGCAGAAAAACATAATTGTTTGGCACCAAAACACAGCAGAAACAGTTAAAGATTGATTACCATTGGAAATATTCCATTTGGGTGCAGGTTGTACAAATCAGGGGATTTTTATAACTTGTGCACACAAAATGGCAAAATACCATTTTCTATTACCTAGACCAGGGGTTCCCAACCTTTTTGCACCTGTGTACCACTTGACTTTTTGAGAAATCATGGAGTACCACTAGACCTTAATATTTAGATAAAGGTATATTTACTTTTTAAAAAGTGCCCAAATTCTTTTTTGAATTAAATTCCAGGGAAAACTTCATATTTAATGTTTAGATATTTGTTTATTCATAACTTTGCTTATAATAATGGAGAAATAAAAAGATGAAAATGGTGCTAATTTATGTTTTATTTATTACCCACAGGTCTAAAAGCATACAAATAAAAAAAATGCAAATTTGCAAATGAATGATGCAAACTTTGCAAAAAAAAAAAAATCACAATCATACAAAATATACTTTTATAGTCTTCAGTACGAAACTTATAGCTTGCCTGTGATTAAAATATCAACATTAGGAGTAATGGAACTTATCTTCTCTCTTAAGTAATCTTCCATACCAGAGTTCAGAAAATCCACTCTCACACAAGTAATTCGTAACGAATGGCATCAAAAATAGCAGAGCTTGCTGGGAGAAAGTACCAGTTTTTACATCCGATCCAGAAGTTAATTAAAGAATTCTCTTAGAAATAATGTTTAAAATAATAAGTAATATGCTCATGTGTACAAAAGCTAGTAAAAATGCTATTACAAAAGCAAAGTTTAATGTTGCTCACATCACTCAAGCGTACCACTTGAAATTTCCACACGTACCACCAGTGGTACACGTACCACCGGTTGGGAACCCCTGACCTAGACAATAGACCACCTAGATGTTAGAAAACAGGTATAACTGCAGTCCTTAAAATTATAATGCAAGCCTGCTTCCCTTACTCTCTCGTGGGTTTTTCCAGGAAAACGGCATAGAGGAACACTTCTTTTTCATTTTATCCCCACCCTACTTGGGTTTGGAGAGCAGTTGCGACTAACCCCACAGCAGAGTCTCAAGAAAGGTAAGTTTAGAACAGCGGCGCTAACGTTATCTGCTGATTTAAAGATATTTTTATTTGATTAGCTAGCATTAGCATTGCCATATTTTTTCTTCATATTTATGTATTTATATTTATTTTATGTGTGTGTTTGTTAATGTTAACCTGTATTTCGTCTTAATTATAATTATGATTATTCAGTCACACATACAGGTTTTTTTAACACCCCATGTGACGAACGAAAATTATTCTACAATGTTTGTTTTGTGTTAATAAAGTGTTTGTTTGCTGAAAAACCACAAAGTGGTGGGGGAAGCCAAGCTTGTGTAATAATCGTAATGACTATAGTTTTACCTTACAATACTACAAACCTTTAGAGGCCGCATTTCCCCCAGCCCATCCGCCAGCCACACAAATCAAGGCATCCACCTTCTCCTTATTCAGGGCCTCATCCACGGAAGCCAGGACTTCCGACTCCTGATCTTTCCAAGAGTCGCTGGGCTTCACAATGACGTTGGCATGGGCCTCTTCATTCTGAGCCATGTCAATGGAGCCAACCCACTAAAGAAGAAATCAGTATTTAGAGGTTAGGTTAGTTTGAATTGTTGTCCCGCTAGAGCTACATGAGGGCTATTGGCAACGGACGTCTTAATTTTGAACCACAGTCGTCAAGTGACGAGCCGACACCTGAATACGCAATTGTTAATTGCAACATCATATGCAGCATAGGGACTTTAAAGCATATTTAACACATACTCCCTCTACACAGGGTATTATTAGGTGGATGTGTTTAGATGCACAGGCCTTTTATAGGTAAGTAGTTATTTTGGGGATACTTGGACCCGAGGCCTTCTGCATGCAAGACTAACAACTAAACCAACAGGGCTCCCCAACCAATTGATATTTAAAGGTATAACATATTTTAGAATTTAGTCCTTTCAATGCATGTTTCAAATATACTTTGTCGTCTACCCCTTCATGTGGTTATGCCACAAAACACAGTGAGCGTCGCTGAACCTACTCTGAGGTTACTTGTAATTGCTTTCGTCCCAGACCAAAATCCAAGTAGGTTGCGGGGAAGCAAAAACAGCGAGTAATGCATTTGCCTGGTAACCCAGACAAAGGGAAAGGGGAGGAAAGCAATTACAAAGCTAGTGTTGCGATCAGCATGTAAAATAAGCGGTATCGCATCGCGAAACGCGACACCAAAATGGAAACTTGCGCTAGCGATTTAGCTTTGTATCGCATTAAGTTGCGACGCAAAGCTAAATGGTTTTAGAACTATGCTGATCCGGAAGTCGCGGATTGTTGTAGTTTCAAGACTTTTGGATCGCCGTAGTTTCGCGAATTTCGGATCCCTGGAGTTCTGCGATTTTAGAATCCCCGAAGTTTTGCGATTTTCGGATCCATAAATTTTTTCTAAAGTGCTATGCATTATTTAAAAATTGCTACACACAAATACTTTGGTGAAGCAAAACTGCTATACACAGAAAAAAAGGTATTTTACACGCTGGTTGCGATCATAAGGACTATTAACAGGAACTTCTAATTGTGAAATTCGACTTTAGATAAACTTAAAATATTTCTGTATCCTATAAAGCTTAGGACTGTTGCAAAAGAAAATAGTTTATTATGAAAACTTTTAACATGAAATCCCACATAAAATAAATTAAAATTGACCTAATCCTAGACGCAGGGTCAGCAAGTTTCAAGCTGTGTTTGCTGATCACTGCTTGTAGCAATAATTTTGCAGTGACAAAAAAACGGTCTCAATCAGCTTCTGGGTGCTTAATGTTGTAACTTTAGTTCAACATCCATTCTTTTCATCAGCATTAATGGTTGTTAAAAAAGGTTATTTATTGCTCCTCAAAACTCAACAAATTTTGTAATTCATCCCGGGACTTGAATTTTACACTAAAATTACTCAATTTTTTTTTACCTTTATGAATTTTTTAATGAAATGAATGATAAGTATTTAAAAGAAATGGATATGTCGTCCAAAAATTTAAATATATTTAATTCACAATAAATTAAATTATTATAATACTAGTACCATAAGACCACAGATTAAGGACAGGCCACTTCAAAGGGGTGGAAATCCAAAAAGATGGAACGATTAAATACTCCAGCTGCAAAAACTGCTCCGACTCGGAACTGGGTGCAAAACATCTTTCCTCTTGTCCAGCCATCCTGGCAAAATTGCAGCAAATCACCAACTCGCCCTACCAAGACCTTTGTGAGGACCACTGTCTGCAGATCGCTGAAGTAGTCTATGAGACCTTTGGTCCCATATAATCTTTATCCATGGACCCGTCATCATCACCATTAGTACCATACATTAAAATGGCTGTATGAAATAAGTAGTATAGCTGTACCATAATTAGCATTCACCATAGTTTAAATTATTGAAAGCATAAGTCTTTTTGTTTTAATTATGCAACAATTGAATACCGAAATTTTCATTGCGGTTTTCATAAGGTCGAACGCTTTGTTGAACCACACTAAAACAATTTAAATGCAACAGGTCACTAAACCGACTTACCCAATTTTGAGCTTTGAAATACGACACAATCGTGCTTCCCAGGGCACCCCTACCACCATACACCAAGACACGGCCAGCATTTGAGCTCATTCTCACAAATGTATTACTTCAGACGAATCTGCAAGTATTAAATGGTTAGAATCTTACTAAAAGAAACTGAGGTTTCGAAACTACAAGGAAGAAAGAGGCATGTACCGGTCAACAAAAGCGACAAGTAGGGCTTTCGCGTCACTAAGAAAAAGAAAGAATCTAAAGGAAGAAGTTAATCAGCTTAAAAGATAAAATATTGACGGATATCAAGGCTGCTATCTGTTTTATTAAGTCAAATCAGCGTGAATTAAGTTGATTTGTATTTATTTTGTTGTTTATAGAGAGTGGTTGGTAGGTATACATATATTTTCAGGCTTGTGTGCTTGCTCAGAAAGCAGCTTAAAAACCTTCGTCAAGCAAGAGTCACAACACGCACACACTCACACGCACAGATATACGTGATAGATGCTGCTACCTATTACGCGCGACCTCCACAATTTAGATGTGTCCCTGAAAGGGAGGAAATAGTTTCAAGGAACCTGTAACCGTGGGAAACTGCGCAATGACCACCCACAGGACTTTCGGACCCAACAGATTTAACGAGAACGTACTACGCATATACTCGGTGAGTTTTCAGCGACCAGGACTCGATTGCGGGGCCTTCCAATCCGTTGATAGAGATACTGACCACAGGGCGCCTCACAGCCCTTTAGAGGGTGTCCAGACATAGCCTCCTACATTATCATGCCGTGCGAAAACGATCAAAATTGGCTCATCGTGAGAAAGCTGTCACTAGATGGCGCCATGTAAAGTCTACGTGCTTTAGAACACGTGCTGTTGTTTTACTATGTCCTTACACTAACAATATAAACTGACATGTACAGACATGCGCGCGCACTTACCTAGAATGATTGAAATCGTATATGAATGCGCGCGCATTTCGTGTCAGTTTTAATTGCCGCAGTGTATAACATAGTCTGCCTTTGGTTACACCAGTTCGCTGCGATTGTTATAAGAAATTTTAGTTACTAGAATTCGAAATTTGTAATTTTTTTTGTAAACTTTTGTAAATTCTACGAATAATGGCTAGTTTTTTGCATCACACCATCTTAAAAGTAAAAGGAAGAACGAAGAACACGGTGTTTCAATAATTCCATATAGGAATTACTACGAAATGGAAGATACGTATTTGGTAAGGAGTTTTTTTAATTATTCTTTTTTGGTGAAAATGTATCGTCTATCCCAATATATAGTTTAAACACATATTTACTTTTGTTCTATCTAGATTTATTTTTATTTGGTTCGGGCATTCTGTTTTCTAATATTAATATAATTCTAATAATTTATTTGCAATTTATAGTTGAGAATTAAATGATCTATCTCATTTTAAAATTCTGTTTTTGTTCGAAATTATAGTATTATTATTAAGGGACTGTTATTCTCAACAGAACCATTTTTAATAAGTGTTATATAAGTATTTATTAATTTTTCTTTAAGAAGCCAAAACTATTTTTTTTTAATGTAACGTCTGAACAAGGTTCTCATTACTTGCGTTTTAGTCTTATTAGATTCTTATCTTTAGATTCTTATCCGGGGATTTTGTTCTGCTTGCAGAATCAAAATAAAAAATACACTTCATTCATTGCCAATACATAAAAATGTATTGGCAATGAATGAAGTATTTTTTACCAAAATATAAATATGCGAAGACATACCAACAGATGGCGCGACCTGAGTTTTTTTTAGGATAGCCTGTGAACCTATGTTATTTCTCGATTGCTAGACGGCTCCAGACTGCGAAATCACCATACATTCGATCGGAGCCAAGGTTTTTCCCGCTAGAGGCGCTGCAATCCGCTGAAGGCCGAAAATGACGAAAAAGCGTTATGTTCCGGGATGCAAATCTTGACATAAAACTGAAATTAATTGTCGATTTTCCTTGTTTAAAGCACCTAATATAATGAGGAGGATCTTAAATTAAGGCAGAAGAATATCCTTAGGAAGGATCGTTTGCTGAAAAGTACCGCCAGGGTGATTTTTTAAGGGGAAGTCAAACACCTCCCATCCCGTTTCACTTCCCATGTTAAGAAGTGCAGTAAAATAAAACATTTTGGTATACAAAATGTGAAGTAGTTCTGATTTTTGGATATGTTATATGTAATGGAGGTCTAATTAAGAATCCAAGTTTGTGACCTCGGGGCGCCGCCGCTCGCTGCGCCCTAAGTTCAGATTTTCTCCTTAATGGCTTGGTTTTACAACAAAGTGATGAATACAACAATTAAAGAGGGATAAATATGCTACAATTTGAGTGCATGTTGGTGTTTTTAAGCCTAATAGTTCCTGAGATACCGCTCCTCACAGTTAGTGGAAATTGCGAAAAAATTGTGTTTTTCAAAATTTAGCAATTTTTTTTCTGCAAAAGATTTATTTAATAGCAAGGTTATTACAGTTTAATTGATTTGTTCAAGTTATCTGTCGAGTGTGAAACTTGGGTGCTTGAGAACATGGATTTAGAAATTAACAGATATATATGCCCATCAATTGCGCAATCCCGTACAAAGCAATACAAACCGCGCGATTGTGTGATGAATCCACATTTCGCCGTTTTCGCAAGTATGCATCACGGGATACTGGTTCACAAAAAATGCTTTTGACGGAAAGTTACATGCAATAAAAACTGCATTTTTAATATACTGCACTTTTATGAATATATACCTCATGTCTGCCAGAAATTATCAATACCTATCCAGCTATAAACTTATGCTAGCAAAACTGGTAAAAAGTTTTAATTAGTTATAAATTTTTTATTAGTCGAATTATCTCACGGTGCCACCTGGTGGCGTATGGCATGCCACGTGCTAGGGCTTGCGAACTGCCTTATGGGATACTATGGTTCACAAGTGGCTTTACCTTTCCCCTTAGGGGCATATCTGCTATTTTCTAAATCTTTGAAGAAAGCACTCAAGCTTGAAAATATATGTCTACCGACCAACCAAATTATTAAGAAAAAAGATTTTTTTTTTAAAATCTAAAATATTGAAGTAAAAGTTTCAAATAACTATTTGGTAAAAAAAAAAAGGTTTAAATTATTTATTGCTTATCTTCATTAGATGAACTCATCAATAAATCTTTGTTGTATTATCATTTTAGGAGCTGCGCAATAAACTTTCCACAACTTGAAATCAACATTTTTAACCATTGTCAGAAAAATATATAAGGATTTAAAAGAAAATGCAAAAGTGAAAATTATGCTTATCATAAGAGGTTTGTGTGCTACCACAAAACTAAAAACCATATTTCGAAACCACTATAACATCCTTTTTTGTGAGAGTTTTAAGTGCATGTAAAATGCCTTAATTATGATACTAGACAATTTAAAAAATATATATAATATATGAAATGCATGTTTCGAAATGGCAATCGCTGTCCTTAATTCTCATTATGAAGATAAAAAAAAAAGTAATAGCATAAAATTATTTTTGCAATATTCATCCGTTTGGTAAGGAGAACATATAATTTCCTTTTCGCCTAAAATAACCACAATACCAGCTTCGTCAATTAATTTATCGTAATAGTCCATTAATTCTCCATTAATTTCTTACAATTGAAATTCATAAATTGCGTGACAGAGATTATTGGTCCTTTTCCCTAAAAATTATAGTTTATAATTTTATAAATGATTTTAAATTTAGAATTAACCACATAAGCACACTTACAAAAAAAGGAACTTGGAATGGAAAATTTACGAAGTTATGAAATACTTTTGCTGAAATTCAATGCATTTTTGCCGTTTGATCATTAAGAGCGAATGTGCCCTATTCACTGCTGGTCTCCAAACTGACTTATGACTTTCTTGGGGGGGGGGGGGGGGCAAGATCGCCAAGCACTGCGACTTTAAGTCTATTGTACTAAGCCCCAGAAATGAAACAAGCACAAGAGACACACAAAGAAAGAGAGGACACAAACACATAGACAAATAACAACATTTATTGACAGACACAGACATCCATGCCTGACCGGGATTCGAACCCGACCCCAGGAGCTCCAAAGGCTGGAATCCTAACGAGTGTGCCGCCGGGGCGGCTCTCAAACTGAAGTACCTGTGTGTTAATTCAACGGAGGAAAAAAAATATTTTCTAAAACACATTTCTCCGGCTCTATTAAATATATGGGGTTGGGGAGCCCAGTCGGTTAAGCACTCGCTTAGCATGCGGAAGGTCCCAGGTTCGGGTCCGGGCATCGCCAAAATAGCTGCCGACCTATAAACGGCCCGTGCAGCCAAAAATGTCCGACGAATAATACCCCGTGTAAGGGAGCGCACGTTAAATGTCCTTCAAAGTTCTTGCGCTGCGTACGATGTTGCCCTTAACAATTGCGTTTTGTGCCTATTCAGGTGTTGGCTCGTCACCTGACTGTGGTTCTAAAATATGACGCCCGGCGCCAATAGCCCTCGTGCAGCTAAGTGCGACGATAATTCAAACCTAACCTTTATATATTTAAAAAGAAATGTGTAAGAGCGGTTTTCAACAGAAATTATATGATAAATGTAATTAACCTACAGGTCTATATAATCCCACTTTTTAAAATTGGTTCCAATATTTTGTTTGAAATTATTGATTAAAAATTTTAAAAAATATTTTCGAGCCAATTGAATGTACCTTTTTCCGATTAACTCCAATTATCCGAATATTTAGCTATCCGGATGTGGTTAAGTCCCAATTGCTTTGGATAATTGGAGTTCTACTGTACTTTCAAACGTGTGATATGATTCCATTTTGAAACTGGTGGTTAACATAGATATCATATAAAGTACTAGATTGGCAGATCACGAGACCTACAATGTTAACGACGGGGCGCGCATGGAGACTCCAGAGGAGGGGTAATTTGGCCAGTGTTGCCATCCCTTCAATGAGAAAAATGCTACAAAAAATATTATTTAACTCTTAAATTACAAAAAAATATTATAAAATATAAGAAAAGCGTTTCACTTTTTTTAAAGTCACTAAAAATATTCCCAAATGCAACTTGTATTTTTATAGTATTTTTTTTGAAATTTTTGAATTAAATTTTATTTTTTCGTAGCACTTTTCTCCTTAAAGTGATGGCAACATTGGCCAAATTGACCCTCCTCTGGGGTCTCCAAGCGCGTCCCGTCGTTAGCATTGAGGACACGTGATCTGCCAATCTACAATCTTAAAACAAAAGATTGAAATTCACTCCAATATTCGAATTGCATTTTCGACACTTGAAAATAGTTAAAATTAAATGAGACTGAGCTAAAATCACTCATTTGGAGTGATCCTGTCGGAGGTTTAACATTACTTGAAATCCACTCCTGTAGGTGGAGGGCATTTTCGACACTGGCAAGTTTAAAATTAACTCATACTGAGTTAAAATCACTCGTTTGTTTTAAGAGTGTATTATTTTATGTGATATCTATGGTGGTTAATAAGATGCACTTTTATTTTGCTCCAGTGCCATTGAACAAGAGGTCATGATACACGTTTTTAAGCTCACAGGTCGAATATCAGATTTCTTTTTCAGAATGAACCTTCAAGGTTTTGTAGAAGTTAAGGACTGAAGCGTAAGTCTAAAGAACTGTTTGACCTCGATCATAGAAGTTATTACGATTAAAAAAAGATTACATACGTTTTGTCAAGGATATTTTAGGGGGGAAAAATAATAGCAACAAAAAAGATAAGTTTTGTTATTAAAATATTCTCTATTGATATTTTATGTAAATAAATATTATTGTATAGTCTAAGGCTATATGTATGTATACTTTATGAAAACAATAATAATACACTTTATTCTTTAAAGGTTTCTTTTTTTTAATAAAAAGTATTTTATTTCTGCAATTATTACGATTAAAAAGATTACGTACGTTTTGTCAAGGATATTTTAGGGGGGAAAATAATAGCTACAAAAGAGATATGTTTTGTTATTACAATATTATCTAGTGATATTTTATGTAAATAAATATTATTGAATAGTGTGAGAATAGTTGAATAGATTGATATGTACGTATACTTTGTGAAAACAATAATAATATTTTATTCTTCAAAGGTTTTTTTTACTGTAAAAAATAAGTATTTTATTTTTGCAATTATTGTGACTAAAAAAAAAGATTACATACGTTTTGTCAAGGATATTTAAGGGGGGGGGGGAATAATAGCTACAAAACAGATAAATTTTGTTATTTAAATATTCACTAGTGATATTTTATGTAAATAAATATTATTGAATTGTGTGAGAATAGTTAAATAGATTGATATGTACGTATACGTTATGAAAACAACAACAATACACTTTATTCTTCGAATGTTTTTTTTTACTATAAAAAATAAGTATTTTATTTCTGCAATTATTGTGATTAAAAAGATTACGAACGTTTTGTCAAGGATAATAGAAAAAAGGTAAAAAATAGAAATAGAAAGTTTTTGTTGTTAACATTTTCTCTAGTGATATTGCATGTAAATGGATACAGTGGTGGTCATAATTATAAGGACAATGGAAAAACAGCTAAATCTTTTCGACAAATCACGGTTGAATTATGCAAATTTTATGTCTGTTAGCCAATAGTAAATTAAGCATTTTAAATAAGATTCTTTACAAATATACATTAAATTCATAATTTTAAAATGCTTTATAAAATTTAACATACAGCGAAATTGGACAAAATTATAAGGACAATTGCATTTATGTAAATTTAATGCATAAATTAGCATCAAATTAACACAGTTTCGGCTTGTACACGTCATTCCATCGTGTTATAAAGATTTTGCGAGTGTTTGAAATTTTCATTACACTTATCTTCAACCATGCCACTAGGTACGAAGCTTTCAGTGTTTGAAAAAGGAAAATTAATAGCTTATAAAAATTCTGGACTTACTGGACGTGAAATAGCATTGAAATTGAATAGACCAAAGACTGTAATATATAATTTTTTGAAAAATCCTGGAAATTATGGAAAACGAAAACACCCAGGTAGGCCATTTTCTGTATCTTTGAGAGATAAAAGACGAATTTTAAGTAGAGCTTGCTCTAAAATGCAAACATCGACGGAAATAAAGCGTGAACTGGACTTGAACTACAATGCTCGAACCGTTCGCCGTGTTTTACAAAATGCTAAACAGGTTCGATACGGAAAACTGAAGTCACGACCCCCTCTTACAAAAACCCAAAAGAGACTCAGGATGGAGTTTGCAAAAAAATACATTTCTATGGGTGACAAATGGGATGATGTTGTCTTTTCTGATGAAAATAAGTTTAACCTAGACGGATCTGATGGTTTTAAGTATTTTTGGTATGATCTTCGCAAAGAAAAATAAATCTTTTCAAAGCGTCCATATGGTGGCGGCTCGGTAATGGTGTGGGCAGGTTACGCAGCCTCTGGAACTACAGAAATAGTATTTATTCAAGGGAAAATGAACTCAAATAGTTATGTTGATATGCTGGGTGACAATCTTTTGCCATAAGCACCGTTGATAACCAGGGGTGACTATTTATTCCAGCAGGACAATGCATCCATACACGTTTCCGCAGCTTCAAAATCATGGTTTAACGCTAATTCTGTAAAACTATTGACTGATTGGCCACCTAAAAGTCCCGATCTGAACCCAATCGAGAATTTGTGGGGTATTTTGGCGTATGAAGTTTACAAAAATGGCACTCAATACCATAAAAAACGAGAACTGATGTCATCAATTGAAAAGGCATGGGAAAATATCCCTGTGAACACCCTAAAGAAACTAACGAGCTCTATGACGTCAAGATTAATTAAAGTAATTGAAAATAAGGGTGAACTTATTAATTATTAATTGTTTGGACTTGAAAATTTAAAATGTCCTTATAATTTTGTCCAGTTTCCTAACAATGCAATTTTTGTTTATTATTTTTAAAAACTGAAATTTTCTAGTTAAAGTTTTTTTTATTGTTCTTAAATGATTTATAGCATAAATAAGTATTTTGTGTCGAAATACATTTTCATTTAATTCAGAAAAAAAAAAAATGTTCTGTTCAATTTTCAGTTGTCCTTATAATTTTGACCACCACTGTATTATTTGAGTAGTGTAGGGTAATATTGATACATTATGAAAACAATAATACTGCATTTTATTCTTGAAACGTTTATTTTTACTTTAAAACAAGTATTTTGTTCATGCAATCATTGCGGAGCAATTTTTTGGTTTGGTTTGGTTTGAATTATCGTCGCACTAGATGCTACACGAGGGCTATTGAGCAATTTTTTAATATCTATTTAAATTCAGAACCCGTCATTTTTCAAATATAATTATATTACTTATTTTTCATTACTTACTTTTCGACGCATTCAAGTTTGTAAAGTTTTTTTGCACGTCTATTCAGTTGCATCCCACAGCTTTAGAAGTTCTACTTTTCACTTGACTAAGTACAAAAAAAAAAAAAATTCGAAAAAAAAAGGGATTTCAAAGTTGTATCAGACTTCTACTCAATGTTTCCCTTTTGGTAAAAGTAAAAAAAACTACTCACAACATAAAGTAATGAGAGAAGCACTTTAAAAATAATTATCACCTAAACTTACTGAATCACTTTTAAAATAACTCAATAAAAACTGTTAATTAATCAAAAAAGTGTTGTTTATGGAATTAGTGTTCAAATTTACTTTTTACGTACAATAAAAAATAACAATAATGAGGAAGCATGAAATGGACATGCATTAAAAAACTAACTGAAAATACACTCAAAATCTGAACTAAATTGAATTCGCGTTGGCGCACGCGCAAGAAAAAAGCAAACAATGACAGAGGATGGC